>VDFB02000003.1:422736732-422785125 GCA_007258455.2 Sequoia sempervirens | reverse complement strand
TGATATTGAAAATGTTCAAGGTGAAAATGTTGGAAATGAAGCTTTTGAACATAATATTGAGGCAAGTGTAAATTATGTTTCACCAAATTACATGAGAAATGAAGAACCTTGTATGGAAGAAAGACATATTCCGATTTCAAGACCTTCAAGAACCCCTAAATGGAACTACTTGAATTTGATGAGAACATTATAAGCAATTTTGAAGGCAAGAGGTCAACACGAACTGTTTGGTTGTGGGCTAGAAGAATTTTCAACCAATATTTTAGTGATAAGACATTGACCGAGCAATTCCAACATTTTGTACAATTGCTAAAGATGCAAAAGATGAGACCTTTGCTAGCCAAATTGAAGATTCGTGTGAACAAGAAGACCAAAAAAAATCTATTATTGTCAAAAATATTTTTAATTCTCTCAAGTCTATTGGAAAAAGTAACAAGCAAAAGGATAAGAGAGCTACTCGGAGAGTCATTACAACTGCCCTAGTAAGCCATAAATTGAAAAAGGCTCGCTTTATGAGACAAACTTGTATTGATTTTGACATAAATCGTAAAAATTTGGATAGAGCACTTGCAAGAAGAGAAAGAATAGATGATCCTCTTCAAAATGATACATAGGATTTTTCGAGGAGGCTTCCATGTGTTGATAAGAAGCTAACCGATAATGTAAACGGGTAATTCAACAATTTTGGCATGATAAATCTAGAGTATCACCCAATGCAAAGGATGTTCTAAAGTTAAGAATTCGCAATCGAGACCATACACCACATCCTAAACATTTCTTGGAATCAAGCCAAACAATATTATTCAAAAAATTTATTGAAACACATAAAAATATGGAAATCTCACAAAGGACTTTTGAGGGTTTGAAGCCATTTTATTGTGTGCCTCTTAAGATTCATAATACTTGTTGTTGCAAATACCATGTGGAGTTTTCAATGTACCATGAGCTATTATGCTATATCCGTTCTACTTTGCATACTAATGAAATGTTGCAAGAGTGTGGTGCAATGCATCTTCTGAAATAATCAAGGGACTTGCTAGATCTATTTTTATGTTCTAGAGATGATGGTTGCTTTTTCTATAGAAATGATTGTTTAAATGCAAAGTTCTCACAATGTGGTGGCTTGTCAAATTTTGGTCAATGTTTTCATGAAAGTTTCGAACATGAATTTGGAAAGAATCTTGATGAGAAAAAGAGATATGAGATAGTCAAATATACTTTGCAAAGTGGAGGTGAAGGTTCTAGATGTGAGTTGGTTACAAAAGAATGCAGTGTTGCTGATTTTATTTCAGATTTTAAGGACAATCTTTTCTACAAGTATGCAAGAGCATAGTCGCAGGTCTCAGTGGTTGGATCAAAAATTTAGGATGTGTAAGGACTCTTTTCCGATTGGCACTATTATATCGATTGGTTGATTTTGTAGAAAACTACACATTGCAACAACAAAACAAGGTACAATCTCAGTATTGCAATTCCATTCAAATTGCTATTTTTGTCTACATAACATTTAGACATGCACTTGATACTATAGAGGAGAATTGAAAGATAATCAAAGTATCATTTTTATATGAGTGATGATAGATATCACTTTCGTTTGAGTATGTCCAACATTGTTTCGAGATTTTTTTTGAGTTCTTGCAAGAGCATGATATAGCATTGGGCCAACATCTAATTTGGTCAGATAATTGCATAGGTCAATTCAAGAATGCTCGTATGTTTTATTGGTTGAGTAGAATGCATGTAGAGAGGGGTCTACCTCATATTTGGAGTTTTTTTGAAGCTGGACATGGGAAAGGAGAGCATGACGGAGTAGGTGCATGCATAAAGAGAGCTCTAGTTAAGGAGCAATTGAAGATTTCAGGAGCAAAATTCAGCGATGCACATTCTATAGTTGATTGGTGTAGTTCAACATTGTCACAGGGAGGGACACTTGATTCAACAATGCATAGATTCTTTTGGTTCGTTGAGGAGGGTATAGTGGGAGGTAGATTGGATTTTCATACAATCAAAGATTCTTCAAAGATGCATTCATTTCAAAGCTCAGATGTAGGCACATGGAGGTCATTTGGACATGAGAGTTGGCTTGTTTTTGTCAGAGTTGTATTCAGTGTGAGTCAAGTGAGTGGGTGGATACATGGGTACCATAGTATCTAACTCCTTTATCTCAAGCAATATCCATGAAAAATGACACAATAGAAATTTTAGTTGATTATGACCTGCTTTCAGATCTACTACAGCTAGGACATATTTTTGCAGTTGTTGCACTGTAGGGGAATGAAGAGAGATAAGACTATTGGTTGGCTCGATGTGTGTGGGTAAAGCATAAGCTAACACAACTAATGGAAGATTATGATGGTTTCATGTATCCTACAGGTTCAGTTGTGGTTGTAGGAACTTGGTTGTGAACATACATGATTAGAAAGAATGGCATACCTACATTTGAAGACTATGAGAAACACAAAACCATTCTCATGTATTTGCACCTTGTTATAGCAGCAAATGTTAAGTTGTTGAAGCATCATGCCAGACCAAAGAAAAAACAACTATGGACACTTAGTAATGTTGATCATGAAGCAATATTGGATACTCTTAAGCAAAGAGATGACCCTTCAGGCACACTTGAATAGCATTTTCAAGAATGGAAGGTAGAATGCTTATGTTCATTATGATTAAGTTCATTAGTGTTCTTTATTTAATACTGATATTTTATATACTATTGCAATGCATGTGTCTTTAATAGTGCTATTTTGTATGCACTTTTGCGATATTTTTGGCAAGATTGATCATGGACCTACTACAACAATAGCCAGCTTTGATCCTTTCGAAGAGGTATGCATCTTTTATAGTTTTCATCACCAACTCATCATCATTCAAGTTGTTTATATTAATATAGATATGTTAGTCTAAGCATCTTTTCTATTGTGACAATATAGATTTCTCATTTTCCCACTTTTGCGATATTCCTGGCATGATTGATCATGGACCTGCTGTAAAAATAGCCAACTCTGATCCTTTTGAAGAGGTATGCATCTTTTCTAGTTTGCATCACCAACTCATCATCATTCAGGTTGTTTAGATTAATATAGATATGTTAGTCTAAGCATCTTTTCTATTGTGACAATATAGATATCTCATTTTCCCACTTTTGTGATATTCCTGGCATGATTGATCATGGACCTGCTGCAACAATAGCCAACTCTGATACTTTTTAAGAGGTATGCATCTTTTATAGTTTGCATCACCAAATCATCATCATTTAGGTTGTTTAGATTAATATAGATATGTTAGTCTAAGCATCTTTTCTATTATGACAATATAGATTTCTCATTTTCCCACTTTTGCGATATTCCTGGCGCAATTGATCATGGACCTACTACAAAAATAGCCAGCTCTAATCCTTTCGAAGAGGTATGCGTCTTTTATAGTTTGCATCACCAACTCATCATCATTTAGGTTGTTTAGATTAATATAGATATGTTAGTAAGCATATTTTCTATTGTGACAATATAGATTTCTCATTTTCCCACTTTTGCGATATTCTGGCATGATTGATCATGGACCTGCGCAACAATAGCCGGCTTTGATCCTTTCAAGAGGTATGCAACAAATTACAACAATATAGATTGGTTATTCTAAAGCGTCTTTTATAGTTTGCATTACCATCTCATCATATTTTGTGTCATTTAGAATAATATAGATTGGTTATTCTAAGCTACCTTGATGGTTTGTACAGGTGCTTGTCAGTCTAGAATGTGAACATACTACTATTGTTGAAGACTGTGCCCTGAATTCCCTGAAATATGGGTCAAATGCCTGGAATTTTATAAAGGGAATGTTTAAAATGTAAAGGGGTCTGTATTTTGGAAACTCATAGGTTTTGTAAAGGGGTCTATTTTTGTACTTAATCGAGCTACAACCGAAGGTTTTCTTCTTGGTTCTTTCCTATCGATATGCTCATTTGAACCAGGTTTTGTAATACTATCTAGTCCTCTCCCCTACTATCTCTTACTCTATCTCTTACTCAAAGAGTAAGGAGAGAGCTTAACCCATCTATGTTTTTTGAAGAGACATACATATACTAGCAATCACACGTGAAGATGTAATGGGCACATTGATAGGTGCAATATGAAATTATGTATGCTACAATTGAAGTAATTGCAAGAAGTCTTGTTATGGTGAAAGTTTTATTAGAGAATACATAATCATGTTTTCTTAAAGAAGTATTAATAGGTATTAATTTTGAAGTAAATTTAATCTATATGCAAAGCATTTGTAAATCAATATGTGTGTAATTGTAACAGTAAAATTTGTGCATACCATGTCATTTCCCACACAATTTTGTGTCTATTTTGAAGAAATGTCTTGATACATGTACGTAGTGACTCAACATCTAAATTCAAGCTCATCTCTCTAGCCTTTTATCAATTTGCATACTTAAATCACTATACAATTAGCCCTATCCTATTCTTATTCACACACATCTATACATTTACCTTATTTTCCCATTTATCACATTCACCAATGGGTATGCCCTCATTTATCCATTAGCCACCTAGAATTGATTGTTAGCCACTTAGATTTAACTATTAACCCATTCTAGGACACTTCTTCAATTGCAAGGGTGACCTCATGGTCACAAACCTATTCCCTTTCATTTTAAAATTCAAAATTCAAACTTTTGGCTAAGTGGAATCATTCACCCACTTTGAGTTGACTAAACACATGTTTGGCATAATTTGATGATATATGCTAGCATTAATAACATACAATATATTCATTATAATCATGAAAACATTCATTTATCTTATAGCATTGGAGCAATTAATAGTGAGACATTTTGATTCAATGCAATAAAAATGAGTAACAAATTTGAACATCTAGAGTGCTTGCCAACTATTTTTAATCTTGTTTCACTTTTTGGGGATTGATCTAGGAGAACTTGCCTCCCCATGAGAAATCAACAACCCTTATGATATTTCTAAATACCACCAAGTCCCTAGATATTCAAGAGTAGATCAAAGATAAACATTCATACCCTTATCAACCCTTAATTATCAAATACCCCTATCAACCCTTAATTATGTTAGGTTGATTGTGTTTGATTGATTGCATTTACTTAATTATCCTAGGTTAACTTCATAAATAAACTTTTTTTTTTCTTTATATTTTGTTGAGCCCAACCAATCCTACACTTGATCCAACCTTCTTTTTAGGGTTTTACATTATTAAGGTTTTCAAATCTACAGTTTTCTAAGTTTACATTCTATTTTCAAATTTGAACTTTCTTATACATCCTTGTACGTCATTGATACATTTTTCTATTAGGTTTTGCATTTTTTATGTTAAGATATAGTAAATTATATTCACTTTCAATTTGATGTGTAAATCTCTTGTATTGTTAGAATGAGTACTTGAATGATCATGAGGTGTTGAGGGAAATATTGTTTTCATTAGTATTCTTTGGAATGCTTGGGATATTGTTGTAATGGCATTGAATAAAGGTCATCAATGGGAGTCACACAATCGTTGCCATCAATGAAATTAACAATTGTGTTTTCTGCCTGTGCACAAGCCATTCAAGCATTTTTGTATAAAAACTTTATGTAGAAATGTTATTACATGTATTGACATTATTTCAAGAGTGGAAGGTGTGGAGAACTGGGTTTTGAAATAAAATGAAGAGTTAAAGTTCCAAAATTGGTGGTTTTTTTCACTTGAAAATAGAGTTTTTACCCTAGGGTTTGCAAAAATATTTGAGATACCAGAAGTTTCTTTGTTTTCTAAGCATATTGGGGCCTAAATAAAGGTTTCTAAGGTGGTGGCAGAGTCTGAAAGGTTGTGGAAGTGCTACATCCAATAAACCCTCAAGAATTACACTAAAAATAAGGGTTTTTTGATTTGATGGTTATAGGTCCATACAAATGGTATCCAATTGCAAAATATTTGTTTTCTTGGCAATTTATTTGCTGCCCCAAGGTTTTAGGGGTCTGTGTGGTGTTTGAAGGTATGTTGCTTTGCATTTTTGGGCTAATTGAGTAGCCTGTTGAAGGGTGAATGTATAGGAAGTCAATGCTAGTCCAAAGGAGTCTATGTTGTTTCTCATATATGCTATGTAAATTGGATATGGGTGTTTGAATCAGTCATGTGATGGTCTGGTGTTTTGGAAGATTGTGGAGTAATTGGACAAAAACTAGTTTCTCACTATTACAAGGGTTTAAGGGGGTTAAAGAGGGAAATGTGTATTTAGTTGCTTGTCAAGTTTTAAGGGAGTTTTGGACTATCCAAAGAGGTCAGAATAATCTTGTTAGATGCCTCAAATAGGCAGGTTGCAAAGAATTTGTGATTGTGCCCTTATGTTGCATCAAATTTTCACCTAATTTCACTTGGTCCAATATAGCTCGGAGTGATTCGGCGTATTTGGGTGCAAGAGAGGACCATCCCTAGCGTAAATTTACCCATCCAGATGTGTTGGAATAGTCTGTTTGGTCATACGATTTGCAGAATGAAAGTTGCACCACTTTGCAACTTTACACTGCTTGCATTTGACAACTTTTCCCTCCACTGAAAATTCATCACCACAGAAAAATGCCTTCGAGATACAAAAAATTGAGAGAGGTTTTTGTAGATGGTCCCAACATGATCGCATAGTCTTAGACAAAGATTCTGTAAGCATCACGGTCTTCAAGAAATAGCCCTTCAAAGATTGCTACCTTTTAGCACTTTGGACTCTTAAGGGAAATCACCGGTCCAATGTAGCTCAGAGTGATTCGGCGTATTTGGGTACAATAGAGGACCATCCCTAGCGTAAAAGTACCCATATGGATGTGTTGGAATAGTCTGTTTGGTCGTACGAGTTGCGGAATGAAAGTTGCACCACTTTGCAACTTTACACTGCTTGCATTTGGCAACTTTTCCCTCCACTAAAAAGTCATCACCACAGGAAAACACCTTCGAGATAGCAAAAATTGAGAGAGGTTTTTGTAGATGGTCCCAACATGATCCCATAGCCTTGGAAAGAGAGTCTGTAAGCATCAAGGTCTCCGAGAAATAGACCTTCAAAGATTGCTTACTTTTAGCACTTTGGACTCTTAAGGGAAATCGTCGGTCCAATGTAGCTCGGAGTGATTCAACGTATTTGGGTGCAAGATAGGACCATCCCTATCATAAACGTACCCATTCAGATGTGTTGGAATAGTTTGTTTGGTCATAGGAGTTGCAGAATGAAAGTTGCACCACTTTGCAACTTTACACTGCTTGCATCTGGCAACTTTTCCCTCCACTGAAAAGTCATCACCACAAGAAAATGCCTTCGAGATAGAGAAAACCAAGAGAGGTTTTTGTATATGGTCCCAACACAATCCCATAGCCTTAGACGCAGAGTCTATAAGCATCACGATCTTCAAGAAATATCCCTTCAAAGATTGCTTCCTTTTAGCACTTTGGATTCTTAAGGGAAATTGTTGGTCCAATGTAGCTCAGAGTGATTCGGCGTATTTGGGGCAAGAGAGGACCATACCTAGCGTAAACGTACCCATCCAGATGTGTTGGAACAGTCTGTTTGGTCGTAGGAGTTGCGGAATGAAATTTGCACTACTTTGCAACTTTACACTGCTTGCATCTGACAACTTTTTCCTCCACTAAAAAGTCATCACCATAGGAAAACGCCTTTGAGATAGAAAAAATGGAGAGAGGTTCTTGTAGATGGTCTCAACACAATCCCATAGCCTTAGACATAGAGTCTTTAAGCATCATGGTCTCCGAGAAATAGAACTTCAAAGATTGCTTCCTTTTAGCACTTTGGACTCTTAAGGGAAATCATCGGTCCAATGTAGCTCAGAGTGATTCGGCATATTTGGGTGCAAGAGAGGACCATGCCTAGCATAAACGTACCCATCTAGACATGTTGGAACAGTCCGTTTGGTCATATGAGTTGCGGAATGAAAGTTGCACCACTTTGCAACTTTACACTAGCATCTGGCAACTTTTCCCTCCACTGAAAAGTCATCACCATAGGAAAACGCCTTTGAGATAGAAAAAAACCAAGAGAGGTTTTTGTAGATGGTCTCAACGCGATCCCATAGCATTAGATGGAGAGTCTATAAGCATCACGGTCTTCAAGAAATATCCCTTTAAAGATTGCTGCCTTTTAGCACTTTGGACTCTTAAGAGAAATCGTCGATCCAATGTAGCTCGGAGTGATTCGGCGTATTTGGGTGCAAGAGAGTACCATCCCTATCGTAAATGTACCCATCTGGATGTGTTGGAATAGTCCATTTGGTCGTACGAGTTGCGGAATGAAAGTTGCACCACTTTGCAACTTTACATTGCTTGCATCTAGCAACTTTTCCCTCCACTAAAAAGTCATCACCACAAGAAAATGCCTCCGAGATAGAAAAAACTGAGAGAGGTTTTTGTAGATGGTCCCAACATGATCCAATAGCCTTGGATGGAGAGTCTGTAAGCATCACAGTCTTTGAGAAATAGACCTTCAAATATTTCTGCCTTTTAGCACTTTGGACTCTTAAGGGAAACTAGTGGGCAACATAGTTAACTTCTTCACAAACTTGGTTTGAAGTAATTTCATTCTTTTTTGTGCTTTTAAAATGAAGTTTTAAGCCTTCCACTCTAAAAGTGACCTCTAAATAACTTGAAACACCTTAACTACCTCATTCTTATTCATTTGTTTTGCAAAAAAACATTTTCATTCCAAGAGGCTGAGCTTTCATTTTTGCTTGTTGGATTGAATGCGGACTGTGACACAACTTTCTTTTTTCAAAAATTGTTCAACATCATTGAACTAAGAATTTATCACACATCTATTGAGAAGCAAAGGTTTACCACAAACTAAAACACATTACACTTTGGTTTTCACTGACTTGATGTACTCTTCAATAGCTCTCTTCTCTAAAAGTGACCTCTAAATCACTTCAAAAACCTTAACTGCCCTAAAAGCGACCTCTAAATAACTTCAAACACCTTAACTACCTCATTATTATTCATTTTTTTTGCAAACAAGCATTTTCATTCCAAGAGGTTGAGCTTTCATTTTTGCTTTCAAAGAAAAATCTTCCTATGCCATTGTTACACTGCACAGGTAAACCAGGTTTTGTATTGTGGACCTATATTAAGCTACCACTCTCAAATACCAATGTAACAATGATACAAAATAACTTTTGAGACTGCAAGAAGACATCTGATAACTCTTGAGTGTACTAAAAGAATCCTTATGATTTTTGAAGAATGTTGATAACTCTACTCAGTTGTCTTATTTTTTCAATATCATACAAATTGAACCCTGGCATTAATAGACTTTGTATATCAAGCTACCACAATTCAAGTTTCAACGATGAATATTTATCATGCATGTTTTAAATGACATTCAAGTTTATAGTGGTTTTTTTGTTTATATGATGTTATGTGATATTCTAATCGTAATTCATGCTTCTAGGCTGCACATATATATATATTATTTTTACATGTTTTCTCCATTGTTCGGCCCCTACACTACAAGTAAATGGTTGCATAGTGTGTGGAATGAGGGGGCAGCAGGCCTGAGACCCCTTTAAAGTTTTTTTGAGTGCTTTCTTTTCATTTTTTGTGAGTTTTGTGCCTGTGCCAAGTTTCCTCAAAGAAATGTGGTCTCATAGAATTCCATGACAAGCTAATGCAATTGATAACTGCTCCTAGTTATTAGTTATGTAATATGAATTAATTGCATAACTGCTTAGGTTGACTTTGTAAAAACTATATTGTTATTGATTTTTTTTTATCTATCAGCATCTAGTTGTTACTTATCCAATGTGAAGTAATGCTTTGAGTTTGAAATATGTGCAATGCAATGTAATCAACAATATGAATATAAACTACATAATATTTAACCATTCTTTTTATGCTATTGTACATTGATATTTAACCATTGCTCACTTGATTAAATTTTCAAAGAGTTTAATCATGCACATGAGGAGGAAATTAAATTTTCGATTGTCAACTTCTATATATATCAAATTATCCAATAATCAAGTGTATGTCCATATACAAAAATGGCATCAACGCCAACTCAAACAAAGTTTTACAATATGTGGCATATGCCATCTCGGTATCTATTCAAAATTTACATGCCAAAATGTCTATCTCATCCTAAACTCGGTGGATCATCAAAATGGAGCCTCTTTGAAGCACCTGGCTTTGAAGGTAGCTGGACAAGAAAAAGTCAAACCACAATTGAGATTAGTTATACTATATAATTTAAAATCAAATAATTAACATAAAAATCAATACACATTGAATTATAATTGAACTCTAAAATTGAAATCTTGATTACCTAAAATATACGTCTCTTCGAAGGGTCAAGAGTCCTAGAATATACCCTTCTTAAAGAACTAACCAAACCAAATTTTGTAATGTCAATCTATATATGTGAACAAAAACATGAAATTGATCCAAGTTAGCATACAATTGTCAGTAATAAGAACATATTTACTAAGCACAAAATAAAATAAACACATACCTCTTTAGGCTGGTCTTTTTCTATATCTCCTTTAGGTATTTCAACACCTTCTCCTTCAGGTGTTCAAATACCTACTCCTTCACGTGTTGTGGCACTTATCAACAATGATGTATAGCTCACAACCACATGTACATAAAAATGACAAGTACATATGAAACTACGAATCTATGTCAATGTATGCATAATCAATAAAATTTCTTATAAATCTTAATTCAATGAAATTTGAGTTCAATTACTTTTCCCTTATCTAACATTGTGCGTCCATAGTATGGAGAGCATCGCACCTCACTCGCACTAGGTGTTTCCTACAAGCAGAGAATAAGATAAACATATAAGTTAATATATAATTTAATTAATGACAATTCAAATGACAAGCAAGTATATAGTAAAAAAATGTAAATGAGTGAGTGCGAAAATACATACTATGTGCATCTCAAGGCCAAATGAAATGGCCCTAAGGGTGCTATCAGTCACCTGTGTGAGCTCCTCCTCAGACATTAACTATTAAATAGACCATGTAAATAAATATTAGTACTTGATACTATCTCTTATTAATATTCATTTTTAAAAAAATGCAAGTTATGAATTTACACCTTAAATGTTACCTGTGTAACTACTCCAATGTCCACCTCTCTAGTAGGAGAGGAATCTGTAGGGTGTGCTCCACTCCCCTGCATGTGATCTACTATAATCTCCACATCATGGATGTCATAATCAGAAGTGTCTAATGGTTGCTCAGGGGGCTGTACAATAGGACCCAAGCATATTTGCTAGCACGTATTGCAAATATGTGGCACACAAATATGTGGACCCAAGGAGGATGATGCATCAACACTGGATCCATCGCCAAGATCACCAGACTATGGCTAAGCTACTGAAGAAGCATGGAAAACCAAAAGACCACTCAAAGAGTGAATGGCTTGGATAGTTTGTGTGGCTCCATCCTCTGTAATATATGGATGTTGTACTGGAGGTGGCAGAGGAAGGGGAGGACAGGGAACATGTGGGCGCCTGACTACTCTAGATACCCCTGGCCTATCCTAGGGCATACCTCCACCAACGCCCTAGAATGGTTTAATGTCAAAGTAATTGACATGATGCCCTAACAAAAACTCAGCATATAATTTTTTAATAAAGTAAAAAAGGTACAACAAGATTATTGTTGGGTGGTTTATCAAAAACCATGCACCAACGATCCCAAAAGTTATCTACTATGCCCCTATGTGTGCACCATTTTAGAGAAAGTTTTGGTTTGTTAACATTAATTGGCAAACCAGTGCTGGGGTTAATAAATAAAGAGGCTATTTGGGCTTTTGTTATTTGGAGATCTTTCACATCATCATAAGACAATCCACATGCATAATATTGCCTCATGGTTTCTCACCATGAATGAAAGGCATTATGTTGGGTGGAGAGGGTTTCTACATTTGTAATTATTCCTGTCAATGTGGTTGACATACAGGGTAATTGAAGGATTTTCTTATAAACATCACAAATGCCCCTCAATTGCTCTAATTTTTCATGAATTAAGTCTTTAATTGATGGCTACAGAGGTGGTGGAGCATTTGGCATTTCTTCATTTTGATTCTCAGCTGGTGGATTTTCATTCTCAACTAGTGGAATTTGTGCATTCTCATTCTCGGCAGCCATAATGCCTGATTAAAGTTAAAAAATAATTAATCTAATTAAAATTAGACAATATAAATGAAAATATTATAAAAATACCGTAGTTTTTAAAAAAAATCCAAAAAAAAACCTTACTTTTTAACAAAAATCTATAAAATTCTCTAATTTTTAATACAAATACATAAGAAACACTATTTTTAAATCAAAATCCATAAAAAACATTCATTTTTTTTATCAAAATCCATTCTAAACTCAATTGTTTCATAAAAATTCAATTAAAAACCCTATTTTGAAAAAAAAATCCACAAAACACATTCATTTTTATTATCAAAATCCATTCTAAATTCAATTTTTTCATAAAAATTCAATCAAAAACCCTATTCTGAAAAAAATCCACAAAAAAATCATTTTTTTTATCAAAATCCATTCTAAACTCAAATTTTTCATAAAAATTCAATCAAAAACCCTATTTTATAAAAAAATCCACAAAAAACCATATGAAATTATTCAAATCTAAATCAAAATTGAATCAAATCAAATAAAAATAAAAAAACTTACCTTTTCAAATCAGATTTTGGCCAAATCGGATATCCGTTACGCGAAGAATCAATTCACTGTGCACCCACGTGTTGTTCACTGTGAAATAACTTAAAAACAATGACTAAGTTTTTTTATATATGCTTTTTGCAAATTGGATATCTGATTTGTAAAACTAGGTTTGGTGTTTGGTATGGTGACACTCGAGCCTAAAAAAAGTCAACATGTTCTTTTCGAGTTTTTCAGTCGATGAAAGACATTTTTTTTCCTCATTGCTACTTTTTGGCCCACCATGATCCTACACATACCCTTAATGTCATTAAAATTAGAGATAAACAAGATTATCAACAAGTCAATGCAACCACAAGGGGGCAAGACAAAGTAATATTGAAAGGAGCTACATCTAAGACACTTGCTGCCCTTGCAACTCAATACAACATCGTTGATCAATTGTAGAAAATACCAACTCAAATGTCCATATTGGAACTCCTCAAAATTTCACTAGCTCACAAATAAATTCTAGAACAAGCTCTAGTATCCAACATAGTACCAAATGATATGGAAGTTTTCCAATTTCAAGCTATGGTGGGACACTTGACCACACCTCATTGCCTATCATTTTTTGAAAACAATGATGTATCACTTACTCATCCACACAATGCTACCCTGCACATTGAGCTTTTAATTCATTAACACTAGGTCAAATGTGTTCTAATAGATAGTGGAGTTGGCCTAAATATTTGTACTTTAAAACTTATTTGTGCACTTGGATATTTATAAAATGCAATTGATGCTAGAAGAAAAACCACTATCAAAGCCTATGATGATGAAGAGAGATCTTCCCAAGGATTAATTGTGTTACCCATTCAAGTGGGACTGATTGTAAAAGATATAATTTTCCAAGTGTTAGACAAGGATTTGACATACAATATACTCTTAGGACACCCTTGGATTCATGAGATGCAAGCAGTGTCGTCAACATATCACCAGTGCTTGAAGTTTCCTTATAATAGGCAAGAGATCACCATTTTAGCTGATTCCAACAATCCCCAATATTGCAACATACTCAAAACAACCCAAGATACTTTTGTTCCACATAAAAAGGAAGCTACAACTCCTAGTTCATCCAACAATTAAAGACAACTAAATTCCTTGTCAAGATGGGTTGAGAAAAAGAACCAGTCAAAAGATAAGGGTATTAGTGATTCTACTCCATCAAACAATGAAAGTCAATCAAATCCTTTGTCAAATCAGCTTGAGGAAAAGCTTTAGTCCAAAGAAAAAAGTGTTGGTGATCCTACTCCATCACATCATGAAAGTCAACTCAATTCCTTATAAAAACAATTTGAGAAAAAGAAATAGTTGAAAGACAAAGGCCTAGGGGAATATTCGTTTGAGCAATCCTCGTGTCTCTCATAGCTGCTATCTTTGCCTAAGTCATATGGACAACCATCCACATAAAAAAAAAAATCCTCACAACCAACCATGCTCTTTGGTGGTAAGTTTGTAAAAGTAGACACTTTAGTAGATGAATCAAAAGACAAGGATGTTTTAAATTGGTTATACAAGGATGAAGAAGCATCACAAGCATCAACTTCCAATGTTTTAATAGAACCATATGGTAAAGGTTTTACAATCCTAGAGAATATGGGGTATGATGGAAAAGGTCCTATCAGGGAAAGAAAATAGGGTATCATAGAACCAATACAACCCATCACAATGAATTCAAAGGAAAAAACAAGACTAGGATACATAGAAGAGTCAAAAGAAGAAACCAGGTTGCAAATTGTTGAGAGAATCCTTCAATTGAGAGAGTTCCAAACTAGATTCCAATGAGTATGAATGGGATTCCCTCTCTAAAGATTCTTATCATGACAAATAAATTGATGTAATACAAAGGTATGCACCAACACGTATGGAGGGACAAAGCTTGAGTTCTAGACCACTTGAATTTGGATCACAACACATTGATCACTCAAGTGAAGATGATCAAAATTCGAGCGAGATAGATATTTTGGAAGAGAGTAACATCGTAGACCTTGATATTGCTATCGAACACTTTGACGATGTTTCCATCATGACACTCACCCCTTTTGACCTTGACCAATCTGATGATTCCTTGCCATTGGTACACCCCAAACTAATTGACTGGGACCAAACTAAGTTGCTTGACATACATATCTTTCCAAATGATGATGCCATTGTGAACTTCCTTTGCTCTGATAATCCTGAAACATGTTTCACCAACGAATCTCATAACGAAGCTTCAGACAAGGGGAGTGCCAAATCTCTCAGCTGCAAAACAATGAATATCAAAAATAGATCTAATGGTGAAAACCATTTAATGGCAGTATTAGATCAAGAAAAAGTAAAAATAAAGAGCACGTCTAATAGTGAAAACCTCTCTGAGGCACCGAAAGATGGGATATTTGACACTCTTCTCGAGCACTATCATGAGAGATATTTAGTGTTGGTTGAACCCACACAATCCATCAACATTGGCACAACTGAAATAGTGAAGACCCTAAATCTAGCAACATCCATGATAGATGAAGAAAAACCAAGCTTCACTAAATTTATTGAAGAAAGAAAAGTCATTTTTTCTTGGTACTACACTGATATGCCAGGCATAGATCTAGATCTTATCATGCACCACTTATCTCTACCACCTAGAGTGAAGCTAGTGAAGCAAAAATTGAGAAAAATGCATCCCCACATTGCCCTTCTAGTGAAATCTAAATTGAAGAAACTACTAGATGCAAGATTTATCCATCCTATTGATTATGTTGAGTGGATATCAAACATTGTACTAGTTTCAAAACCAGACCACAGTATCAAGATATGTATGGATTTCAGAGACCTTAACAGGGTTTGTCTAAAAGATGATTTTCCTTTTCTTAACATTGACATCATTGTGGATTTGACAACGGTTCATGCAATGCTATCACTTATGGATGGATTTTTAGGTTACAACTAGATAAAAATAGCACCAAAAGATCAAGAGAAAACCACTTTCACCTATCCTTGGAGTAATTTTTGTTGGAATGTCATTCCTTTCAGGTTGAAGAATGTTAGGGCTACTTATCAGTGAGCAATGACCACTATGTTTCATGATATGATGCATACTTTTAAGGAGGATTACGTAGATGAATTTTTGGAAAAATCATTCACTAGAGAAGGACATCTGGAAATCCTAGACAAAATCTTCACTTGGTTGGAGAAATTCAATGTGCGGTTAAATCCTAAGAAATGTGTATTTGGTGTGACATCAACTAAACTTTTGGGATATATAGTATCAGCTAAAGGCATTGAAGTGGATCCTGTGAAAGTCAAAGCCATCATGGAGATGCCTCCTCACAAGAATATTAGCTAACTCAAATCTTCATAGAGATGATTCCAATCTATTAGGATGTTCATCACACAAATGGCAGATAAAACTCATCCTTTTAATCACTTACTACACAAGAATGTTTCTTTCAAATGGGATGAAAAATGTGAAGCAACTTTTAATCAACTAAAATAGCATCTAAAGTCACCACCAATAATAGTACCGCCAACTAAAGGAAAACCATTATTACTCTACATAGCAACAACAAAGGTATCTTTGGGCACTCTATTAGCATAAGAGGATTCTGTGGGAAAGGAAAGGGTTATTTATTACATCAGTAGGACCTTGAATGGCTATGAAATCAACTACACATTTACTGAAAAAGATTGTCTAGTGGTAGTATTTTCTACTCAACAACTAAGACACTATATGTTGACCCACACCATCAAACTCATAGAAAAATTGATCCATTTAAGTACCTACTCAGCAAAGCTGCCTTGACAGGAAGACTAGCCAAATGGGTAATGATATTGAGCAAGTTTGACATCTAATATGTGGACAGAAAAGCAATCAAGGGCCAAGCCATAGCGGATCAATTATGCGAAGCACCATTACAAGATGATCATCCAATGAAAATTAAATTTCTAGACGTAGATGTCCTTACAGTGTCAACACAATAGTGGATGTTATACTTTGACAGATCTTACATGTAACATAGATTAGGTGTAGGAATCTTATTTTTCACACCTCAAGGATATACCATTCTAAAGTCCTATAGGTTGATATTTCCTTGTACTAACAACAAAGCTAAATATGAAGCATTGATCATTGGTATCAAAACAGTCGTAGAGTGGAAAATCATAGAGTTGCATGTCTATGGTGATTCCCAACTAGTCATAAATTAGGTGAATGATGATTATTAGACAAAAGATGATAAATTGAGGCCATATAAGAAAATGGTGGATGATTTCAAGTAGTTTTCGGAGATCAAATTTGAGCAAATTCCTAGAGGGGACAACAAAGCTACTGATGCTATGGCAACCATTGCTTCTCTCCTATAGATACTTGAAAAACGAGCCCATTATGAGTTCATGGTGGAACAAATTTTTAACCCTGCCTATGATAACCCCGAATCCCAAGTAATATACCATTTAGTTGAGGCTGATGCTTCTATCTATGGTAAAATCTACACCTATCTATGAGATGATACCCTGCCACCAACTTTATCCCAAAATAAAAAATGAAACTTTATTCGACAAGCAACTCGACATAACCTGATAACCGATGTACTTTATCAATGAGGTTTGGATGGTACCCTCCTTCAGTGTATTGAATGTAATGAAGATGAAACCACTTTACACGAGGTCCATGAAGGTATCTGTGGCACAGATTCAAGTGGACTATCTCTTGCTAAAAAACTCCTAAGCTTGGGGTATTACTGGCCAAATATGGAAAATGAATCCTTTCAATTTGTTAAGTGTCAAAAATTTCAAATCCATGGAAACCTAATACATGCACCAGCACAAGAACTGCAACCATTTGCATCAACATGGCCCTTCTGTTAGTGGGGACTGGATCTTGTAGGTAAAATTCATCCACCTTTATCAAATGGACGTAAATTCATCATCACAACCATGAAGTACTTTACAAAGTGGATTGAATTTGTTCCCTTAACCACTATCACTGGAAAAAAAATTGTATCCTTCATCCTAAATTACATTATCTTTCGGTATGGTATTCCTTAGTCCATTGTCATTGATATCGGTAGACCTTTCAAGAATCAAGACGTCCAAGAACTTTGTGAAAGGTTTCATATCCAATGTCAATTTTCTACACCTTAATGTCCTCAAGGAAATGGCTAGGCAGAGGCCTCAAACAAAACCATCTTGAAAATCCTGAAGAAAACCATCAATGATGTTGGATGTGATTGACATATTCAACTAAACCCTTCTCTATGGGCATACCAAACCAGTATTTTCTCCCCAATAGGAGCCACACCATATGCTCTTGTCTATGGATCAAAGGCCATTTTACCTATTAAGGTTGAGCTACCATCACTATGTGTGCCACTAAAGTGGATCATTTGAGATGAGGATTATCAGGTGTCTAGACTACAAGAGTTGGAACTATTGGATGAGTGTCATTAGCATCCAGTTGATCACCTGAAAGCCTATCAACAAAGGATTTCAAGGAGTTACAATCACAGAGTGAAACCAAAAACATTTCAGGTTAGTGACTTGGTCCTGAAAGAAAATCCTCATAACCAATGAGATAGGGAAAAGAAAGGAAATTTTGAACCAAACTGGCTAGGTCTCTTTGTTGTCATATTAGTCTATGGATCTGGAGCCTATCAATCATCTATGCCTGAAGGGGATTTCTTTGAAGAACCCATTAACAACCTGCATTTCAAGAAGTTCTACACCTAATTCATCTAGTGCATCAATAAAATTCCTGAAAAAATACAAAAAATATTAGAAAATGTTCAAAAAAAATCATTACCTTGATGAAAACCTAGCAAATAGGTGTCTTGGTAACAACAAAAAAAAAGCAAAAATTTGAAAATACAAAAAAAGTGAAAAAAAAATAAATAAAAATTCATATAATCTGAAAAAGTGTAATAAAACCAAGTAGTGAAAACCTGGCAACAAGTGCTATTTGTGATAGATTAGCTTTTCCATCTATTTTGGCATGTTAACCATTCACTTTCGCCATCATTCTTCTTGTCATTGAAAAACCTCATGTACATATCTTGGCATCATGGTCGTGTCTCACCCTAGAATGGGGGAAAAATCCTGAACTCACTGGGGGCAATAAACTTTGAGCTTAAACCAATAGACAAACAATAGTTAGACAACACAACAAATACAATGATCATAGTGAAAATCAAAATTGAATCTATCAATCATCAAACGTATCACAAAACACACATCCATATCAAACAACTAAAATCAATCAATCAAAGCAAATCTAAATGGATGATGTTCTTTTGAATCATGGATTTATCACATTAGCATGAATGTTCAAGTGTTGTACTTTGATTTTTTTTTATCATTTCTCTAGAGTACCTCGATGATGTCCTAAACTAGAGGAGCTAGGAAGGAGAATGATATTTTCTTTGTCTGTTGTCTGTGAGTTATTCAATACTACTGTGCATATTGTCACAAGATGTGCTCTTCAAAGTATCACTAATGACATTTCGAATTTGCATAGGAAAATGATTAACTCATGTCTGTTTACGCGAGGAATGCTTAGGTCATCTCAGTTTAATTATACCTAGATGCTTAAAATCATGGAAGTAGTACTCAGGTCATCATGGTCTAATTATACCATCAATGCTTGTACTCACTTTAAACAATTTAAAAGTTTAATGATGATAAAAAACATGAAAAATCGGCTATTACGATGATAACATTTGCATATTACATCTGCATGGTTAGGTTAGATTGCATCCATGTTAGTTTTGCATCTGTATTTATGAATCTTCCAAGTTTGGCACAATTTTTAAATGATGTTATCTCTATCATTAATAGATTGAGTATATACCTTTCTCATGTAGTTGCATGATCATTTTCACATTATATCATACATTAGAAAACATTATTACATCATTCATTCATTCATGCCTTACATCACATATATTTGCATCAAGAAAACACAAAAATAAAGTGCATTACATATCATTTACATTCTAAAATGCATCTCATATAGCAATCACATCATAATATTTGCATTAGAAAATAAAAAAAGAAGTGCATTGTGCACATCTCATTTGCATAATCAAATCCATCTCATATAGTGTAAAAGCATCATGAATAAGAACATATAGAAACATAAATCATGCATCATCATTTAATCATATCATCATTAAATCCATACATAATCATGTCATAATCATATAGGTATCATATAAAAATCATATAAGCATCATAACAAGGAAATTAAGTGCATTCATCATAGGCATCCATCATAAATGCACATAAACACATATAGATCACTAACCATCATTGTATATCATATATAAATCTCAAAATAATAATGTCAAGTGTACAATGATATCCAAATGTGTCAAAGAGGTACATCATCAAAATGGCAGTGATAAGAGTATACAAATGTCTCAAATACAATAAATATCATCATGGAGCTATGTGTTTCTCCCCTAAACGGTTCTAGCCCTGTACCTCCTACTACACCTGATGGCCCTGCACCTGGATCCCTATGAGGTGGCCCTGTAACACCCCTGCTGGTATTCCTGGAATGGGTACGGGCATTGGTGGACTATGCATAACTCTCTTAACGCTCTGGAGGAACCACCTCATGGTACCTCAACCTATAGTACTTGGCCTCCTAGCAAAGCACCGTACCTCTATAAGGTAATCAGTTGTGGATGTGCCCTTAGCTACTCTCTGTAATTGCTCAACCATGCCCTCTGCCTACTCAACCCACTATCTCAATGTATCCCTCTCAGTCGTAAGAGTGGTAATTTGTGCCTCTGCCTAAACCTGGGCCTAGGCCTAGGCCTATGTCTATAGAAAAGCCCGTACTTGTGCTAGTTGACCCTATAAAGTATGTACTTGGACCTGTAGCACAACTATCTATGTTTGCTACTGCTATGAGGGTAACCGAATCTACACATGATGTTGTGTTGTAGCTACCAGCGATCGCCTCTTCTGAGGCACTCTAAAGTATCACACATACAACATTGGACCCTCGTCTCCTCCACCACCATCACCTCCATCTCCATCACCCCTATCACCATCTCTACCACCTCCTCCATCTCAATGCCCATCTCCATAATCACTGCTCTCTCCCTCCTCCTCATCTCTTCCATCTCTCCTCTGCCTATGTGCATGTGTTGGTGCCCTCTCATCATCGTCTAACAAAGGTACCGACTCATCTGGACTTGAAATCCATGGGAAAGGATGTGCGAAGAAGTACTATGCATACTCCTTGGATATAGGAGCCTCTATGACCTCTAGATGATAATCCCAAATAATGGCTTGTAAACCTTGGTACTCCTCTATTATTGCATCATATGATAAGCAAGGCCCCCACTCTAGAATGTTTTGTTGTCACAACACATAAAGAGCCACTCCCTGGGGAATGCCATGTACCCTACCATACTATCACAACACTCTCTTGAGAAGGAATCTCTCAATCACAAACTGAGTCTTCCTAATCAGGTATCTAGACGAGCACAAATACGACATCTTAGTATCATCCTCTAGCCACTACTCATAGTCTAAGTATGGCAACCATGTCATTGTCTCTAGGTCATCCAATACCCTCCTCTAGTACTCCAGTTTTCCCAACTTATGTTGGACAACTGGGTATGCGTATCCATGCACATATGGTCTTCCAGCTGGCCGCTGTCTATCTACCACTAGACGGGTGACAACTATATGCTCCCATGCCCATATCTATAACAATGTAACTCCAACTGCCAAACTAACCTCTCTGAGATACACAACCTGATGTAGATCATGGTATAGATGTGCAAGCATGCAAGAGCCCCAAGCATATCTGGTCCCCTGAGTAATCATTCTCTCTAGTATTCAAGCCCATCCAACTAAGAGTCCCTTTGACCTGTAGTCGGGACATAAAACTCCTCCAATAAATCTAGCAGGCATACATGGCAATGTTGCTTATGCATTGACCATCTCTCACCATGGGATCTCATAGCCACATATCTAATCATCCTCAAACACTCTTTGAAGTGCATTAGTCCCTCCCTGCTTAGCTGAATCATAAACAACCAGCTCTCCTATGACTAGAATTCTCAAGATCCGATACACATCCTCTGGTGTCACTATCATCTCACCAGTAGGAAAATGGAAGGTGTTATGGTCGCTATGCCACCTCTATACCAAAGTGGTCAAAAGTACCATATTAATCCTATGCCAGGGCATGTCAAGCAGAGAAGTCAATCTGCATCATCTAATCACATTTAGATCAGGCTGATCTAGATGTGAAATCAAATCCCAAGTCCTCAAGAAGCACTCCTGAATCTATAGGATTGACAAAGGCTCCTATCATCATAACATATAACAAATCAACAAATCAATCAGTCAACATCAATCAAACTATCAATCTAATCAACTTTTATGGGACTTTGATCAAATCTTGTGAGTGTTTATCATTGCACCTCACCTATCATGAGGTCAATCATCTTTATCCTATCATTGATCCTCACCTATCATGAAGTCAATCATCATCCTATCATTGAATCTCACCTATCATGAGATCAATCATCATCTAATCTATCAACATCATCAAACATCATCAAATCAAAAGCTGATGTGATCAAAAGTCATTGAAATCAAGGAGTCTAATCTAAAATCCATCAATCTGGTCTAGATGTGCTAAAACAATCTTTCTATGTGCTAAAACATTGATGCGTTATAAAATTTCATGGATGCACTAAAGTCATCTATGCGCTAAAACAATTACCAAATGTGCTAAATCCTGTCATCTATGCGCTAAACCTATCATTGCGCTAAAGGATTCTATCTATGTGCTACAAAAGATCATGAATGCACTATATCCCCTGATGCACTAATCTATTAACCGTATGTGCTACACAATTGACCCTATGTACTAATCTACTAGATGTGCCAAAATAGTCTATTGATGCACTACATCGGGTTCCCTATGCACCAAAACACAAAAAATCAGAATTCAAACATGAAAAATGTGGAAAAAATGACATTCAAAAATCACGAGGAGGTTTGTTGGGGTATGTACTGAAGGTC
This sequence comes from Sequoia sempervirens, assembly GCA_007258455.2. Lineage (NCBI taxonomy): Eukaryota > Viridiplantae > Streptophyta > Pinopsida > Cupressales > Cupressaceae > Sequoia > Sequoia sempervirens. The sequence goes on along the minus strand of VDFB02000003.1, from coordinate 422,762,378 downwards.
CATACATAGTTCGACAGTTGTGACATCGCATGTGCTCAAATCAGTGGGTCTGGATCAGAATCACCATCTTGCTCAATTTGCACTAGGTTGCTCAATCACTCTCAATTTTCAAAATCAAAATGCACAAATGAGGATAAATCACATTATTTTAATCTTTTAATGAGCATGATTAAGTAGGAATTTAATGGGATTGATTTATTTTATTTTTCAAAAGGTGTTTAATTAATCACTTTATCATCTGTCAGGTTCAACATCATTTTTCAGGAGATAAATTGTTTCTACATCATAAAATTTGAAAATCATCATAAAATCATAAATTTTTTCAAAAAATAAAAAAATCCTAACAATTCAAAAATTCATCGATTTATCTCCCGAGGGGGCATAATCCATAATTAGTCGAAAATCAGTGTCTGGGGCATATCGATTTTTTTTTTGTCGGAATCACCAGCAAATTTTTCTTTGAAGCAATGTGTAAACACATCACTTCAAAGAGGGGCAAAATGTATACACCTAAAATTGGTCAAGATACTTAATTAATTAAATACAAAGTATTTAATTAATAAACCTCTTATTCCATCTACTTATAAATAAATTCTAAATTTATTTATATGGTTCACATTTCCTAATTCTGCTATCTTAAATCACATTCTTCTAATTTTAATTAAATAAACAAATTCCAATAGTTTATTTTATTTTATTAATATCTTCTTACTAAATTTGAATAAATTACAAATTTGAATTTAGTCACATGTCTCCAACTTTTCCTCTTGCCACATCATCAAGTGTCTCATGAATTTAAATATGCTTAATATTTAAAATGGAATTATCCTCAACAAATTTTGAAACAACCTTGGACACTTGGCTCTTCCATTTCATTTATTCTCTCTAACACTTGACAAAGTGCTCTTTTAAAGTGAACATCCTCCATGATTCCCTCTAACTTCTTCCTTCTCCACTATTCATCTTTCTAGCTGAAATCTTGACCATTGGTTGCTGCCACATCATAGTATGCCTTGGAAATCCTATAAATATAGCATCATTCTCTAGCATTTCATATCCCATCTTTGAGCAAACTTACTTTGCTGAAATTACATTTGAGTATTTAAAGCATTGGAGCATTTTAGCATTTAGCAAATTAGAAGCATTTTAGTTTAGAATCATGGTTTAGTTTCATAGTTGTATTTTAGTCATCATTTTCGCTTCATACAACATTTCCATAGTATTTGGCATCATTATCATAGCATAATATTCATCTGTATACAACAACATCAATATCATAGCATCATGGCATCAATCGCATAGTTATCCATCATGTAGGAATTAGATTCTTGCATTTTACAACATTTTGTTCCTTAGGTTGGCATTCTAACAGTCGAAGTGCATATACAAATCTAAGAGCCAATATGATTTAATGAATCCCTAAAGATAGGAAACAATGGAATGATTTTAGGGAATTTTCTTTGGTTCAATTAGATTGGTTTTGTGATTCAATTCTCTAATATAATACATTTCATTGCTTGTGTGATTTTGTTATTCATTTTCACATTTAATCACACACAAATTCTATTCCACATCCTTCATTCGCTTCCCATCCACCTGGCTGTTATTTTTTGTGTCGGTGGAGGATATTCTATAAGGGATGCTAGTGTGACATATGGAGGTCTACATGGTGTGCTACCTTCCTAACACGATTCCTACCTCTAGAATCCACAGAGGTGTTACAACTCTCCATTGGTGATGAATTGTAACAATTTTGTGCCCTTGACCAACCTCGAATGGCTCCTTTGCCTCCAATATCATCTTCAAATTGCTATCTCCATTCTTTCACTCTCTTGGTCATTTAGACATTGGAAAACTCTTTCTTCACTCTCTTCACAACATTTTCATAGTATTCTCACCACCATTGAAGCAACAAGTTAGTGTTTTGTGGACTCAATCTCCTCATTGTTGTGGCAATGCCGATATTTGCAAGCTTTTGAGCTCACTCCTCCCATTTTCCTTGAGTGCACAGGGTTGAAGGTGATATTGTTCTATTTTCCATTCACTTAGCATCATTGTATTATTTTTTTAGCATATTTTTGCTTAGCATATTGCATAGTACTTCCATTTCAATACCTTTCTTTATCATACTTCTCTATTGTTGCTATATTGGTTGTCCATGGAGGTGGGAACACCAAAGCGGGAGACTGATTGTGATAGTCCTCTATATACATCCCTAATATTATTTTTTCTTGTGTGTGCAGGTTGCTTGTTGAGTGAAGACTTCAAAGATATCAACTTGTGGGTAGGAAGGTGCGCTTTCCTCACGGTCCTCTTTTTGTCAATTTGTAGTTAGATCAAGTTAAAGTATTCTTCTTGTTATTTTAGTTGTTTAGTTGCTTTTCCCTTCCTGTTATTGTATTAAACCATACTTGTTAGGTCGTTAGTAGGTTTCTCTAGCTTCTAGAGTATACCTTACATTCTTTGTCCATACGGATGCCAACGCCCAACTGAGATGCTAGCATGTCACAATGTCATATGTGACCCGCCCTGGAGTCCTTTGGTAGTGAGCTACCTAAGTTGCAGTTTGGAATCTAGAAACCCACTCACCTAACTTCCTAAAACTTTTGGGTTGATAGAAGGAAAGAGGCAGATCAGTTGTCCTTCTTTTGCACCCCCTTAAACATCAAACCTATCTTAAACAATTCCTTAATGTGAGGTAGATCAAGGCAACTGATTGTTCTAGACTGTCTTGTGACCTGGGGTCTTGAGTAGTCAACCCCCTCTACAATTATATAAATTAAAAAAATCAAAACATTATTATTGTACAATAATTAAATTTTTAATAAAACAATTAATTATAAATTAAATTAATTCTAATAACTGATAGTTATTTTTTCTAATTTCATAAGAAGACAAATAATTAAAGTAAATTTAAAACATAAATCTAAATTCAAAATTAAAGTAGAATAAACTATTTTTAAAATAAAAATATATCAAAATGAAGTATTAATAAAAACAATAATTTAAAAAAATTAAGAATAAATAATAAACTTATTAAGTTAATAAATAATTAAATAAAAAAGTAAAACTAATTTTAAATTTATTAGAATTGAAATATTAATAAAATATAATTCTATTTTTTATTACACTAAAGGCGTTCCCTATTCGAACAAATCCCAACTATTTTTTAGATTGATGATTCAAGTTTACGAAGAAACACACAAGATGATTGCACCATCTACAATCATCAGATCACTTTTTGTTAATTTTTCACCATTTTTTTTTGCTCATGTTTTTCCTACGACACATAGTTGTTGCTTACATTTTAATTTGTTTATTATGAATAGATTGACACAACAAGTTTAAAGATATTGGTTTACATTCATCTGATTTTTTTACAAATCTGCTTTGCTAGGGTTTCATAATATTTAGTATGTTAAGTCACTTGCCAAGGTTTATTATTATCTAGATGCTCTTAATTAAAGTTTAGTTTTTTTGTATTAAATAAAGCTGAAGTTACATAAAGAATATTGCAGTTCAAAAGGAGTTGCACAAAGAAGAGGAAAACCCAATAACAATAACAAGAGTCTAATAGAAGTAAAACACTGCACAAAAGCCTTACAAACTATATGAATTCTACCCAATAAAAAATAGAAATATCAATTACAACAAACTTACTTTATAGGATAACTATTAACATGTGTCAAATACAACACAATGGCAATATGAAGAGGGAAGCACTTATAATTTGAATTCAAGAACAAACTTTGCAGCTATTTGGAGCATCAAATATCCCCTTCATGAAGTTGAAACAATTGATATTTAATCTTCTCTAAGTGTTTCCTATTTTTTGCCTCTTTCTTAGTGCCACCTTTTAGTTAAAAACACAAAAATATAAACTATAGAATGATGTAAGAATAAAACTTTAACATTTCTACTTCCTAATGAATAACATGATTAGAAGGCATTGATGAACATCTACTTTTTGGACAAATGTTAAGAAAAATAGTTTGTCTTATAGAGTTAGCCACCAAATTATTATGAAAATCAACGCCCAAAACAACTTCCTTCTAGTATAACACATGATAAAAAATAGCAAGGAGAAGACCAAAACTTGCATTCCATTTTCATTTTGGCCATATAGAGTCCCAAAAAATATGCTTTAAGCTTTCATTATGCTGACAAAAAGGACATAATGCTAGTTGAAGTTTCAAAATTTTCAATTTGTCCCCTCTTAATTAAACTTTAGTTTGTCATCCTTCTATATAGTTAAATGATTCATCGTGTTCGTAACATTAATAGGGACCTATTAAAATAAGAATGTTTTTTTTTAAATTCCCAAAACACCACAAGCGATAGGGTAAAGATGTTCTAAGCATTAGGAAAAACTATTTCATATGCTATTTAAAATATATATATATATATATATATATATATAATATTTGATATGTTATATAGTCAGTGATAATTATGGTTTTTTTGAAATATATGGTTTTGTTTTTAGTAGTACATTAGGTTCTTTTAATTTGATAATTAATAAAGTTTATTTAATTAAATTCAAAAAATTATTATGTAGTAGAATTTGGAATATTGAAAATCATAAAAAATAAAAATATTTAGTTAATTTTGATAATTGGTAGATAAATATCTATTGTTTTGATTATAATGTTTAATTATAATTTATAAGCTTTTATTTTTAGATGTAATATAGATATAATAAATAATATACAAATAATAATTTTATATAATAGTATAATAATATGATAGAGAACTTAAAAAGTGTATGTTTGCAGGTTAAAGATAGTGATGACATGAAAGACAAACATGTGGTTAATAGAAGGTAGTCTTTTATTCAATAATGTGCACATTCACGAACATCATTTTTTTTAATCAAAATTGTAGACATCCAAATTTGACCACTCCCACATGGTCAAATCCGTATCCTTTACTCGTCTATTCCATCAATATTAATTAAATGATTTATTTAATTAATATTTCACTGTTTGCATAAGGTTCCTAAAGTATTTAATTTAATAATTAAACACTTTACCTTTCATCCTTTCCTCTTTGAATTAAATAAATATATCCATTTATTTAATTTAGTTATTTAACCTTTTTTAATTTAAATCAATTTTAAATTCTTCCTTTTCTCTCTCCTTATCACATCCTCCATAACCCTCTTCTAATATGGATTAGTTTTTAATTAATCCATGATTAGGATGTGCACACCTTTAATTAGGATTAATGTCACATTCTCCATATTTTTCCACTTGCCTCTAATCCCTCATTAATCTTCTTAATCATCTATTTTCACAACCTTAATCTAATCACATGCCATCCTTGGTATGTCCTCCAAGTCAACCTTTCATATGTACTTTCTTTATTTAGCCTTGACCTCTTCCCCATGAGAATTAAAAATTCACATTTATTCATCCAAGGTTCCCCTCTTCCCTATGTGAGTCTCATGTGTCACATCACTCACATGGGACAAGGACCTCCTTTATGAGGACCTTGTTTTATTCTCTAGGCAATTCTCAATCATATGAATTTTAAATTCACATTTATTCCCCCAACAACTTCTCTCATCCCCATAATGATAAGAGAGGACTTTCTAAAATTACTTACTTGTCACTTTCCTCCCATATGGGAACAAGAAATTCTTTTTTAAGGAAATCTTCTCCCAATCCCAAGGTACTTGCAAGCACCTCCACCTCACATGTCCCTTTTCCAACTCATTTTTCCTTGTGACTCTTCATCCTCCACATGGCAAGATGTGAGGGCTTGTGAGTCCTCAACTCACCACAACCCTTCATCTTGCCCATGTTGGAAAAATCTCAACCATTCAATTCTCTAGAGAAATCTCCCTTAAAATAGAAGTTTTTTTCAATTCTCTCATTAGGAATTCATCACATTCAAGTATTCAACCTCTAGCTCTCACACTTGTATTTTGCATTCACAAACCTCCATTGTTTCATGCTTTCAAGCTTTCATCATTTGCACTTACACTCATCTATCAAAATACCCAAATAGCTCATTGCATTCCTCATCTCATTTAGAGCATTTTGCATCCATTTTCATCACATTTTTCCATCAAGGAGCATACAAAACATCAACTATCAAAGAGCCAACCAAGGAGCAACTCATACAAGGTATAAATCTATTTTTCATCTTTATTTTGTTTGAGTTTAACGTTGCTCAATCTTGAGGTGTTGAAGTGTTGTTTTCTTTCTATTTCATTTTGTTTTGCATCATTTAGGATATGTAGATAACACTGCATCACAAAAACAAATCATTCATATCTTGGATAAATAGAATTAATCATGATAGTTGGAAGCTCTTCACTGGTTGAATATGCATGCCAATGCTACCACATTCTATCAATACACTACGTAGAACACAAATCAATGAAAGACATGAGAAGGTCATGTTGTGAAGCACACCACACAAAGTAGAGTAGATTTACTTTGAAGCCCATGAAAAGAAACCATCTAAAAAGAGAGCTTAAATAAATTATGTCTTCCAAAGGTTGGTTTGTAGAATAATTCCTTCACTGAATAGTGAAACATGATTTAAATTAAGTTTATATGTTTGATCAAAGTAGTTCATTTTACCTTCCAATAATGAAGGTTGCAAAACACATACTTTACCTTGAAACTACTTTGCATAGATAAATATCTGATGTACAATATTGAGTATAAATAGAAGTATATTCTTCAGTCTTTAGCAATATATTCTTCAAGTTCAAAGTACCTCTTCTTGAAAATGCATCTCCATATTCACATGAAGAAGGTCATGGCTTGATAGCAAAAAAAAACCATTCCATGCCACAATAGATGTCACGATGGTCATCAATAGCTTTGATGACTGCATAAATTGAATCATCACCTATCAAGGAATTGAATTTATTAGAACATCAAAAATTTGAGAATGTTCTATTTCTCATAAATAGTGGTACAAAATGGTTACAAAAAAATAAAATCTCTATTCAGTATAGGTGATTTTGTTGTCCAAGTCTTTAGCCTTTGCTAATAGTTTTTGTATAAATTTTTAATATTTATTTGATACATTATTACTTCAATTTTAAAGAAAAAGAAAAGGAATATTAAAAAGAATAAATATTATCATATTTCAACCTTGAATTCAACATGATAGTTTTTAGGAAATATGGATCAACCATGTAATTAATTTATCCTTTTGTATTATTAGTGATGGATATTTATTAATAAATGAATTTATATGACAATTTTTAATTAATTTATTATATTTATGGTATTTAGGATCTATAAAATTAATAGACATTTTCAATGATGCAAGATAATTAAAGTCATATTAATCATGCATATGTCTCCAAAGTGCATTCAATAATCATTGATTTGTGTGCCATTGTGATTGTAATAATAACTTTCCATGAGACACTCTCACACATTGAGATTGACAATAAGAGAGGTAGGGGCTCAAAATCCCTCTATCCTCTATAGTTTGGGTTAAATAGTGTGATTTCCTTGAGAACAAACTCATGTCTTATATACACCATGATAGTCATATTCCATGAGATGATGTCTTGTTGTTTCATGTGGTCCAACACTTTGCAAGCATCCACCAGATTTTTGCACTTGATATATAAGTAAAATAAGATTAGTATGAAAATTCATGCACTTGACATTGATGTATATGTACTTCTATTGTTTAAGCACGATTTTGGGTCAATTTTAAATAATATTATATTAACATATACATTATGTTTATATTTAATAATTTATTTGTGCAATTGCATTTATCTTTTATGGGGAGTTACTAAAGTTATGGATGAGGCCATTTTCAAATACAACCTCATTGTCCCATGACACTTATTATATTTTCTTTGATGGGGCTTATAAGAGGAACCCCAATACTATTAAGGGAGTTATTTTTCTAAGTGGGAATCCTTGTGTCAATTTTGTGCTTGGCTTGGGTTCTTCCACCAATAACCATGTTGAAGCTAAAACTTTGAGATTGGGGATGTCTCTTACACTCAAAGGGGGATTTGGAGACTCTAATCTAATTATCAGAATAATTCTAGTTTAGCTCATGATAAATCTATTAGTGTTGATTATGAAATGAAGTTGATTAAACTGACCTCAAAATAGTATAACATGATTACATTTTAGCATATATATAGAAAGTTCAACAAAGAGGTGGATAACATGTGGTAAATATAAGGTTCACACTCTTAATCTTAGACAATTGCAAATATGGAATTTCTCTAATATGATTATTCAATAGATAAATATACCATTTCTCAATCAAAAACTTTTCACAACAATCATTAATGGATTTCTGACAAGATAGTTGAAGGCTTCTAATATTCAAAATTATTGATATAAAATATTTTTTATTAATTAAATAGTAAATATTATTTCTATCTCTCTATCCCTCTTTGTATCTCCCCCTCTCTCTCTTCCTCTTAATCTCTCTATCTCTTCCTCTATTTGTCTTCCTCTCTATCTCCCTATTCCTCTCTATTTTTATCTCTCCCTTCTATCTCTCTTTATCTCTCTATCTATTTCTCTCCATCTTCCTCTAGTCCTCTATCTTCCTCTCTACCTCTATTTTCCTCTATCCCCTCTATCTCTAGAAATATGCACCTCTATCCATTCGTCTCTTCCCCTCTCCTTCTTCCTATACATCTATATCTATATCTTTTTACCTCTCTATCTTTATCTCTTCATATTTATTTTTTTGTATCTCCCTCTATCTCTATCTCACTATCTCTCCATCTCTCTCTACCCATATATATCTCCCTCTCTCTACCTCTCTTTATATATCACTTCCTTATCTCTATCTTTATCTTTTTTATTTCTCTCTCCCCCGTCTATATATTTATCTCTTCCATCTCTATCTATCCCTCTCTCCTCTCTCTTTATCTTTCCTCCTCTCCATATACCTCTCCTTCTCCATCTCCTTCTCTATCTCTATCTCTATCCCCTATCTCTATCTCCTTACCCTTTGTCCCTATGTCTTTCTGTCTCTCTGCTTCTTTGTCTCTATCCCTCCTCTCCCTATTGCAAAAATAACATGAGCCTATTTGTAATGGAGCCTAATTTTTTTCTTGATTCAGAGGTTTCAAGCCATGTTTGGATCCATGTACAAGCTAATGCATAGTTGATTTGAAGCTATCACTTCTCCATTGAGACCTTTGTTAAAAATAAATAAATCTAAATGGCCTACCAATTGGCCTCATGTACTATGCAAATGTATGCAAAAAATACACTAATTTTGTTCCTAATTAACCTTCCACACCTCTTTGGCATATCCATTGCACACCAAAGTGTGATTACTAGTTTCAATATTATCAACTTCTTTTCTTTTCTTTGTTTTTAAAACAAAAAGTCTACTTTTAAATTGTTAAATCATTTAAAAAATGAAAATAGAGAATGCCAAGAAAAACATAGGTGATTGAAATTAATTGCATCATCTTGCATTCTTCTCCTCAATTCTTGATCATTGATTTCAAAAAGTAGGTCATCCATTTCATATAAGAATGCCTTCAACCTAATTATTTTATTAATTTTTAATTTACCACTTTTAATAAATGTTATGAAAACTACAATCTTACATTAATTGTACATGTTTATGGATCGAGTATTGTAATAGTTTGACATTTAATTAGATAATAAAACCCTTAAGTAGTTTGGCATGCAATGTGATAATGAGGCCCTCCATAGTGCAAACCAACAACTACACCTAATATTTCTATGCATATGAGGTAACAATTCAATGACAACATCATTCTCTTACCATTTTTTTATTGTTAAGATAGGTGACATTATAATTGCTATCTTGAGTTGATTTTATGTGTCTCCAAGTTCTTTGAAAAGTGTCCGAGGACATGAGAGGAAAAATATTTATTATTTATTTTTCTACAATAAATTGTAATTGCATTCATAGAGGTGGAGCCACTATGGTGACGATTATAGAGTATTTTGGGGGAATATTCCTTCTAGGCATCCACCTTCTAGGTGGGGACCACCCAAAGTGCATGATCTTGCATGCTATGCATGTTATCCTGGGTTGGGTGCCCAAGTTTGCATGTTCTCGGTATAAGCTATCAGAGCCATGAGTAATGAGGCACTCAAAATTGACCAATTGTAATTGGCAATGGGTTAGGTGTGCATGTGAAGCCATTGTCTATGCAGCCAACAAACTGCGCATTTGACCGTAATTATTAATTTATGGAAAATCAAAATACAATGTATTTTATTTTCAATTAATTAATAATTACAGTCAAATGTGCAATCTGATGGCTGGTTAGACATTGCCCCATGTGAAGGGCATGTTATCATTTAATATTTTTCACCATATTCATGGGTTGTCCACTAAGAGGAGCATGGGTTTTTCTAGATGGTTTTACTAGTTGTTTCGAGATACCACAAGTGGTATTCTCTCCCACAAATCTTTATATATTGGAGCCTTGAGATGGTATTTCATTAGTTTGTTTACAGGTTGTCAGAGTAATCAAGTGTTGTCAAGATTCAGAAAGTGCTGTCAGATTCAGAGAGGATTGTTATATGTTATATTATATACTTCATTTGAAGATTAAAAGCATTGCATCTCTTTGGGTGTGGAATTTTTCCCTCAAAAGTTTCTCCACATATATCTTCTACCACTTGTGATTCTCAACTTGCGGTATTGTTGTTTTGCTTTCTTTAAATTGTTCCAATAAAACTCATCTTCAGCATTGAAAAATCAATACCCTCTTTCTATTTTTAAACTTTTATTTTTAAAGAGTTTCTCCATTTCTATAAACGGGTTTTTTCTAGAACTGGATGACATTCATTTTTATTTCATATTAAATATGTTATAAAATGTCGTCCACTTCAGCTTACAGGGCGATTTTGCTGTTCTAATTTTAGAAAGTTTATAGAACGGTGAGTTAAGCCATGAGAAACGGTGAAGTGCAGTTATGGAGGGCATGCATTCTAGTACTGGATCGCCGCCTCCAGGAACCTCCGCTAGCAGACAGAAAAAGGCAGAGGCATTATTGCATATAAAAAACTTCGTTCTCGCCTGTATACATTGTTTCAGAGATATCTCGTATCATAGATTTGAGGGAAGAGAAAAGCATAATCGTGAGCAGTATTGCATTAGCCAAGGTTTCATCCTGATCGGTCGGTTCAACAAAGCAGTGATAAAAGAGGGTTTGTTTTCAATTGTTAAATTGCAGAATAGAGGTGGATACGAAAAATGGAATGAAGAGACTAGAGTACTTATCTCTACTTTCTAAGATGTGTGAAGAGCTTGAAGCGTAAATGGTGCCTGCAGATAAAGTTTTAGCCGAGTTTGTAACAGATCTGGGGCGTAACAGCGAGGAGGTCAAGGATTTCGATTGTAAGCTGAGGGAGAGTGGTGCAGAATATCCGAAAGATCTGCTAAATACCTTGTTCACCATTATTCATGCAATTCTTGTTCCTGCTTCCAAACGCAAGAGCGTGGACAAGGAAAGAAAATCAGAGTTTTCGAGGGTTTCTGTGCTCGATATAGAGAAGAAAACTGAAAAAGAGTCAGCAGTAGCAGCAGAGCGTCATGTTTTGGGGGTTTACACAGGGCAGGACTTTTTGCCCATGAACAAACCCTTCTCCCATGCTTTAAGGTCCGATCCCAATCTAAGCAGTTTAAATAATTATAGGGCGCCCCCTTCACTGTCGCGGATTACAATTGTGGAAGAGGAGGAGAAAGAAAAGGAGAACCTTCAGCCTCTGAAGAGGAGGAAAATGAGCTCTTCTGAAAGATGGGAATCAAAACAACTGACTGCAGCGGGGTGGATGCCTACGAGTACTTCTCCAGAATATGAAGAAGAGGAGGATGATGCTGAAATTGAAATTGAATTAAATGAGGAAGAGCCTGCTTTCTTGCATGGTGAAACACGCTACTCCAAGGATATGCCCCCTGTGAAGATTGTGAAGAATCCAGATGGTTCACTTCAGCGGGCAGCCATGACGCAATCAGCACTCTGTAAAGAGAGAAGAGAAATGGGAGAACGATAGCAGAGAATAAAGTTGGACTCAATCCCCAAGGATTTGAATCGACCATGGGAGGATCCAGAGCCGGAGCCAGGAGAAAGGCATTTAGCGCAGGAGTTGAAACGTGTATGGCGTTCAACATACGCCCTACCTGAGTGGAAGAAGGATGCATTTGGAAAAGCGCTTACTTTTGGACAGCGCTCAAAGCTCTCAATTCAAGACCAAAGGCAGAGTCTTCCAATTTTCATGCTTAAGAAGGAATTGATCAATGCAGTAAATGACAACCAAGTTCTCGTTGTTATTGGAGAGACGGGATCTGGAAAGACAACTCAAATAACCCAATTTTTGGCAGAGGCAGGCTATACGGCCTCAGGTAAGATTGCCTGCACTCAACCTCGTAGAGTGGCAGCCATGTCCGTTGCAAAAAGAGTAGCGGACGAATTTGGATGTAGGTTGGGAGAGGAAGTTGGTTATACTGTACGGTTTGAGGACTGCACTGGGCCAGAGACTGTGATCAAGTATATGACTGATGGTACACTATTAAGAGAGCTTTTAGTAGACAACCAATTTTCACAGTATTCTGTAGTCATGCTGGATGAGGCTCATGAGAGGACAATTCACATGGACGTGCTCTTTGGGCTTCTGAAGCAGTTGATCAAACGCAGACCTGATATTCGGTTAATTATCACTTCGGCAACCCTAGATGAAAAGTTCTCATGACATTTCCTTAAGGGCACGGTCCCATGGAGGGGGGCTTCCTAAAAATCCGGGGCAGAATCTGGTTAAATTTTTAGCAGAATTTTTGAAGCTGGTGGTCCCATGAATATTTTGAAACTCCAAACTTAAAGCAGCCTGATAGTGAAATGGTGGTGGAATGGCAAGATGTGAATAAAATATCAATAAATAAACATCATTTCCCTCCAAAAGTGGCAGGAAGTACATTTAAGCAGGTGGAGCAATTTCTAGCCCCACCCCAATTCCACCAACTGAAATTTTCAGCCACCTGTTTATTTGGGCTGAAATAGATTCTATTTAATCTTGTCGCAGAATTTTTTTTTTTTTACCATGAGACCACCTGCTTCCGTAAAAATAGGAGCCCAAGCGCCCCCATGGGACCACAGGGTAACTGCAATATTTTCACCATTCATGGGAGAACTTATCCAGTAGAAGTATATTATAGCAAACTCTCGGAAACCGACTATCTAGATGCTGCATTGCTCACAGTACTGCAAATTCACCTGGAAGAACCCGAAGGCAACTTTCTTGTCTTCTTAATAGGACAAGAGGAAATTGACACTGCATGCTAGATTCTGTATGAGCAAATGAAAGGACTAGGGAGCAATGTTTCTGATCTAATCATACTTCCAGTATATAGCGCTCTTCCAAGTGAGATGCAATCAAGGATTTTTGAGCCTATTCCTCTTGGGAAAAGGAAAGTGGTTGTTGCTACCAACATTGTAGAAGCTTTGCTCATCATTGAAGGAATATATTATGTCGTGGATTCCGGATTCGCCAAGCAAAACGTATACAACCCAAAGCTTGGAATGGACTCTATGGTTGTTTCTTCCATTTCTCAACCATCAGCCAAGCAACGTGTTGGACGGGCTAGGCGTACTGGTCCAGGCAAGTGTTATCGCCTTTATACAGAGAGTGCATACCATAGTGAGATGTTGCCTACCACTGTGCCAGAAATACCGAGGAGTAATCTTGGACTCATAACGTTGAACATGAAGGTCATAGGAATTAATGATCTCATCTCATTTGATTTTATGGATCCCCTTCCCCTCAAGCTGTAATAATTTCAATGGAACTGTGAAAAATACGCCTCCTCTATTGGTGTTGTGAAACCCAACAATAAATTCACTATTGTTTAAACTTAGGAATTTGAATAACAGAAGTTAAATTACTAAAACAAAGAATTAAAGTATGCACAACACCATTCACTAAAATACTAAATGCAACAGAAAATTAGATAAAACTAATCACACTTGACACAATGATTTACCCTGGGAAACCCCTAACTCTGGGGAAAAACTAGCATTCAATGAGAGATTTTATTATAACAGAAAGGAAGAGATTTACAATAACTGCCAGAACTTGGCGTCCACAACAATACTGCAATCCTGGATAATATTTCTACTCCTTCTAATCACTCCAATCTCCCTTTCTCTTGTGTCATTCCTACAAAAAGACTTCATCTATATCTACAACACTCACATCGATCTCCCTTTTATAACCTCTCATCACCTACAGTGGAGTAGACATTAATGAAGAAAACAAAGTAAAGACTGTTTGCTAAAAAGGAAATTTGCCCTTGCGTTGCAAGATAAGGAACATAAAAAATCAGGAAAGTTAGAGATGTTTATCAGCCTGGGTGACATGGTTCCAGGCTGGAGACACCTCTGAAGCTACATTTTCAACACTCCCTCTTAGCGAGGAAGGTGTTCTCTACTACACCTAACTTGTCCCTGAAGAAGACAAATTTCTTTTCATCAAGGCCTTCGTTAAGTAGTGCTGTCATAATAGTGGTTTACAATTCCTGAGAGGAACGAATTTTAGCTTAGATAAAATATAATCAGAAAATATAAATGATTTAGCCTTAAAAAGTTCCATTTTAAGGATTCCAACTGAATTCAATGAGAGATTTTATTATAACAGAAACAAGAGATTTACAATAACTGCCAGAACTTGGCGTCCACAACAATACTGCAATCCTGGATAATATTTCTACTCCTTCTAATCACTCCAATCTCCCTTTCTCTTGTGTCATTCCTACAAAAAGACTTCATCTATATCTACAACACTCACATCGATCTCCCTTTTATAACCTCTCATCACCTACAGTGGAGTAGACATTAATGAAGAAAACAAAGTAAAGACTGTTTGCTAAAAAGGAAATTTGCCAAACTTGGCAAGTGCGTTGCAAGATAAGGAAGATAAAAAATCAGAAATTAAAAATTTAAAAAATATCAGATAGCAGAATGAATGGTTCCAGCCAAAAAATTAAAAATTTACATTTTCAACATACAAAAAAGTTGCTATGTTCGCTACTGTCCAATTTGTTCTTTGAGACAAACTTGATTAAGGAAAAAATTTCAAAAAAACTATCTAACCAAGTGGAAGCACTAGATATCAGAGTTACAAATTTAAATTTGAAAGAATTAGAATTTTATCCTTCATGGAAAAAAAGTTATGCGTTATACGGTGTGCGTCACTTTCTAAAAATGTTGTTTTCTGAAAAAAATTATTTTCGTGGGAGATGGAAAAAGAAGTGCAATTTGATTCCAAAAATTTAAAAAAATATATTTTTAGAATCCACAGACAAAATTTGATGAGACTCTAGTTTGCACCATCTTCAAATTCCTCACAGTTTAGCCGCTATAGGTGCCCGAATGTGAAGATTTAGTTAAAAATAATAATTTCAGTGTCCAGTTTGGCCAAAAATTGTACACCACTATTATGGGATCACCCTGTAAATAAAAAAGATGTCTACAACTTGCTCATCTATAGATATATACTATAGTTGAACTAATCCACACTGTACACAATCCCTAATAAAGTGATATCTGATGTCAATATGCTTTGACCTATTATGAAACACATGATTCTCAGAGAGTTTTATGCAACTCTGATTATCACAGTGAATGATGGTCAATTCTAGCTCCTGACCAAACAATGCCACTAATAGCTTTTGAAGCCATATGGCCTCACATGTTGCCATGCTCACTACCATGTACTCTACTTTTGTAGAGCTTAATGCAACAAACTTTTGTTTCCTATTGTACCAAGAGACAACCCATGATCCCATGTTGAAACAACAGCCCAAAGTGCTTTTCTTGTCTACTGCATTACCAACCTAGTCTGCATCAGTGTAGCCAATCAGCCTAACACCATCACCCTGAGTATATCTTAACCCATACTCAACTGTACCACGTAGATACCTCAACACATGCTTTGTTGTTGTCCAATGTACTCTCTTTGGTTCTACCATGAACTGACTAAGAGAGTTGACTGCAAAGCAAATGTCTGGTCTTGTATTGACTAGATACATCAATGAACCAATAAGCTGTCTATACAAGGTGGGGTCTACTACCTCCTACTTTGATGCATTGATCTTCTGTCAATTTGTAACCATCGGTGTAGACATGGGTCTACAGTCCAACATTCTGAATCACTTCAATATTTCCATAGCATATTTCCCTTGACCAAGGAAAATCTCTCCCTCTGTCTGCCACACCTATAGTCCTAGAAAATAGTGCATCAACCCCAAATCCTTCATCTCGAACTCTGTTGCTAGGTCCCTTTTGCAATTCTCTATGAGCCTTGGTGAACCAGTCATAAATAAATCATCCACATACAAAACTAGAATGAGTGGTTCACCTCCCACCATGAGATTGTAAAGGTTGGAGCCTACCTCACTCTTCACGAATCCCATGCTTTGCAAGTAACTATCTATGTGTTCATACCACGCTCTAGGTGCCTACTTAAGTCCGTATAGTGCTTTCTTTAACTTGCAAACATGAGAGTCACTCCCATGCACCACAAAACCTTTCAGCTATTCGATGTATACCTCTTCCTCTATGATTCCATTTAGGAAAGTTGTCTTGACATCCATTTGATGGATTTTCCATCCCATTTGTGCTGCTAATGAGATCACAACTCATATGGAGGTATATCTGGCCACTGGAGCGAATGTCTCATCATAATCGATTCCCTCCTTCTGAGAGAACCCCTTGGCCACGAACCTGGCTTTGTATTTCTCTATGCTACCATCTACAGCATGCTTGATCTTATAGATCCAACGAGAACCAACCACTACCTTATCTATAGGCTTTGGCACTACCTCCCAGACATCGTTCTTCATGATGGAGTTGTATTCCTCCTCCATAACATCCTGCCAAACTTGTTGTTGTGCAACATCTTGTTAACCGGAAGGCTCATTGTCAATGAGCTCGCTTATTAATGCCACATAATCTGAATATTTAGTTGGTGGTCTCCTCTCCCTGCCACTCATTCTAGGAGCTCCCATAAACTCTTGAGCATCTCGTGCAATATGAGTTTCCACTCTACTAGTCCTTCTCTTGCCAGTAGGAGATACACCAATAGATGGAGCTTGTTGTTCCTTGTTCTACTGCTCCTGATCCTGTAGACTCAACTCACCCAAGGTACTTGTATCTTCATTTGTTCCTGTTACAGTTCCTTGTACCTGAGACTCCAAATCCACTTTTGGAACTTCAATCTGCTAACTCTACTCAACCGCTAGCAAATCCTGAGATTTTTTAAAGGCTTTCTCCTCTAGAAACTTCACATCACGTCTCACTAGGATCCTCCTCATCCCTGGAATAAAGATCCTGTATGCCTTGGAGGTTTCGTTGTATCCAACAAAGAAACCTTTCTCTACAGTCGAATCTAACTTGGTTCGTTTCCCTGATGGTACATGACAGTATGCTATACTGCCAAAGATCCTAAAATGCCTGACCTCAGGCTTCTTCCCTGTAAAGGCTTCTTCTGGTGTCATTTTCCCAAAATCTTATGAGGTACTCTATTTTGAATATAGACTGTTGTGTTGCAAGCCTCTGCCCAAAGATACTTAGGTAGATCTTGATCAAACAACATGGCCCTGGTTGCTTCAACAATTGCCCCGTTCTTACGCTCAACAACCTCGTTTTGTTGTTGGTTGTAGGGAACAGTTCACTCTCTCTTAATTCCTTCTTTGGTTCAAAACTCTTGGAAGGCTTTTCTTTTATACTCACCCCCATTGTCTACCTGAAGAACCTTGATCTTCCTGCCTGTCATATTCTCCACGAGAGCTTTGAATTCTTGGAAGCGACTGAAGACCTCATCTTTGGCCTTCAGGAAATATATCCAGGTCTTCCTGGAGAAATCATCAATGAAGGTTACATAATACTCATAACCCCTCAATGACTGAGTAGACATGGGACCAGAAATATCAGAATGTATCAAATCAAGAACCCCTTTACTTCTACTGTCACTTCTAGGAAAGGTTGCCTTTGAAAATTTCCCGAGTGCACATCCTTTACATGCGTCACTGTGCTCTGCACTCAACTCTGGAATTCCTATCACAGTTTCTCTTAGCAATTTCAATGCCCCATGGTGTATATGTCCCATCCATCTATGCCACAACTCTCTTATTTCCTTGTTGTTGTCACTGCTCACTAGTGCCTTTGGAGTTTCAAACTGTAACGTGTATAAATTATCACTTCTAACCCCAATTTGTTTTGCCTTCTTCCAGTCCTTCTGTTTTAAGTACACCTTATGTCCTTGAAAAAGTACGATGTACCCTTTGTCTTCAAGGGAAGATACTGAAATTAGATTCATGCACATCCCTGACACATGCAATATATCTGTAATCTTAATATCACTATTTGACTCCCTCTGAAATGAAATAGTCCCTCTCCCAACTGGAGTGCATGTGGTCTTGTTTCCCATTTTTATCTAGAAGCCTATCTCTTCTACTTTGTAGTTGGAGAAGTTTTCTCTAACTCCTGTCATATGGTATAACACACCATTGTCAATATACCAGACCCCTGTAGTGTTTGAGCTAGATAAGCAGTTTAGAAGAACAAACTCAGTTTCTAGTCTAGAAGATAGCTCATCAACATCAGCTGAAATCGTTGTCTGCTTCTTCTTCTTGTCTCTTTTTTTTTACTCGGACATTGGCTGACATAATGCCCTAGCTGATCACAATTGTAACATTTAATTTTGCTCAGGTCTTTCTTTTTCTTCTTATCCCCTTTTGAGGTAGACTCACTGCTTGAGCCTTTTTTAGCTTTTCCTTTGCTGGCAAGAGCAACATTCTCTTCTACCTCACCCTTACGACTATTGCTGCTTCCTCCACTAACATAACTCATTTGTAACTATTCCTGAGTGAAATCAGTCGACAAATGATCCCAATCAGGAATATCTTGTTGTCCGGATACAACTTTGACAAAGATGTCCCAATCTTTTGTGAATCCTGCAAATGCAATCTTGACAACCTCATCATCTAGTATTGCTACCTTGACAATTACCAGCTCATCTTTTACTATTTTGATCTTGGTAAGGTAGTCCACAACACTCTCCCCTTTCTTCATTCTGGTGTTTCTCAACTTATCCCTGAGAATCAACCGCCTGTTCAAATTTGAACTCCGGTATAGGTTGAGTTTGACATCATACATCTTTTTGCAGGTGTCTAAATTTGCAATATGAGGAACAAGGTGATCCTTGACCCCATCCATAACGATGCATCTAGCTTTGGCATCTTCTTTTCGGTCGGTCGCCAGTAGCGTAGCATCTGTCGGAATAGAAACGGTAGTGGTTACGTATTCCTTCAGACCATTCTCCTCCAGTAACAGAAGAATTTTTGCTTTCCACACACCAAAGTTTGAAGCTCCCTCAAGTTTGTCCGAATCTCTTAATCCGGTTGCTGCCATTGCTGAAACCCTTGAACTTAAACCTCCCATAGACACTGTAAAAAGAAAATCGAAACTTGCACTTGTGTGATTAAACCCTAGTTTTCTCTTTCAGAGTATTAGCTCTGATACCATGTGAAAAATACGCCTCCTCTATTGGTGTTGTGAAACCCAACAAAAAATTCACTATTGTTTAAACTCAGGAATTTGAATAACAAAAGTTAAATTACTGAAACAAAGAATTAAAGCATGCACAACACCATTCACCAAAATACTGAATGCAACAAAAAATTAGAGAAAACTAATCACACTTGACAAAGTGATTTACCTTGGAAAACCTCTAACTCTGGGGAAAAACCAGCATTCAATGAGAGATTTTATTATAACAGAAAGGAAGACATTTACAATAACTGCTAGAACTTGACATCCATAGCAATACTGCAATCCTGGATGATATTTCTACTCCTCCTTCTAATCACTCCAATCTCCCTTTCTCTTGTGTCATTCTTGCAAAAGGACTTCATCTATATCTACAACACTCACATCGATCTCCCTTTTATAACCTCTCATCACCTACGGTGGAGTAGAGATTAACAAAGAAAACAAAGTAAAGCTGTTTGTTAAAAAGGAAATTTGCCAAACTTGGCAAGTGCGATGCAAGATAAGGAAGATAAAAAATCAGGAAAGTTAGATATGTTTATCTCCACAACCGCTCCAGCCTGGGTGACACGGTTCCAGGCTGGAGACACCTCCGAGCTACGTTTTCAACAGAACAACTCTACAGGTTAGTGGCTTTGGACGAAGAGGGACTTCTAACTAGGCTAGGTAGGAGGATGGCTAGCTGAATTCGAGCCCCCTCTGTCAAAGATGCTCATTGCCAGCGTCGGTCTTGGCTGTAGTGATGAGATTTTAACCATAATAGCCATGCTTCAAACTCAAAACATTTTTTAGCGGCCCCAGGAGAAGCAGACCCAATCTAATCAGAAGAGGGCAAACTCTTTCGAGGAAGAAGGTGACCACTTGACTTTATTGGCAGTGTATGAGGCCTGGAAGGCTAATAGCTTCTCAGTTCCCTGGTGCTTTGGGCATTTTCTTCAGTCCAGGTCTTTAAGGAGGGCACACGATATCAGAAAGCAACTGTTGATAATCATGTACAGGTGTAAACTTAATATTGTGAGTGCTGGAAAGAACTCTGAAAATACAGAAGGCAATAGCTGCGGGATTTTTCTTCCATGCAGCTAGGAAGGATCATCAGGAAGGGTATCGAACTATAGTTGGAAATCAACCAGTCTATATTCATCCTAGCAGTGCTCTTTTCCAACGCCAGCCTGATTGGGTGATTTATCATGAACTCGTTATGACTAGCAAAGCGTACATGCGCGAAATAACTATTGTTGATCCAAAATGGTTGGTGCATTTGGCACCGAGGTTTTTCAGAAAAGCCGATTCTACAAAATTGAGCAAGCGCAAGCGGCAGGAGTGCATTGAACCTCTCTATGACCAGTATCATGAACACAACTCCTGGCGTCTCAGCAAACGTCATGGCTAGTGGACTTTTGCTCATGAAATGTTTATAGCTTCAGGCGAATACTTACTGTATGGTCCCATGGGGGTTTGGGCTTCTATTTTCATGGAACAGGAGGTCCCATGGAAAAAAAAAAATTGTGCTACGGGATTAATTGGAATCTTTTCCAGAAAAATAGGAGCCCCTATCTTTTAGAAATGAATCTTTCAGCTGGTGAAATTGGTGGGGCTAGAAATTGCCCCTACAGCTTAGGAGTTTTTTATGCCACTTGTCTCTCATCTAAAATTTTAAATTCATATTAGAAAATAAAAATGAGAGAATTTTGATTTATTTATTATTTTTTATCAAAGCACTACAGTTCATTCTTGAAATTTTGGAGCTTGAAATTTTATGCAGAATTGTAAGATTAAATCCATGGGACCAAGAACTTTAAAATATTCCTAAAAAAACTAAACAGCATACGCTGAGATTTTCAAGGAAGCCCCACTCCATGGGACCGTACCCTTATTCTCACAGGAGTAACGGGCATACCATGTTTGTGGCCAACATTGTAAACCAATAGACTGTTATATATCTAGGGCAGAGGATTGTAGAAAATAGTGTGGGGAAGAAAATGTGTGAGAGGCAAAGAGGAGGTGAAAGGAAAAGTACAGGTGGTCTTCCCTCATTGTCACTCTGCCCTGTTCCCCTACACATCATCTTAAGATCTTAGACAGCCCATTCACATAAATGTTTCCAAGGCGTCACAAAAGCAGTTGATATACTTTATGAATGCTTTTGGATATTCCGTATATTCTCTATAATATTTGAAGGTACTAGAAAACAGGGACAGTTGAAACCATAATAGAGTTTAACTATTCTAACATATATTCTGCCATCATGGAGCTGTATAAAGATTATATTTGTGCTGTGAAATTGTCCCCCAGTCCGTGTTTGTATAAAAGAAACAAAATATTACTCAAGGGGTTATACTGGAGGCTTCACATATAAGTTTCTTTTTGGTGTACGATTTTGAAGTTTAGGTATTTATCTTGTATTGCCCCTTGCCCTGTTCTCCCACACTTAACTTCAGATCTCATATAGCTCATTCTCATGACTGTGTTCGAGGTGACAAAAAAACAGTCGACAACTTCATTATTGCATTTAGGCATTCTATATATTCTCGATTATATTCGAAGGCATTTGGAAATGTGATTAATTGAGACTATATCAGAGCTAGCTTTTCTAACATAAATTTCATAGTTTTGCCTTGTGGATTCTTCGTTCTGTGCAGTCCATATTCTTTTCCTTGTAATTCAGCTTTATTCAATAAATATATATATATTTTTTGTTCCATAATATATTCTACCATCATCGATTCATAAGAAGATTATATAATATGCTGTGAAACTGTACCCAGTCCATGTTTGGATGAATGAAACAAAATATTAATTGAGCGGGGATACTGGTGCCATCCCATCTTCTAGGTTTGTAAAATTTTGAGAACCACTGGAAAGATTATGAAGTTAGTATCTATACTATTTAAGAGATTCGTCCATATTAAATTACATTGGAGTGGAAAATTACATCTTAGACCAGTCCAGCAACAACATATTGCTGACTCTTACCAAAATTCCCATGAGACAAAGAAGAGCCTCCTACTCTGAAAATGTTTTCTCGTCAATCGAAGAGGTTCATGGAGCATCAAAATTGTGAGTATGTAATCAAGTACATCACTAATGATGATTCGGATGCTCATGCATAACACCTTTAGCCCAACAGAACAAAATACTAGAGTTATCATAAAACTAAAGCAAAACAAGAAAAAGTTACACCAACTGTACATGCTATATTCATCTGCAATACAAGATTATCACTCTCAGGCTTTAAATTGTTAATGCTAGTTTGGGCCTTGAGTGCGTTCATGCTACTTGTAGACAGGTCCCTCCCCTTGCTCGACAGGAAATTCTCTGAAACTGAGAGCCAAGTTGATAAACATGTAGATTCCAGTCTGTAGATTGAGCTTGTGTGGAATGATTACATGATATATGAGAGAGCCTTGTCCAAAGGGCTGATAACATGTAAATAAATTTGTCTTGATTGAGATAGATCTTAGCATTTTCTGTGTAACTATAGACTTCTTTCCCTGCTTGATCATGCTGAATTAATTATTTATTATTAATGGAAGGATGAGTTGAATAGCATGTTAAAAAAATGGAGTTAGTTCTTCTCTTCCAAACTTTATGTAGTGAATTTTAATTTTATGTACCAAAGTTTGAGTTCTTTCATTCTTTGATATTATTCAATCTATATATTCACAAAGAAAGAATGATTTAATTTATTTCTGTAGTTAAAGATTTTCTTCAATAATTTTTGGAATTAGTGGCTTGTTTTTTAATTAAGGAAAGTGCTTTTGACCGGATCTATGAACTGGAGATGTTTTGAAAGGGTCCCATAAGCTTGTATATCAAAAAAGGCTACAACAACATGGAACAAAGACCCACAAAAAAACTGGCTTCAGGACAAGAAAGGCCCCAACAAAGTAAACAGCAACACTATAGCAAAGAGACAGCCAACACAAACAGCAACGTGACAGCAGATAAATAGCCAACACAGTCAAGGAGGTTTGAAGCCAAACCTCTCCAAAGAGCTCTGAAACAAAGTCTGACCCGGTTGGATTGCCCTATAATTCTTTGAAGAACCAATCTCAACCAAAGGAGAAGCATCTGGTTTACTTTTATCCTTAGAGGGGGACCCCCTCAAGTCCCCAACAGAATCCACAACAGCTAGGTCCAAATCCTTACCAAAATTTAAAGAAGAATCAGGAACCAAAGGACACACAACAGTAGACTTTTGCTTGTTCAATTAGGAAAGACCCTTTACTTTTTCCTATGGGGCTTGCAACAGTAGAGTCCAAATAATTTCCTTTGAAACTAGCCTCCAAGTTCCTATGATCCGAAGAAGGAAGGATCCTTTTGGACTGAATATGAAGCTTATCCTTGATATCCTGGCATGAATGGGAAAAATGCCCAGCTCTATGGCAATGAAAACAAACCATCAAAGATGACTCATAATGGATTTTCTACACCCAAACCCCAACATGGAGTGTAACTTAATAGTATTTGGTAACAACTTATTACTATCAACACAAGCACAAAATATGGCAATAACCAAGCATTTCATGGCTTTCGTGACCTTGTCAATAGCTTAAAAAACAATGAAGAGCATTAGCAATACTTCTTATGATCTCTTCATCCCAATATTCCAAAGGGAGCCTTGGGAGAGCATTAGCAATACTTCTTATGATCTCTTCATCCAATATTCCAAAGGGAGCCTTGGGAGCCTCACCCAAATAGAAACCTAGTTAGATTTTTCCTTGGAAGCATCGAATCCAGTAGTCCATCTTTCCAAGTAAATGACAGATTTGCCAAAGAACCGAGGCCCACCTTGCAAGATACAGTTGCTCTCCTCAACGGATTATTAATATAACCATCATGATCTTATTAGTATTAGCTACGCTTATCAGTTCTTATTTATTTCTGTCACAGTAAGATGGACCTTGCCTCAGATAAGAATGGGATCAATTATTGGATCTTCCTGATAAGTGTTTCCAATTGCAACCAACCACCTATTTGTAGATGGCATTGATAGATAGTGAACCAATTGTGTTCCAATTCTGAACCACTTGTAGATGGATATTTGCTACCACATACTGTTGCCATTAGAGGATGATAGGTGCTGCTTTGTCATTATATGAGTGTCATTGGGCAATGTTGTCTAATCAATCATGAGTCTTATCGTGTTTCTGAGGTTATTGAAGAAAACTTACTGAATGGAACGACATTTCTTTTGCTTTGTGGGTCATTGGCATGTCTTGTTGATGTGAATCAAGACATCCTCAAAGAATTGCTTGTATACTTGATATGCATTACTGTGCCTATTTATTCCATCCTAATTGCTGATAAATATGCACGGGATGACTGCTGCTAGACAACCCATGGTCACCATTAATAAGTGCAAACTGCATAAGTTCTAGCCAACATAAGTTTAGGTTAGAGGTTGTTGCAGTTGTGACATCTTAAAGGGGCAGGGATATGTAAGCTTAGCATACCAGACTAACAGGATTATATTGCTGAATAATTTTACAGCTACGATGAAGCATGTAAAATTTAGTTTCTTCCAAATGGTATGTTGATGCTGCTATCAGCCAGTTCTGCTTTTATGATGTGACAACTGACATTCCATGCCCATCTCAATCTGTGTTAAGTTACTTTTATTTGTAAAATACAATGGACAAGTATGTTGGTTCATGATTACATAGCTGAATACTTTACAGCTATGAAAAGTATGCAGAATTTGGTGTCTCCCACATGGTTATGTTGATGCTGCTATCAGCTAGTTCTGCTCTTACATTGTGACAACTGACATTCCATGCTGATCTCAAACTGTAAAAGTTACTTTCATTTGTAAAATACAATGCAGAAGTATGTTGATTCATGATTACACAGCTGAATATTGTTAGAATAAGTCATAACAGAATTATGCTTCTGTTTTTTATGTGTCATTAAGCATTGAATAGTTCTCAATAACAGCTGTTGAGAATCCCAGTTCATTATCAAATCATCTCCAGTTTGTTGTAAATAGATTTAGTTTGTTGTCAATCTCCTCAGCTGTTTTATAGGAAGATCGATGAGCTTTTTGCACTTATAAATTTTTAATCTGTTGATGAATAAATATATTGAGCCTTTT
>VDFB02000003.1:422589826-422736632 GCA_007258455.2 Sequoia sempervirens | reverse complement strand
GGATGGGTACATTTATGCTAGGAATGGTATTATTTTATACCCAAACATGCCAAATGGCTTTGATCTACATTCAAGCGACATAATCCCTTAAGGGTCCAAAGTGCAAAATGACTACAATCTTCAATGGGTTGTTACTTGGATACCATGATGCTTAGAAACTTCTCGTTTGAGCTTATGGGATTGTGTTGGGCCCCTATACAATAACCTCTCTTAGTTTTTGCTATCTCAGAGGCATTTTTCCATGGTGGTGGCTTTTCGCTTGAGGAAAAAGTTGTCAAATGCAAGTAGTGAAAGTTGCAAAGTGGTGCAACTTTCGTTCTACAACTCGTGTGATTAGAAAAAATATTCGAACGCATCTAAATGGGTACGTTTACACTAGGCATGATCCTCTTTTACACCCAAACATGCTGAATCGCTCTGAGCTACATTTAACTGATTGAATCCCTTAAGAGTCCAAAGTTCAAAATGACTGCAATATTCAACAGGCTATTACTTGTATATTGTGATGGTTAGAAACTTCTCGTCTAAGCCTATGAGATTATGTTATGCCTCTCTACAATAACCTCTCTCATTTTTCATTATATTAGAGGTGTTTTCCCATGGTCGTGACTTTTCTCTTGAGGAAAAAGTTGTCAAATACAAACAGTGTAAAGTTGCAAAGTGGTGCAACTTTCATTCTATAATTCGTGTGACCAAAAAAACTGTTCCAACACATCCAGATGGACACGTTTACGCTATAAATAGTCCTATTTCACACCCAAACACATCGAATTGCTCCGAGCTATGTTCACCAGACAAAATCCTTTAAGAGTCCAAAGTGAAAAATGACTACAATCTTTGATGGGCTATTACTCAGATATCGTGATGCTTAAAAACTTCTCATCTAAGCCTATGAGATCATGTTGGGCCCCTCTACAATAAAATGTATCAATTTTTGCTATCTTGAAGGATTTTTCTCATGGTGGTGACTTTTCGCTTAAGGAAAAGTTGTCAAATGCAAGTAGTGTAAAGTCACAAAGTGGTGCAACTTTCATTCTATAACTCGTGTGACCAAACAAACTATTCCAATGCATCTAGATGGGTATATTTACAATGGCATGGTCCTCTTTCACATCCAAACAAATTAAATTTCGTTGAGCTATGTTCAACTAGTTGAATCCCTTAAGAGTTCGAACTACAGTTGTCACCGAATATTGTGTCCTTGCTGAGGTGTAAAAATTATCCTACTAGTGAAACATTGGATCCTAATATTCAATATCCATGACATATAGTTTTTCGTGCTCTAGCATTATAAAACATGATGTGGTGGTAGTTATAGGACCATATTTCCCAACGCTTTGTCATGTTATTTCACGCATAGAAAATGGAAGGAGGTTTTTTAAAAATGATAAATATGGGAGAAATGTGATAATTACACATGGGTGATGCATTTGGTAATCAATCTTATATTATTGTTCATACACATCTAATATTTTCAAAATATCATTAAAACTGACCTATGCATTGATTTCATTTAATGAGAAGTCAGGTGTTGTGATATTAGTAGATGCAAATAAATTTTGTTGGTTGGATCAACAATTATCATGTGCTTTGATGCATGTTCATACAAGTTCATAGAGGTATATATATATGCCTGTGAGGTTTGAAACATCAACTTGTTCTATAGATGCAAATGCAATGATTGCTAAGCTTTAGAATCAGAACCATTAGTTGTTGGATGCCAACCTCATCCATGAATTAAAAGTTTAATACATTTTTCTATGATATTTTTTTATGGGAAGGAGCTCTTATAGTTCATTTGAAACCTTTTGGTGTTAAAATATTTGCCACTAGACAATAATAGAACTCAAGAAGCATGAAGCATACACACAAATACATGAAGTATAAACATGAATCATGAAGAATACATGTGAACACATGAATTATACATTGGAAGCATGAAACATACATATGAATACATGCAATATACGTGAAGTATACACATGAATAAGTGAAGCAATAATGTGAATAAGTGAAACACAAGTAATGGAAGCATTGCAAAGGATAAAAATCACCATGAATGGAGCTTATTTACATAATATGCATTAGATGGAACTTATTGAGAAATCAACAGTCATTATTTAAGCATTAGATGTACAAACAAAACCCATGCCTACAACATTCAAGCATACAATTTACACAATACACATGATAACATCATTTGAGAATGGTAGTAGTAAAATAAGATTTTCTTTAATCAAAAAGTCGTAAGGCTATACAATGATATATATTGATAAAAGTATATACAATATATCTAGAAAAGCCATACAGGATTACTACAAAAGAGCCATATGGACATAAAATGTCACATATATATCGATAATACAAACCATATGTTCCAAAATGCCACATAGGCATACAACAAACAACCCTAATACATAGTCATTTCCCTCTAGGGGAAGGAAAATGATCCCATGCTGCCTTCAAAATTCAGCTGGATGGAGTTCCTATTGGTTCTCTTGTCTTTCGAACATGCTCACTAGTCCTCCTCTCTAGACTTCTCTAGAGCTGCAACTAATACAATAAAAAGTATAGATGTTAATACATAGAAATTGAATTATGAAATGACATATAACAAAATATAGTCACTTACCACATACAAATAGTCATCATGCACATTTACAACATTACCACGTCCATGATCTGGAGTGACAACCACCTATAGAAACCATCAAGATATAAATTAAGCTACATACAAGTATCATGAAAATTTTCAATAATAGATAGTAAAAGAGCAAACATAACGTCAAATCAACTAATATGTTGCATACCTCTCTCAAAGGATCAAAATTGGCTATTGCTGCAACAACTCCACATGGTCCATCGTGCCACCAACATCGCCAAGGCTATCTAATGTCAACATCTAAAAATGAAACAACATATTTGAAAGTCATATAAACAAGTTCAGGTAGTTCCTTTATAAATTTCATAAATGAGCAACAAATGAAGATGAAAGGAGTAGCAATATGACTGCCATAAATGAGTAGGAATTAAAAATGTAAAAGTGCAGCAACTTCATAGATAAAAATGTAAAAAAATCATGCATCATGAGCATAGAAAATTTTGAAGGAAGCTGGTCAAGAATGGTGATACCGATAACAAAAATCAATACAAAGGTCAATGAAAGTTGAAAGAACTTGAAACACAATATTAAGAAAACTTTGGGAAGTGATGGCAGTCTATGCAATAGTACAATCCCTATTGGTGGTAGTGACCTTGCATGAAAGTAGGGTGAACTATTAGAGGTTAATGGGATGGAATTATGAGGGAATAAAGGAACATAGTGTGAATCAAGGGAAGATAATGAGACAATACCAAGAGGGGATAATGGAACATACAATGAAATAAGAGAGGGTAATGGGATGGGAATATAAGGGGTTAATGGAACATAGGATGGAATAGAATAGATTAATGGGATAGGCTAGGATGGGATAACAAAATATAGTGTGAACTATTAGAGGTTAATGGGATGGGATTAGGAGAGAATAAAGGAATATAAGGTGAATTAGGGGAAGATAATGGGACAAGACCAAGAGGGGATAATAGAACATATGACGAAATAAGAGAAGGTAATGGGATGTGAATAGAAAGGGTTAATGGAACATAGGATGGACTAGTATAGATTGATGAGATGGGCTAGGATGGGATAAAAAATATAGGGTGAAAAATTAGAGGTTAATGGGATGGGATTAGTAGGGAATAATGGTTCACATAAGGTGAATTAGGAGGTTTTTAGGGTTTTACTATAGTACATGAAGTGGGAACTCGACCTGTGTGTAGTAATAATAGAGAAGAGTTATAAGATGAAATGTGGATAAAGATGGTATAACATAGAATGGGTAAAGGAACATAGGGGATGATAGAACATAAGGTGAAATAATAAAGGGTACAATAAGATGGGAGTAGAAGGGTGTAATGAAACATAGGATGGACTAGTAGATATTAGTGGGATGGGATAGGATGGGATCATAGAAAACAAGGTGAACTATTAAATGTTAATGGGATGGGATTAGGAAAGAATAAAGGAAAAAAAAGTGAATTGGGAGAAGATAATGTGACATGATCAAGAGGGGATGATGAAACATAGAATGTACTAGTAGAGATTAATTGGATGAGCTAGGATGAGATAATAAAACATTTTAAGGTAAACTATACTAGAGGTTAATGGGAAGTAATTAGGAAGGAATATTAGACCATAAAGTGAATTAGGTGGTGTCTAAGGTTTGAATATCGGACATGAAGTGGGAACTTGAGGTGTGTAGTAATAATGTATAAGAGATTTGGTCAATAATGAGAAGAAGGAAAGGTTTCTTGTAATGATATGTGTATAAGATGAAATATGGAGGAAGGTGGTATAATATATAAGGTGTTAAAAATTGGGTTATGTGATATAAAATGGTTAAAATATGCGTGATGATAGGAATGATAGAATGAGATGGATGTTGAATGGTAAATATAATTAGGATTTCATAAGACCAACCAATGTTTGTGTTTCTCATTAATTTTTTAGATTTGTATACACAAAATTATGAAAAATAGCTAACATTGTTTTACAACACCATTAATGAATAAAGGTTACCTGAGTGAAAGTTGTTTGAGGACATGAATAGTGAGGTGTGAAGCTCGAAGGTCCACCAAGAAACTGTTTGACATCCAAAGCATGTTATGAGACAAACATTTAAATATAACATGAACAACTATTCAAATACAATAAAAAAATCTTGAATACTAGTTGCATACCTATGGACTCAATGTCGAGAATGAATAAGGATCTATAGGAATGGAGCACGCATCATGAATAATCTGATCCTGAAATTTCATCATATTGATTCTAGTAATTTAGTTATTCTTAAATTTCAAAATATAATTTAATAAACAAAATTAAATGAACTTGCTGAATTTTACCTGAGTATCAATGTCGTATGTATTATTTAGCAATTCATCTATCATAGCCATCACCTCTGCAACTAATGTAGGCTATGTAGTTGTATCCTGAGCACTATGATAATCATACGTGAAAATAACACCGCAAGCGCCACAATGGTGGGGTAGAGCTAAGAGCCTACACGTCTCCTCCACATGAAGCTCTACTAGAGGCCTCACACACTGTATAATGGTCTAGGTGAGCAAGCTAATTGACTCCAGCGTGTCCACCTCTACATTGTCCTTAACAATGGAAGGAACAATGACATGCTCCACCATGGGTTTGGTCAAGGGTTTTAGTTCCAACTATGGATTATGTCGTGCACCTGATCTATCATGTGTGGAGCCCCCACCTCTACCCTGAAAGTATAATATGTTAAAATAATTTGGCATCTTATTAAGGATAGACTCACAATAGAGTTTCCTCAAAAAGTAATGTGATACCTCATGGTTATTGCATGGAGGTTGGTCAAATACCATCCACCACCACTCCCAAAATTTATTTTTAATTAATTCATGGTGACACCAATGGATGGGGAACCTCTTGCATGCATGAGATAAAGGTGTGTTGGTTCTTAGGTATGTAAATAGGTCACACAAGCCGGCTTTGCTATTTTTTTGTTTTTTCACATTTTCATATGACAAACCACTAGCATAAAATTGTCTCAACTCATGCCTCTTATTTGACCAAAACTTTATCTTCTTTCACATTTCTCCTACATGAGATACAATTTACTTCAATGATTCAACAATCCCTCTCCTATAAGGGTGGGTTTTGGCATGCTCGGTTAATCTTCCAATTAATTTTTCAATGTTTGTTTTATTGTTTTCAATTTGATTTAGGATATTTTCTTGTGTTCCTTGAGGATTCCTATGAACTGATGGAGGGGTTTGAGGTTGTTCTTGTATAGGAGGCTCTTTGTAATGGGGTGATTGTGAACTCTCAATGTTTAGAGGTGGAGATTCATTCCTTGAGAATTAGAATAAATTTTTATTTAAAAAATCTATTTTAATCTACATTCTAAATCAAATTAAAAATAAATAGAATAAAAATACATACCTCTTCACAATCTTCAACCTCTCTAATGTGTTGGCAGCATCGTCATGAATAATTTCAAGCTAAGAGTGCAAAAAATGGAAGAGATTTGGCAAGCGAGAGTTGTTGAGAAGAAAAACTAGAAGCCAAGCCACAGGTTCAACAAAAAATGAAGATTCAAATTCAATTTTTGTGTTTTTATTCACTTTTACCATTTGGCGAGCACCAAATTTGGCGCACACCAAATGGGTAAGTCATTTGGCACATGCCAAATTTGGCATGTACAAAATGAATTACCCATTTGGTGTGCACTAAATTTGGCCTGCACCAAATTTGGCATGCACCAAATTTGGCACTCACAATATTTGGCACTTGCCAAATGCTCTTTTTTGGTGTTTTTTTTGCATTTTTTCCAATTTGGCATCAAAATTGTGTCACAAATCCATGCACTTACCCAAATATGGACATTGATCAAATTTTTAAGATATAAATCAAATATAAGTAGGAGATGCAATGTATTATCAAAGGATGGAAGCTCATGCATGATTGGAGTACTTGGTGGTGGTGTGATGGGCTTTGAAGCTAGAAGTTTTGGACATATTGCCAAGTTTAGATCAAACCAATTCCTTCCACGAAGGAATTGCTTAATGTTTTCCTTCTTTTCTCCCAATGTAGACTTCCTCTCCCACATACTAGCATTAGTAGCCATTAGATGCATTTTCTCCTAAACTTTGTGGCACTTTTTTTGTAGTGGCTATGGTCTTATACCTATTTCAAATCAGCTTGTCAAGAAAAAGATGAGGATGAGCAATGGAAGGCACTTTGACTCTTGTTACACTAGTGCATACTCATGTAGACATGATTACACTAAGTTATGATTTGGGTGAGTGTACTTCATTGTTGATTTTTTTTCTATTCAAGGTGGTTCACAATTAATAGTTCTCTTTCTTTGCAAAGTACTCATCTTGACTTTGACTAGCTATTTAATGAGGTAATGGTTTCCTATTCAAGTATCCTGATATAGAAATTTTATTAGTTTATGGTGATGATTCAACAAGTTGGAGTTCATTTCTTTGGTGGATGTAGGTGAGGTTCCCACTTAGGTTGATGTCTGGGTGACATGTTTCCAACATTCCAAATGTAGGTTTTATATTCATAAGAGGCCAATATGGAGCTAGTTGATTAGATTTTTGTTCCTACATCAAAACCATTATCAATATCATCCATATAGTTGAGTACCCTCCATTTTTTTCTTTCCAAAGATAGTATTTAATTATAAATTATTCACTCATGCAATCAAGATGAATGGATCTAATTGATGTGGGTTTGTATGAAATATTACATAATTTCTCCCATTTCTCATGTATTTTCTACATTTATTTATGAAATTTTATCAATAGTTTAGGTTCTTTGTCTAATCATAGATATTGTCATTATAAGAGATCTTTGAGAATTTTATGTTAGATGAAATATGTAGTTTGTTCAATTACTTAGCTTGAATTGTGTGATTTAAAGTCATTTTATTTAGTAAAGCATATACATATATTTTTTCATAGCATGTTTATTCAAGATGGTAATAAGAATACCATTATCATATTAGATGCATATGGCAACTGAGAGGGGGGGGAGTGAATCATTTGTATACTTTAAAACATTCAATCCCTCAATATATTTTCAAATCCTTATCAACCATTAAACCCTTAAACATGTAAAATAGTAATGAAAACACATCCACACACATAATTACACTAGTTTTACATGGAAAACCAAAGAAGGGAAAAAATGGTGAGGATTAGCTCACATATATATGAATTACAACATCAAATATAATGAGGATTGCTGCCAAGGGATCACTACCAAAAAAATAGAGAAAGGATCACCACCAGAAGGACTCACTATCTAGAAGAAAGAAGAATAGAAGAAAGGGGTGGTCACTACCAAATATGAATTTCTAACAATGCATCTTTCATATGCCTAAGGTATAGTTCTAGTGAAGCACAAAAAACTCATTAAATAGACTGAAATGTAGACACCTTCTACTCACTGCATCCAAAATATCGCACTGAGATCACCACACTTGATCACATTCACATCTTTTGCATCACACACTTCATACTTGATCCACACAAAAACTCACCTTTCATTTATATCCTCCACAACCTAAAACAATCTTAATTAGGTTGACCTTTAGCAAACGTATGCACCTCAAAATGTGTAACACCAAATAAATCAACACAAAACACTTCCATGGTGTAAAAAAGTGAAGGAAGACCACACCACTACTTAACTAGGACCTAAATATACACTAAGACGTATCTCAACACTTCCTCAAACAAAATTAATTTTCTATAATTAGTGCTAGCACACCAAATTGGCCAAACCTACACTAACACTAACACACAAACTAAACACACTTCTCTAGATCTAAAAAAATCTTGTGGACCACACAAAAATACTCCAAAACATCTCAAAATATTTTAGATCATTAGAATATTCACCACTACTACTACAACCACCTGAAACTTAAGAATACTTTCATTTTGTGTAGCCAAACACACTAGCACAGACATACATCTCACCAAAAAACCTTACAAAACATCTCAACACCCGAAACCTTAAGGGAAGGTAGATACATACATTATAAGAATGTTCCCAGATCTATAACACCAAACCTTTCGCTGTGGAGAAATGCAAAGAATTATCATTTCTCCTAGACACCTTGTTTCATAGAAAAAAATACTGTCAAACACATCTTCCACTATAGAACAATATAGAACTTGAAACTTAAGATATATCACCTTTGAATAACTCTAATTATCACATCCAAACCACATGATAATATCTTCAACCATGAAAAAATGTGAAGTATATCACTAAACACACCTCTGTCACACCGAATTCTCTTTTATTCAAATGTTCTCAAAAGCACTTGGAAACCAAGTGAACCAACTTCATAAAAAACACTACTAACATCTCTGCAACACATCTACAACATCTACAACATCTCTCATCAACCACAACTCATGCAAAAATATCTCCAAACAACTTCTGCAACTATATTGAAGTAAGATATCAATGACAACACCAACAACATTGTGTGACATCAACACCAACAATTCCAGGCTTCCAATAACTCCATTGCTAGGAGTTGACATCATCAACACCAACAAAATTCCAACACTCTCTTCATACAAGGGATTGACATCAATGACATCACCCAAATAACTCACAAAAAAATCAACCTTTGAACAATATCCCCCTTTTTCATTGATGGGTACACTAGCTATCTACAAAACCATCAATAACAAGAGAAACCAACAACAATTTTGCAATAAGAAATAATCCCCTTGACTGGGATAACTCTTATTCTTCACACTCTCTCTATATAATTCTACTACAAAACCAACAACATTGGCTGCTCTCCTCCTTTGTCTCTTTGCTACTCAGATGACTCTCCCCCCATACACATTTTTGCACTAACTCTCTATATGTTTTAATCTCCATGTTTTTTAGATTCTTTCTCCCCATTTTACCTCAATGGAAAAGGGCCATATACTCAACCAACCATATTTTTAGATTACAGTTCTACACGCATCACCATCTTTGTTCTATCCCTTTTGACAAGAATACAAAGGGAAACAACTACTCTCTCTTTCCACTACTCTGCATCTTCTTACTTCTGCTCTCACTTCCTTTGAAAGAGCTTCAAAGGACATACACCATCAAACAACTCTTTTTCTTTCCTCTGCACTTACTTTTCTGCACACTACCCCTTAGGGGCACACAATATGCTCGATTTGACTACACCAAGAAACAACTACTACCTACTTCCCTTGAGAGGTAGTCTTCAACATTAGTCCAGGACCAAAAAATATATCTTGAAATGCTTCCTACATAGATGGACAAACTTATGCATCTTAATTGAAAGGAGGGGAAATAACCTCTAACTTCTACTTGAGATACTCAAAATTATGTTTAGGAAGATCCTTTGTGAAAATATCAACAACTTGATCTTTAGTAGGCACATACTCCAACTTCACTTCATTCTTTGAAACTTTTTCTCTCAAGAAGTGATACCAGGTTGAGATATGTTTTGTTCTTGAATGCATTACCAGATTCTTTGAAATATTGATTGCACTTGTATTGTCACATAAGATAGAAATATGTTAATCATATGTAACTCTAATATTCTTCAATGTTTGCTTCATCCACAATGTACTTGTGTACAACATGATGCTGCTACAATATATTCTACCTCTGCAATAGATAATGACACCAAATCCTACTTCTTACCCAACATGAAAGTAACCCGCTTCCAAGAAAGAAAGCACCACTATTTGTACATTTTTTTCATCTACACATCTAGTCCAATCTACATCTATATATGCACTCAAAGAGAAGTAAATACCCTTAGGATACCAAAAACCATAATCTAGAGTGCCCTTTAAGTACCTGAATATCCTCTTTACTACTGCAACATGAGATTCTCTAGGATCTTCTTGAAATCTAGCCACAAGAAAAATTGAATGCATGATATCCGGTCTAGTAGCAGTTAGGTATAACAGTCCATCACTCATTGATCTATACTTCTCTAATTTTTCTTATGATATTCATCATTCTTGCTCAACTTAAAACCAATAACCATAGGAGTACATACAAGTTTAGAATCCTCCATTCCAAACTTCTTCAACATTTCCTTAACATACTTTGATTGTGATATGAATATTCCTTTCTTTGACTAACTGATCTGTAGCCCAAGGAAGAAATTAATCTCTCCACACAATGACATGTCAAACTCTTTCTGCATCTCTTCTATATGTATTATGTCAACATACACTCCTACAATTAATATTTTTTCTCCTTCAACTTTGAAATAAAGATTTCTATTTGCAATAACTTTCTTGAATCCTTGCTGTAACAAATACTTGTCTAACCTTGTGTACCAAGCTCTGGGAACTTGGTTTAGTCCATAATATGATTTCTTCAATCTTCAGACCATTCTAGCATCTTATGACAAATGGAAACCTTTAGCTAGCTAATGTATATCTCTTCTTCTAATTCACCAATCAAGAATGCAAAATTCATATCCATATGATAAAATTTGAAATATTTATGTGCTAAAAATGCTAAAAAAATCTTGATAGCTTCCATCCTTTCCATCAAAGAAAAAGTTTCCTCAAAATATATACCTTCAACTTGTGAATAACCCTTACACATAGGTCTAGCCTTGTTCTTGACAACTTTTCCATCTTCATTCATCTTGTTTCGAAACATCCACTTAGTATCAATCACATTCTTGTTTGCCAGTCTTGGGACCAGTTCCCAAGTCGAATTCTTCTCTATCTATTCTATCTCTTCTTTCATAGCTTTGATCGAATTCTCATCTTTGCATGCCTTAGTCATTGTTATAGTTTCCACCTCAAAAAGTAAAAAAAGGTTTACTTGAACATCCTTTGTCATATCATCTTTTCTCCTTGTCAACACACCTTTTCTCTTATCTCCAATGATATGATATTTTGAATTATTCTTCTACACATACTTAGGGGTTTTTGGGATCTTTTTTAGAGCTTCTTCCTCTTCAACTATCAACTTTTTTCCTTTCTCTTTAGCCTTTTCTTCTTCACTGTAAAGGGATCCATCAGATTCATATCCTTCTATTATTATTGAAATTTGATGTTGTTCTTCATCCACTTTGAAAATTGTACTCTCAACAATCTTCTTCAACCATTTGTTGTAACATTGGTAGCCCTTACTTCTTGTAGAGTATCCAAGGAATATTCCTTCATCAAATATTGCATAAAACTTTCCTAAGTTCTCATCATCTCTTCTGATATAACATTTTCTTCCAAAAACTTTGAAATATATCACAGTAGGAGGTTTACCATACCATAACTCATAGGGAGTTTTTTAACTGTTCACTCTTTCTTGACCTCTACTAAGAATGTATATTGTAGTATGAATTGCTTCTCTCCAATAGACATCTAGAAGATTGAATTCATTTATCATTGTCCTAACTTCTTCTTGAGCTATTCTATTTTTCCTCTCCACAACTTCATTCTGCTAAGGAGTTATAGGGGTTGATAAATTCCTTTCTATTCCATGATCTTCACAAAAACTGTTAAACTCATTTGAAGTAAACTCACTACCTCTATGAAATATTAAACATTTGATTTTCAAATTCATTTCATTCTCAACCATAGCCTTAAATTCTTTAAACTTATCTAGGGCTTCTATTTTTTCTTAAGAAATGTAACCCAAGACATTCTAGAATAATCATCAATCAACAACATGAAATATCTATCACCACAAGAACTTATTTTGGCAGGTCCACATAGATCTGTATGCACTAACTACAAAGGATGTGCAATAGAATATTCATTTTCCTTGAACATCTTCTTTGTTTTCTTTCCAACTTGGCATTCTTTGTAGATTGCATTGATAGGATTTATAATCTTTGTCCAATCTTTGACAACATCAGTAGAACTGATATTCACTAGGATATCAAAGTTAATGTGACCCATTCTTCTATGCCATAACTGAATTTCATCATTTTGAGGCATAAAGCACTTTGCACCACTACCTTTGAGTTGATATACATTACCTTCTATCCTTGTTCCAACAACAACCAGAGTACTAGAGCTTCCTTTTTTGATTTCACAACTACCATTCTGAAACACAAGATTATATCCTCTACTACACATTTATCCTACACTTAGAATATTATGCCTAAGACCTTTGACATAAAGAACACCACCTATTTTATGCTTTCCATCAAAACTAATTGAACCTTTTCCATAAATATTAGTAGATGTATCATCACCAAACTTAACAAGACCACCATAATACTTATGAAGCTTAGTAAACTTACTCTTATCACTTGTCATATGATTTTGAGCATCCACTATCAATTATCTAGTAATTCTTCTCTTCTCTAGCATAAAAAGTAGTTAACATAGTTCCTTTAATGTTATGTTGTGGAGCCTTTAAATTTTGAAAAAAATTGGTGTTGGCTCCTTACCTGGTTATGATCTATTGCCTCTTTTCCTTAGGGTAGGGTTTAGGGTTTTGGTTCAAAATCCCTCATTTCAAATTTTATGTCTTTAACCCTGGGCATTCTATTTCTTCACTGACTTGTTACACCTAGTTACAAGTCATTTGAGTTACCACTTGAGCCATCGTGAACATATTATTATCGAACCCTTTGGTATAGGTTTGTTGGTTGTCTAACATTGTCATTGTTTTAGTCTTCTTAAGTTAGGAAGAAATATTTCATAAGTTAAGAATGACCTAAATCTTAAGCCATTAATCTCAAGGGTCTTTATCCCATCGACCTAGTCGGGTCCCCTTCCTTAAAATTATTATTTTTTCATGTGCACATCTATTGACTATTAGATTGAAGGGTTTGATCCTGGCCACTCCCTACTCACCTCGTGCGATTCAAATAATGCTATAGAAAAAGTAGTAGGGTCAGCAGGCTATTGACACATGTACCATTTTAGGTGTGGGGCCCGGTCTCCACTCACATACCCGACACTTTAAGGTTATAAATCAATGATCGAGATGCAACATTGAGAGAAAATATTAATCATTTCCTACTCACCTCATGGGATTAATATAATACTTTATAAAAAGCAGCGAGGTTAGCGGGCTAACGACATGTAGATTTCTTCCCCGCTTGGAAAGAAAGAAGGTGGAGCCCACAAAACTAATGAGTTGACTTTCTAGGTGGCTGAAGGATAGGTGAATGATGGCGATGAAAATTTAAACCTTATGGAATCAATGTGAGTCATCCAAAGTGCTATCTCACCAAGAGATCAATGGCTACTTCAAAATTGAAGATGTGAACATGAGAGTCGTTAATATTTCATGTGATCGAGTAGGAATGGTGGAAAAGACATCTAGAGCTACCAAATCTTGACCTAAATGCACATAAAAGATTGGGGTTTCGCATAATTGAAGATTTCAAACAATTATGAAGTATCTAGGAGATCGAGAAGAGCATTTTAGAGTTCAATATATGTGTTCAAAATTAGGGTTTCCTTCAAGTGAAAAAGTAGTAATTAAAAAAATGCCATTCTCTGTGCTTTATCCAAATTGACTTGAATTAGGGTAAATATTCACTGTCTTTTAGTTGAATTGGTCTGCATGCTTTTTAATTTCTTTATAGTGGTTTTAAATTGCATAAAAGTTGTGAATTTCTATCAAACCCATTGAATTATACCCTCGATTCATGCCATATGTTTTTAATTGAAAAGCTAGGTTTTGAATGTATCTATGTTGAAACCCTAGATTAGTCTAAACCCATCTTGTTACCAATGACACCTAAAGCACAAATTCCCAGTTATGAAACCACATCTAGACCTCTTTCCCAAGATATTATTGACCAATTGAAACCCTCAACCAGAAAAAAGGCTGAGCGAAGAGTTTTATTTTATGACCCTACCATTAAAGAGGGATTACTAGACAATCAATGTTTTATCAAAGATGTTGTGTTACCCTACACTAGATGGTAATTGTTACAAAATTGGTTTGGGAATAGAAATTATGGAGTCCCTGTTTGTAACACTTGGAGGTTGGATATGGGGAAGCTCATCTTCCCAAATGTATACATGGATGTAGACCTATTGAAAGACATAGCTGCAAGGTATGACCTAGTTTCTAGAGTGGTCAGGGAATTTGATGGCGTTGAAATGCTCAAGATAACCAGAGAGGAGACTGCAGAAATCTTCTAATCACATGAATGGAATAAGCACATTATCCCCATTGATCTTGATGCTTTCATAAAATAATATGAGAATACAAAGGTTCTGTTCAAGACAACAATGTTACGCATACACACTGTAAGCACCGGGGTTGGGAAGTCTAGGAAACATATAAGGATTGGTAAGGATGAATTGGAGCCCTTCCCCATAAATTATTTTTCCAATTACTTCAAGAAGAAAGTGTATTCCTGTGCCGTATAAAAATGGCCCCTTGTCATTTTCATGGCCTTTTAGGTCTTGTTTCATGGTGTTTTTTCTATTTTTCTTTGATTTTATGTTGTAGCATGGCTTGAACATGCATATTTAGGTACTAAAATTCAAATAATGACGTCTTGTGAAGGTGTTGTGAAGTGTTGTAAAACATCTCTACACTTTTCCATACTCTATTTATTATAATTCACCTAAAAATCATATTTCTATTCCTAATCAAGTCCTACTTTGAAGTGTTGTAAAGTCTTGTAACAAGATTTCACACTTTTCTAGGCACACCTTAACTATTTAGCCCTTTCTTATGCTTTAGTTGACCCCTTTATTCCCTTATAAGGCTTATTTAAGTGCATTTTTGAATGTTAACCTGACAAACAACATTAAATACAACATAATTCCTGACACCTAATTTTAGGTCCTAGGTGGGAACCATTTGCCATGGGTGGCGAATGAGTCCCCCTTGGCCCCAACTTCAAAATATTTTAAATTTCCTTTCAAGTTTTTATTCAAAAACACTTGATGTTGGCCTGTGAGAAGGTATGAACAGGTAACTAAGGCACAAGATTGTATAAATATGTGATTTTCACCTCATTTTATATCTCCTACAACACCCATTCATCAAGTTCACTTATCCACCTATTCAATCAAGCATTCAAGCATTTTACAACATCAATTCAAGCATTATTCAAGCACTTTGGAGCTTCCATTGACATTACTTCAGACTTGCATCATCAAGGGTTTGGTAAGTTGATAGAATTTGCATGTTGTTAGTTTATCACTCTCTTTTATTACATTATTTCATTAAGGGTTTGATTACCAAAAGTGGGGTTTGACCAAGGAAAACACCTATTTGCTAACCCTTAACCATTTTCCCCCTTTGGATGTATGTTTGCAAAAATTTTGTGTGAAGATTTAACAAGATTTTTGGTGTTGAAGATTGGTAAACAAGTCAACTAGGAGCTTCAATTGAACTTATTCATATTTCAAGCTTGAAGAAGGTTTTCAGTCCATTTCCCTCATAATTGACTTTGACAACCAGACAATAAGAGATTTTCAGATTTGGTGTTGCAGAGTTGTCTCTTGAATTTTCAAAATTTTGGGAGAGGATTGATTTACCACCAATTGCGAATGAGTCCCTCCTTAGGACTAAAAATATGAATTTTTCCATATTCCAGATCCCAACTGTCAGAAACTAGTTTCCAACACTTTTTCACCAATAGTAGGACTAATTCACCACCCTAGGTGAATGAGTACCACTGTGAAATTTTAGTAATTTCATACAACATCCACAACATTCCATATTCATCAAATCTTGCCTAGGTGCACTCTGTTTCATCCCATTTATTCTTGTTTTGCATTATTTCATCATTTAGTTCATTATTTGCATATCATAGTGTGTTTTCAAACATAGTTTAAATCTTAGTTTTGCATTCAAATTCATTCATTTAGATCACTTGCATTTATTTTACTTCATTTAGCTTAGAAAACATTACACATAACATAATTTGAATGAACCCTTAGCACTTTTGGCCCTAACTCTCTCCTTTTAGGTGAAAAACCCTAGAAGTGCTAGAGAAGTCCTAGTGTGCCAAAAATCAACGATTTATTTTGGTGAACCCGACTTTTAAACACTTTGAATTTTTGATTTCATTTACATATTGCATCCTGGATTACATTTGAATCAACATTCAATTAGGAAATTGTTTTTTATTTTGCATTCTAGGATTATTCATATTGCATTAGTGAAGGCTTCATTTAGATTTCATGTTTGCATTGCATCTCATTGAAAAATCTGAAAAAATGCACTCTACATCCTTGATTGCATTTTTTAGAGCATTAAAATCATCTTAATTTTTTTGAAAAATAAACAAAAACATCATACTGGGACTCATTTGCCACCCTGGGCGAATCAGTCCCTCTACACTTTGTAAACAACATTTCTGGCATTTTTCTGAATTACAATTTCCTATTGCTGCATTCTATTTTAATTTATAGAATCTTTGTTTTTAGTCATTTATTGCGCATTCATTTACTTGCATCATGGCATTTTCTTTCAATAAGTTTTGGAATTCATTAAAGTCATTGGTAGACATGTCCAATTGTGCCTTTGGATGTGATCCTAATGAGCTTGAACTCACACATGCTCCTTCAACTCCTCATGAAGTCCTCCTCGTGAAGTAGACATCATTGGAGAAGATGATGATAGCATGAAAAAGTTCTACAATGACTTCCATGATAACCTAGAAGCCAATGCAACCTTTTATCCATCCATGAAATCACAAGATCTTCCCACTGTTGCACCTCCTAATCATTTTGCATACTTACATCCTGAAATCAATGAAGGACCTAAGGTTCCTCCCTCAAGTGGACCTAGTTTCTCTAAACAACCACACTCACAACCCTTTTACGATCACAAAGTCATGAACACTCCTATAAATCTTGAAGAAACCTATGGAAAAGGCTTCACTATCTTAAGTAAACAAGGTTGTGACACAAAATAGGAACATGACATTCATTAACTCCTTGAACAAAGACCAACCAAAGAAAACATGACAGGACTAGGATATCAAGATCCTCCTCATCCTAATACACCTTCTCAAAATTGGAGAACTAGAGATGATGGTAGAATTATCTTTGATTATCCTTCTAACTTAAACATTCTTCTTCCATGTGAACAACCTTTACATGAACGTGACAACAAGGATATTAGGATCCCCAGGGGTCCTCCTCCTCCTATTGATGAACAAGGTGAATCTAGCAAATGCAAACGACCCTACAAATTGAAGAAAATCAAGTTTCCTACACATCCTTCACCTGAATGTGAAAGGAGACTTCAATTGCTTTTAAAAAAAGGTCTTATACTTTTACCACCTATGAATAGGTTGGTCATTCATCCTCAAGACTCTCAAATACTGTACTAAAAATATCATCATATTCTTGGACATTGAACCAAAGAATGTCAAACATTGAAGGACATTTTGGATAAGTATCACTTCACCGATACTGATTGTTTCCCCATCATACCTTAAAAACACTCAAAACTCTTCATCATGCCATAGTTGTAGAATTCTTTATTCTCACTATTGCATGAATCTTTCTCATCACCCACCTCAACTCATTCTTGATTTTACACTTTGTGGGGGGAAAGAAGTTGTTAGCCTTGTCATTGTAATGCACTTGTCTTTGTCTCTTAACTATGTTATTCCTTTTTCGCTTAACCATTTAAGATTGAGAAACCAATAACTTAGTTAATGGTTGACTTACATTTGCATTACTTGTTTCTATTTGTTTTCCTTTATGTGTGTATTGTGTTCCCCCATATCATGTGTTTCATGTTCCCTCTCTTTGTACACTTCTTCTATTTATACCTCTATTCTTCTATT
The DNA here is from genome assembly GCA_007258455.2 of Sequoia sempervirens. NCBI lineage: Eukaryota > Viridiplantae > Streptophyta > Pinopsida > Cupressales > Cupressaceae > Sequoia > Sequoia sempervirens. The sequence goes on along the minus strand of VDFB02000003.1, from coordinate 422,718,282 downwards.
TGTTGTGCATTCACCTTTTCATTTTTATTTTATGTTTTCCTTTTGGGGATGATGCAAAGTGTAGATATGCCCTATGTCTCTTCCATGTTGACCCAAAAGGTCCTTGTATTTTTCGCTTTTGTTTTGTGTTTTCATTTTGGGGATGACACAAAGCATAGAGACACCTTATGTCTCTTCTATGTTGACCCAAATGGTCCTTGTCATTTTTGTTTTCATTTTGTGTTTTCCTTTTGTCGATGATGCAAGGCATTGAGACTGAAATGTCTCCTTCATGTTGACCCAAATTTTTTTTTCTTTCACCTTTTCGCCTGTGTTTTCCTTTTGGGGATGACGCAAAGCATCAAGACTACAATGTCTCTTCCATGTTGACCCAAAATAAATTTTCCTTTTTTTTTGCTCTCTTTGTGTCATTCTTCTCATTCTATGTATTTGGGGAATGATGATAGTTCCAATCTCTTTAATTAAAAACATTGCAGTAACAAACATACTGACCCCAAATCCATAGATCCCTTGTGTTTGGTGTGCTCTTTTCTAGGGGCAACTCCCTTTCTTTGTTTTCTTTCATTTTTTCTTGACATGACGCAGCCTAACTTCGAAACATATGACTTGGCATAGGGATTTCGAAGTTGGCTCTCATGTCTTGTTTTCTTTTTTCATTCTTCTCTCCTTCTCTACTTTAAAGAAATTGCTCACAAAATGATGCACAACAATTCCTTTAAAGTGGGGGCCATACATTACCATAATTCATGTGCATTCTTGGTTCTTAGTATAGCCTTATTTTTTATATGATGCGTTCATCACTTTGTGGATGAAATTGGGTGTGATGTACTTCATAAGTGTGATCTATCTTAGCATATAACATTCCTCTTGGTGGCCTGATGCGACGCACTGCATCCCCTAAGTTGTGAATATACTATTCTTTGATTGGTTCTCTCTTGGAGACATTAGACACAATGTTCCCTAAGTGTTTGACCTTGCATGAATTGAACAAGAATCCTTTGAACATCTTTTACATTTTACGGTTTTACACTTTTACAATTATTGCATTTTTACATTTTGCAATTTTTTGCCACCTTGCATAATGTAACTTGCATGACTATGGTACCTTTGTCTTTTTGTTCATGAGCATTTCATTGTGGAACCTTGTTAGAGTTATCAGGAGGTATAACTTTGACATGGTTGAGTGGGAAGCCCATCTAGTGGCATGACTTTTCCCCATATCCACCTTTGTGTTTGTGAGTTCATACCAACTAGCATATGTATCTTACCTTTGTGGGATTTCTCACCCTGCAGACAACCAGAAGTTCCATGGCCCTAGAGTGAATACATTTGGGCCTTCTCACCCTATAGACCATCATGAGTTCTGTCACCCTAGAGTGAGTACACATTCTCTTGTTCAAAACAATCAACCTAGATCTAATCCACAACTAGTTGGATAGACGATCGAAGCTTCATCCAAATCATTTCAACACTTGTGTGTTCCTTTGTTCTTATGCTTAGTTTCCATGTGATCTTCATCCTAGGGGCTTGATCATCCCTCTTGATTGTTGTAATCCATCTTGCTAACGTAAGTACATTTGAACCCTCCTCTCGATGTTCATGGCTACTTTAGTGGGAGTTTGAAACAAGTTCATCCTCTCACTAAAGTGGGGGATAAATGTGCTATGTAAAAATTCCCCCTTTCCATTTTCATGGCCTTTTAGGTCTTGTTTCATGGTGTTTTGTCTATTTTGCTTTGATTTTATGCTGTAACATGGCTTGGACATGCATATTTAGGTACTAAAATTCAAATAATGACATCTTGTGAAGGTGTTATGAAGTGTTGTAAAACATTTCTACACTTTTCTAAACTCTATTTACTATAATTCACCTAAAAATATTCTTTCTATTCCTAATCAAGTCCTACTTTGAAGTGTTGTAAAGTCTTGTAACAAGATTTCATTCTTTTCTAGGCACACCTTCACTATTTATCCCTTTCTTATGCTTTATTTGACCCCTTTATGCCCTTGTAAGGCTTATTTAAGTGCATTTTTGAATGTTAGCCCAAAAAAACAACATTAAATACAACATAATTTTCAACACCTATTATTAGGTCCTAGGTGGGACCCATTCACCATGGGTGGCAAATGAGTCCCCCTTGCCTCCAAATTCAAAATATTTTTTATTCAAAAACACTTGATGTCGGCCTGTGATGAGGTATGAATGGGTAACTAAGTCACAAGATTGTATAAATATGTGATTTTCACCTCATTTTACATCTCCTACAACACCCATTCATCAAGTTCACTTATCCACCTATTCAATCAAGTATTCAAGCATCTTACAACATCAATTCAAGCATTATTGAAGCACTTTGGAGCTTCCATTGACATTACTTTAGACTTGCATCATCAAGGGTTTGGTAATTTGATAGCATTTTCATGTTGTTAGTTTATAATTTTCTTTTATTACATTATTTCATTAAGGGTTTGATTACCAAAAGTGGGGTTTGACCAAGGAAAACCCCTATTTGCTAACCCTCAACGATTTTTACCCTTTGCATGTATGTTTGCAGACCTTTTGTGTGAAGATTTAACAAGATTTTTGGTGTTGAAGATTGGTCAACAAGTCAACTAGGTGCTTCATGTCAAATTATTCATATTTCAATCTTGGATAAGGTTTTCTATCTGTTTCCTGCAGAATTGACTTTGGCAACCCGATAATCAGATATTTCCAGATCTGATGCTGTAGAGTTGTCTCCTGATTTTTTAGAATTTTGGGAGAGGACTGATTTTCCTCCAGTGACGAATGAGTCCTACTTTAGGACTGAAAATGTAAATTTTATCAAATTCTGGATCCTGACTGTTAGAAACCAGTTTCTGACACTTTTTCACTAGTAGCAGGACTAATTTGCCACCCTAGGTGAATGAGTCCCATTGTGAAATTTCAATAATTTTAGACATCCACAACATTCCAAATTCATAAAATCTTTCCCAGGTGCACTTTGTTTTATCCCATTTATTACTGTTCTGCATTATTTCATCATTTAGTTCATTGTTTGCATATCACAATGTGTTTTCAAACATAGTTTAAATCTTAGTTTTTCATTTAAATTAATTCATTTAGATCACTTTATTGCATTTAGTTTACTTCATTTAGCTAAGACAACATTACACATAACATAATTTGAATGAACCCTTAGCATTTTTGGCCTTAACTCTCTCCTTTTAGGTGGAAAACCCTAGAAGTACTAGAGAAGTCCTAGTGTGCCAAAAATCAATTGTTCAATTCCATGTGCCAAATTATTGGCTATGATCCACTAACCACCATGCCAAGGAGTTACATGTGTATGCAACACATTTGCAACACCAAACTTACAATGTAGTTTATGACTATGCCACATACTTGGCAGAAAACATTCATCAAGGTTTGATTGCACTAAAGGAAAGAAAGGATTGGGTAAAGTTTTTGTGGTATTCTATATTGATGCACATGTTCCAATACAAGGGAGAGAAAAATTTTAGTACATACATGACATTGAGGAAGAAGGAGGGTAACATTGAGCTACCTATCCAATGTTGGACTCAAATTCTTGATAAAGATGATTTGAAATTTGATTATGTAGTATTCCACAATGTTTTTGCTTCAAAATTGAGGATGTTCTTGATCTGTGATCCACCAAGGATCCCCAAAGAGATACATGATTTTTTGAGGCCCAGGGAAAGGAGGTTTGATTTGAATTTGAGCCACAATTGGAGGGATATAATTCCATACCCCAACAAAACAATCTTTAGAGTTTATGGCACAAATGTGAATCCATATGCACTACCAAGAGATGTGCCATAGAGGATTGGATTTATTAAGATTATGAGAAAATTGGGAGTAGCACAAATGGTACACTTTCCCAAGACACTGAGGAAGGGCTCATTCTTTCCAGAGTGGACAGTGTTTACAAAAATTTTCATGGAGAAGAGAGGATGGAAAGAACTGGGGTAGGCTCTAGCACCTTATGGATTGAGAATAGTGTGCCCAAGAAATCATGACCCAGAGGGTTTTATTGCTGCCTTTAAGGAAACTTGAACATGAGTGGTTCCTTTGTTCACAACTTTTACTATCCTGAGGATGTCATCAGGAATATATTTGATTTTCCACTCCAAGAAGAAACAAAAGAAATGTATCTTTCTTTCAATAAAATGATGGACAAAGCTATAAGGGAAGATCCTAATTATGAGCCTCTACCAAATATTAAGGGAGAATTGAACATAGTTATGTATTTGCTAGATTATTTTGAGAGTGTAGTGGGAATTTTGAAAGAGGAAAACACAATAATTAACAAAGGGAAAGAAATGACTATGGAAGAAGAACCAATAGTAGCATTAGAGGAGAGACCTTATTAGCCACAACCAAAGGAATGCCCTCTCCCCCAAGGGGGTTGCATCAAGATCAGGAGAAAGTAGCCTTAGACTGGGGAAGGCTAATATAAGTGGTTTAAATAATGCAGATGACTTGAGGTAGGAAGCTTGTAAGGAATTTATGGAGGATGTTTCTTTCATTGAAATAAAAGCATTCAAAGATTTTGTGTGGAGAGAAAAGGCTCTAGAATATGTAGAGAATGTGGAAAAAGAGAGGAGCCAACGTCCAAGACTTCTTGAGAGCATTATTCAAGCAAATGTAAGGAAGGCTATGAGGAAGGAATTTAAAGGTATCACAACTGATGAAGGCAAAGCACTTGTGCAAAAAAGTGGTGTATTATTATTGCCTGAATGGGATATTACTGATGAAGTTGTGGTGGATACAGTAAGGAGGTTTGAAAATCCCTTGTTTCAAAATGAGGAAGAGGAAAAGTTAGCATTACAAGGGTTAGAATTTAGTGAGGAATGGGATTGTGGACAATGATTTTGGGTTTCCCACACTTGCTTTAGCTCCTTCTAGGGTTTTTCACCTAAAAGGAGAAAGAAGTGGATGGTCCAAAATGCAATTGTCTACACTCAAAGCTAATGTAAATGAGATTTATTATGTCTAATTAAGATGTAATAATGCACTAATATGAAAATGAAATGATCTAATGATGTAAAACCTAAGAAATACAACTTGTTTGAAAACATAATGTGATATGTAGAAATGCCTAAAAATGCAAGTAAATGATGAAATAACTAAATAGAATCAAAGAGGTGCACTTGGAATCTGAAACTTGATGCTAGGAGATTCTGGAATCCTAAAAATTTGATTGAAAATTGTTGTCTGGGACACTTACACCAGTTTGGGTGACTTAGTCCCAGTTTGGGGAAACTTTGTTAGAACAAGAATCTGCCAAATGGGTATCCAAAAATGTAAAAAACACTTTTCAGGCCTAGAAGCAAGACTAATCCACTAGTAGTGGCAAGTTAGTCCACCTATAGATATTAGGGATTTTTGGGAAAAATCTTGTAGCTTCAGGTCTATAGTTGCTTTTCTGATAGGTATCCGTACTCAATTCTGCAGAAAAAGGGGTACAAAGTGTCTCCAATCTTGAATTAGGGATGTGATGAATTGATTGACTTTTAAGACTTCTTGACAACTTTTCAACACCAAATTATTTGAAAAATCTAGCTACAAAGTCTACAAAAAAACATGCAAAGAGGGAAAAATGGTTGAGGGTTAGAGTATAGGGGTTTGCCTTGGTCAAACCCCACTTTGGTAATAAAACCCTATGTAATGAAATTAAATGAAAAGAGAATGATAAATAAACAACATGAAAATGTTATAAGCTTACCATACCCTTGATGTAGAAATCTAAAGTTATACAATGAAGTGCTCCAATGGATGACTTGATAATGCTTGATTGCTTGAATGCTTGAGAATGATTAAGTTGATTGATTTAGTAAATTATTGGATGAATAGGTGAATTAGGAGATGAAAAATGGGGAGAAAAACCCTTATTTATTCATGATTTTACTAAAATTTCTTGAAAATAACACACCACAGGCTAACCTCAAGGGTTAGAGGACAAAATCCTACTAGAATTTTAAAATAATTTTGAGTTTTGTGCCAAAAAGGACTAAGTTTCCCCTACTGGTGACTTAGTCCCACTTAAGCAAATTAAGTCGATGTCAGGAATTAAAGGGCATTAAATGTTTTCCAATGGGAATATCCTAAAAAATACACTTAAAAACGGCCGAAAAGTGCATTAAAGGGTCATTTAAACATGAGAAAGGGTTGAATTAGTGAAGACAAGTCTAGAAAAGCATGAAAGTGGGTTACAACACTTTACAACACTTTGAAATAAGACTTGGTAAGTGATAAAAAGGAGTTATTCAATTGAATTATGATTGAAGGGTCCTAGAAAAGTGTGAAAGTGAGTTACAACCCTTCACAATACCTTTACAAGACAACCTAGAAGCCTTAATGATTCACAAGGGTCCAAGACCTAATGTGAATGTGTTGACCACATTACAACATTAGACCTAGGAAAAATCAAGCCAAAGTCCACTAGAAGGGTTACTTTTTTCATGTCCACAGGGATGACTTGGCTGTTTGGTCAATATCTTTGGATTCTAGGAAGCCAAGAGTTGCATAGCTAATTGACTTCAATTGGTGATTGATTATAAGGAGAGTTTCTGATACTTCAACATTGGAAGTTGTTGATATGACAATAAATGTTGCTAAATTCACTAAGGAAATAGTGGACAACCTCACTACCAATAGAGACTTATACAAGAGTAAGTATAATGAGCTTGTTGATGAGTACAATAAGAGTCAGTAGAGGGTAGCTAAATTAGAAATAGAGCTAGCACTATATAAGCAATAGATGGAAACATTAAGAACTCAAGGCCCATTTAGCTCAAGTCATGCTACACCCAATTTTTAATAGCACATCCTCAATCTCCTCCTCCACCAACACATTCTTTGGAAATAATTCCATACAACATGGGGCAAGAGCCTCTTGCAGTTGAGGAGCTAAGCACATCAGGTGCAACCCATCAAATGAGCCCACCAAGGAGAAATTATTTTTGCAAATTGATGTGTATAAGAAATTTTTTGCATAAGTTCAAGATACAATGTATGAGAATAATTCAAAGATTGTTTATACTATTTTGGAACATATGAATGAGAAGATTCAGAGTAAATTAAATAGCATTCATTCCAATTACTCTTTAATGTTGCAAGCAATAAAGTTGTCTCAAAGAGAAAAAGACTTAGCTACCCCAATCCTGGACAAATGGATTCCTAGGGTTGATAACTTGAATCTCATGGAATTTGGGGTTGCACATCAAAAGGATAAATATCCAAAGATCAGCCCAAATTATAGATTCATTGAGGGGATTCAAGAGAAAAAGTTTCAAGGATATGTTGCTCCTTTGGAGGTGAAAGTAAAAGAGTTGAAGGAAAAATTTGATGAGGAAGATTTGGTATTGTTGCTTGATATCCAACACACATATGATGAGGTAAAGCCTCTGCAGGAATGGAAAGATCAAGTAGATACAACTAAATTGCTTCTCAAGAAAATCTAATATGTGAGAGTGTTGATATTGATGTATTGAATAATACTCGTGAGAATTTGTCTTTCATCATTTGTTTCCTTGAATATTTTGATAAAGAAGCCAATTCAGTAATGGAAAAATATGCTCCCTATAGAAAAAGGATAGATGAAATTATTGGATATAATTGGCCTTCTAACATAGAATATGAATTGTGGAAGAATACATTCATTGATGAATTGGAGCTATAGACACAAGGATGGAGAAAAAATATACATGGTCAAGTATAGTACAGGTCTAGCCTTTGAAGATGTAATGTATAAAAGATATGTTTCTCCTAATTCCAAGTATAATAGGTGAAGCTAACTATTGATGACTTGGACTAAGTGCTGGATGTTGATCTAGATTTTGATCTAGTTTTCCCTGCTTTTGGATGCCTTTTGTCATTTTGCTGGAAGAATAAAGATGTTGCAATGGTTTGAAGACCACTCTCTTAAAAAAACTACCTTTTGGAAGGAGTTGGAATCTCCATCGACTGAAAGGAAACCTTTGTCTCAATAAGGAATATTCTTTTAGTTTGTTGTAACCATTCCTCATGGAATGACCAGTATAGGTTGTCAAATGAAAATGTGACGTGTACATTTTGGCCTTGAGCTTTTTTTGCTCCCTTGTTCTTATAAAAGGGAATTCGAGGCCATTTCTATGTGTTTCTTATTGAATTCAAGATCTGAAAATGCAAATTGAGAACATAAAGAAAATATATTTTGAGTCTATATCTCAGGATTTGGGTCGAGTAAGTAGATTTTGTGAATTGTGTGGTTTTGAAGCATGTCTAAATGAATAATGCAAATATTTTGAGTCTATTGTCTCTCCATCTATAACATTTTATATGAGTTATTAATGAAAATTTGATAAATGATCCTTTCATTAATTTTCATTGTTGTTTTGCAGTGAAATATGTTTTAATTCTAGCTCTAGTTTAATGAATCAGTCAAAATACCTTGATTAAAGCGTGGATTCATATAAATGTTTAGTGGATTTGATAAATAGTCATAGAGTCTGAGTATGTGATATGTGAATTGTAATAAAATTTCACAAATATCATGAATGTTAGGAATCAAAATCACCTGATAGTTCAGTTTGTTGTGTTTTGACTCCCTACCCGAAGATAAGACATTGATCGAAAGGTGTTAAGTGCATTTCTTTTGGTTTTGGTGCTTCAATTTGAGAAAAAAAATTATTAAACAAAATTTTAACTGATTTACCTTTGTTGAAGTTAGTATTGTATGGTATTCTCAGATTTAGGTGGTTAATCCTTTTAAGGAATTGCTAGTTTCTTGAAGGATTTCATATATTTAGCATTTCAATGAGAATGTATCTATTTATTATGCGATGTGTGATATAATTGTGTAGAAGGATTGGATGCACATTTTAGGATCACCCTTCTAGGTTTTATAGAGCCCAAAGTGTAGGAGGGAAACATTTTAGCTTCCTCTCGTTCATTGGCTAATCATCTCTTGAGTATTCAAGAATTGAGTCTGGCCAATTCATAGATGCTTGATGAGATTTGCTTGGTTCTTGAAAAACCACTAACAAATTGGTGACTCTATTGGGGATACGTTTGATAAAGTTTTCTCTCCAGAGTTCCTTTTCTATGATCACTATAATTTATAGTGATGTTCATCCATAGATTCTGTAAGGATCTTGCTAATTTTTTGCATAAATTGTAATAAAATGACTACAAATTTATCCCAATCAATTTGGGTGGTGACTCTAAAATCTATGCACCAGTGCTTGCCAATTATTGAAGATATCAAAGAAGTGAAGAGGAAGAATATAAGAAAATTGAAAAGGTTGAAAAAATTAAATAAGATTCAAGCACAAATGCAAGGAATCTGTGGCAATATGAAGAAGCATCCAGAGCAAATATTGAAGGGAGAATTTCCTAAGAAAAATCATGGAAAATGGAAAGAAAATGATATATGAACAAGTGAGTCTACTCCTCATCCAACTCCTGAACATGAAGTTCATTATAATTCTGGTTCTGAACATGAAAGAAATTTGTTAGATTTAAGTGATAATACTTCTCCTAAAAGAGGGGAAGTTATAATGAAAAATGTTGTGAGTGAGAAAAGTTCAAATCAAGCCTTAACAGCTAAACAAAGAAGAGAGAGGGAAAGGATCCAACAAGTTAATGCAAATTCTAGTCATGCTAGGGCTACAGGGTGTTTGGCCTCAACTTCTAACACAAATACTCCTCTTCCTCATGACTTGTTGATTGGTTTTGATGAGTATGTCTATGAAAATACTCCTAACCATGTTGAAATGGTAGTGACATCTCATGCTGATACCACCTTACCAGAAGAGGATGAAGTCTTTAATGATGTTCAACAACTTAGAAGAGAATCATTAAGATTAGATGAAAACATGAGAAGGAGGGATAAGGAGGCAGAACAAAGGATAAGGAATGCTATGGTTGAGAGAGATGCTACAGAGACAAATTAAGAAAATGAAAGAACTATAATAGTTAGCAACTCAATCTACCCAAACAACTGGTCCTATAGTTACATAGATTGTAACAAGGGATCATATAGTTTCCTTAGCTGATAATTCTTGTGTAAATTCATGGATCAAGCCTACTATGAAGGCTTATCTTGTAGTTGATCCTATTCCTAATAGGACAAGCGTTGTTTCCTAGACTGATGTTAAGGGAAATAAACCACTCAAGGGTATAAAGATAAATGAGGGAGGTTCCTCTAATAAGGACACAATACAAAATGATTATGTTTTATTGGTTGATAAGTTAATAAAAGAAAATGAGGAATTTCAAAGAAAGGTGCATGAGATGGAACTATTATCTATGAACACAAAAATGAAGAAGAAACTAGGTTTATTATCTAACCTACTATAAATAATTTTGTTCCTCAAGCCCAAATCCCTTAAGCCTGTGCATCATCTTCAAATCCCCATTTGAATGTTAACCCTTCATCCAATACAAATAATTCCAACTCATCTTCACAAACAAAAAATAAGGCTAGGACAACTTAGCAACATGATAAATATGATTTCCAACTAAGAATATTGGACATTGGAAGGCTTGAAAATAATTATGATAGGAGAAGGAATCATGACAACTAGAATGAACAAGAGGGACCCTTTGGAAGAACACAATTGCATACTGATAGATATAGGTAATTATGCTTTGATACAATCCCAAGGTATCCAAATCCTATTCCTAATAATAAAAGAAAACATTTTCCTAAGTTCACTAGTAATAATGCATTCAGTGGTGAAGATCATTTGAATTCCTTTTAGAGTTTTGTTGAATATTTTGAGCTTTGGGATGATGATGTTGTAATGAATTATTTCATGCAATCATTGAATGGAGATGCTAGAGATTGGTATCAAAGCTTTCTTGATGCAAGTATTGATTCAAATGATGCTTTCTATAGAGTTTTTAGAGAGTAATATGGAGACAAGACTGATCCTAGGTTTAGGTTACATGAATTCAATAACATCACAAAAGGGTAGAATGAAATGGTGACTAAATTTAATGCAAGATTTTAGAAGGCTATGAATAAAGTTCCTACTTATTTAAGGCCTAATGAGAGTGCATGCCTAGTGGTATATTGTAATGCATTTGATTCAAAAATATGTTATTTTCTTATAGACAAAGATCCACAAACTCTGAGAGAGGCTTATAAAATGACTTTCCACATAGAATACACTAGAAGAGAATCGAATAAGGTCAGGATAAGAGATGACCCTAAACCTTTGAAGAATCCTAGAGCTCAAAATGAGAAAGCTGGTAAGGCTATAGCTCCTAATGAAAAATTGGATCAGATTGTCAGTTTGTTGCAAAAGGTGGAAAAGAATGAGAAACCTCAGTTTCAAAGAAATGAAAGGCCACCAAGGTTGCAAGATTATCCCTATCACACTAATTGGCACAATGGAAAGCCAATTCATAATAATAAGAGAAATGTCCAAGATCAAGGCACACTCAACCCATTGCAAAAGCATTCTACAAATGTCACTAAATATTTTCCATGGTGCATAATATGTCAATTGCCTCATTCATCACAACAATGTGCGATTGCAAGATCTGTTGAGGAGTCACAAGATGATCAAGGATATTTTGATCCCCCTCATGATCAAGATGAAATAGTAAATGTGCTCATGATTCCATCAAATTTCTCCTACAATGATTATTCTTCTAATCATGAGCCTGCTAGAGGTGATGTGGATGTGTAGAGGAAGGAAGTGAGTATGTACCATCAACAAGTGTTCTCAGATGAAGAGAGAGACAATGATTGCATCATCTACAATCTTGAATTAGAATATATTAGTTTGACAAGACCATCAAATGAAGAAATTCAAAATTTGACAATTGCATTAGCTACTCGGGCAAGGAATACTTATTATCTGAGAAATAAAATTGTAAATGGTGATCAAGGTAAGCCTAGAAGCATGTTCATCAAGGAAAAGAATGTAGGTGACAAAGGAACCATTACAAAAACCAAGAAATATGAGACAAAACCCAAAGAAAATAAAGGGGCTAGAATTTGGGCTAAAAAGGGTGATAAAGCCAAGATGGTGAAGTTATTTCCCTAGCTATAAAGGCTAAAGAGTAGAAGCCTAATATTGAAAAGGGTAAAAAACAAGATGATAAAATGATATATAATGATGTAATACTTCCTGAATTATGAAAGTATACTCCTGTGGACATGTTTCAACTATTGTCTTAGGTTAAGGTTACACTCACATTTTTGGAAATGATGAGGATTGATGAACAAAAAAACAAGGCAGTTGCCCTCATTAATGGTGTAGCTATAGCCTTTAATGAAAAAGTGGTGGTTGATCCACCCAAAGTGATAAAAGGTCAAGAAAAGAATGATAATGTGGAAAGAGTAATTAATGGAAACCTTGGAATATACTTGGGAACTACAATTACCACATGCCCAATTCATGTTAATCCATTTTTTTTTAGTTTGATTTTCTAGAGTAATAGGTTGTTTACTTGATTAATTAAGTCACCTTTACTTTATTTCACTTAAGCTAAACTTATGAATCTTTATTTTTCATTACTAAATTAGTCATGTTGTCTCGTTCATTATGATCTTGACACTTGTCACATGCTAATTTAATCCTCATCCTAGGGTTCTCACCTTTAGGGTTTTGATCTCCTTTCTTAAGGATTGATCACTTTGTAATTATTCACTTCTCAGGTAATGCATTTTTGCTTCATGTTTGTAGAGCACCATTCTTGTGTCTCTTGATCTCCTTTGGTGACAGGTTATTTGCTTGCAAGTGTTCATTGGGATATGTGAGGTTGGATTATCAACTTCTACATGGTATCAAAGCTCTAGATCTATAAGCTTCTTGTTCCTTTTTTTGTGATCTTGCCTTGAAGTAGTTTTCCAGTGCACCTAGGATCAAATCAAACCTCTCCATTGAATCCAAAGTTGTCAGAATAGTCAAGATTGACCTTTGTTTTGTCAAAATTGGCTTCTATTTGTCAGATCTTTGAAGGTTTGAAGAAAGGGATTTTTTTGCTAGATCCAGGAGATGCCTGATTTTTTGGGGTGTTTTGGGCCCAAACAGACCTCACCATTGCGTCTGCAGTAACCAAAAACCCTAAGATTGACTATAAAATCATCGAAATCTGAGTAGTTGACTTCCGAGAAAAAATATTTTTCCTGTACGATCCTATACATATGTCTACAGACAAATTGAGAAATTTTTTTGTAGGCCTGGCAATTTTTTATTTTTCTAAGTTTTTTATTTTTTCAAAAAAATTAAAACACAATTATAAAATAAAGGCACAATTTTTTTTTAAATATATTTTTTTTCTTTTTTTAGGTACATAGTACTTGTGACCCTATAGGTACTGCAGTACCTACAAACTATAGTACTGTAGCATGTAGGAGTCCACAACTTGCAGGCCTGCGACCCCTTATGTGGAGCAGTGGGGGTGGGCCCATGTGCCCCCCCACCCAAAAATATTTTTAAAATTTTTTTTTCATCAAAAAAATCATTGTAATTTTTATTTTATTTTTAAAACAATTTTTTTAGAAATAAGCTAAATTGTACAAATATGGCGATGAACATTTCACCATCAATTTTAACCCCATATTTCTGCTGTGATGACTACTTGGATGTCAAATTTAATGTAGCATACTGTGTTTTTTTCCTTTTAGAGATGTTTTCTTCTAGAGGCCATAACTTTTTCCCACGGTGTCGAAATTGGGAAAACGAGATATCGTCGGAAAGAGGAATCAGAGTAATTTCCAATGGTGTAGGTATTTTTTTGAGATTTTATCTTAGGTCCCTGTTATTTCCAGTCAAATTTAGATATTTTTTTCTAGAGTTTCCTTCAATGTTTTCGGCATAAATTTTGCATACGATGTCAAAAATGGATAAATGAGATATCGTCGAAAAGCTTGTTCCAAGATATTTGTAGTGTTGTAGCTGGTTTCCAAATTTGATTTTTGGTTTTTTCCAAAAATAATTCTTCTCAACTATAGTCCTTTTTGGACCTTATGGGCTCACACTGCATGTATTTATCATCTGTAAACAGATTGAAATAAAGTGCCTCAGCTTTGTATGTGTAGTATTGGGATTCTTGCACATCACTTTGTACCTTGTTATACTTGCACTATGATATAAAGTTCCATGGGGGTTGATGTTTTCCTTTTTTTTCCTTCATACCTTTCTCATGTGTGACTTTTATTTTCACATCCTTTTTATATGCTTGTACTTTCATGTTTGCACATTCAAATGTTCTTGGTTCTTTATCATGCACTACATTTAGGCATTTAGTTTTAGTGTACCTATCATACCTCTCCCTTGTCAACATTATGGGGGGGGTTTTCTACTATTGGTGCTAATTCTTTCTTGGTTTCATGTTGGAGTGAGCTATGTATACAATATTTGTTCCTATGTACTAGGCGGATGCAACAGCTGGTTACCCATGCATTTCGGTGAGATGGAACACTTACCATATGGAAATGCTTGAATTCCTATTTTTGGAGTCGACCTTCCATTTTCACTTGATCAGTTCTTCAGACTATTGGTACTTGTGCCATTTGTATCTTCGAGTTCTAGATGTTTTTCCTTGGTTTTCCTTTGGATTCAAGTAGTGTCATTAAGGGAACTCATGCAAAATTTTTTCTTCTTGATCCTGATCATCATTTTTTTCAGAGAGGGTTTTTCTTTGAACATTTCAGCAGTCATTCTATGATATTGTTTGCAGCTTCTTCATGCTTCAGTGGTGTTTTCCATGTTCATCCTTTGTTACTATCTTTTGGGACAATTTCTTCTTGATTGGAGGCTTCTTCATCCTTCACTCTTGTTTGGAGGCTTCTTAGTCCTTCACTTGTATTTCTCTCTTTTGGAGAGGATTTTTTCCCACGAGGTTTTCTCCTCTCCTATTGTGAGAGATATTTTACATTTGTACATGGGTACCTCATCTGGCCTAGTTGTCAGGACCCATCTTTGCTTTCATGCATTTTTGTCCTTAGTTTCTTAGCTTCTCCCTAAGTTCATCATAAAGGGTGGTGTTAGAGTAATAGGTTATTTACTTGATTAATTTAATCATATTGATTAATTAATTAAGCCACCTTTACTTTATTTTACTTAAGCTAAACTTAGGAATCTTTATTTTGTATTATTAAATTAGTCATGTCATCTCATTCCTTATGATCTTGACACTTGTCACATGCTAATTTATTCCTCATCCTAGGGTTCACACCTTTAGGGTTTTGATCTCCTTTCTTAAGAATTGATCACTTTGTAATTATTCACTTCTCAGGTAATGCATTTTTGCTTCACGTTTGTAGAGCACCATTCTTGTGTCTCTTGATCTCCTTTGGTGACATGCTATTTTCTTACAGGTGTTCATTGAGATTTTTGAGGTTGGATTATCAACTTCTACATGATTATTGATGGAAAGTTTCTCAATATTTTCATGATTGATTTAGGAGCATCCTCTAATGTTATGCCAATAGAAATCATGAAGGAAATGGGTTTAAATATTGATAGCACTTATGTAAAGTGTTATGCTATGGAATCGAGAGAAGTACCTATCATAGGAGTGATTAATAGAGTCCCATACAAGCTGGAAACATTCCCTGAGAAGGAATTATGCATGAGTGTCATAGTGGTGGATATCCCACCAAATTATGGGATGTTGTTGTCAAGACAGTGGAGTGAATCCATGGGTGGAAGCATACAATGTGATTTATCATATGCTACCTTTTCCATTGATGAGAAGGATTTCAAAATTGTTAGAGAGTCAAGAACTCACCATATGATTGAGGAACTAGAGGAACTTGAGAGAATTGATTTTGTGGATATTGGTTTGGATACTTTTAGAGTGGAAGAACTAGAACATGAAGAAGAGGTTCAACCTGCACCAATTGATAGAAAAGTCAAAGATGTATCATATGAGGATGCTATCTGGACCATGTATTTTTATGGAGCTTTTTCTAAACAGGGATCAAGTGTAGGAGTTATCTTTATTTCCCCACAAGGTAAGACATTCAAATATTCTTTCTTGTTCAAATATTTTTCTGTACAAACAATGTTGCCAACTATGAGGCTTTGTTGCTTGGTCTAAAATTAGCTTCAAAGAATGGAATTAAGATGCTAAAAGTGTTGGGTGAATATAAATTAGTGGTTTTCCAAGTTAGATCTAAATTTTCTTCCACAAATAAAAGACTTAAGAAATATAGGAATATAGTTTGGGATGCCATTGAAGCTTTTGATTCATTTAACATAGACTGGATAGAAAGGGGAATGAATGTCAAGGAAGATTTGTTAGCAAATATTGCTGTTAGACTAGATTATGTCACTTTGATAGTATTTCAAAAATAGAGGTGCAAACTCGGCCCAATAGTTCCTGCTAATATTTACAAATGACAAGTATTTGATGATGATAATGATATTTTGAAATTTTTGCACTATATTGATTAGTATGAAAGCCAAGAAATTGACTTCGGTGCATTGGTGGTGGGAGTTGATGGTAAAGAAACACTTTTTGGGAATGAAGTTATCCAATTCAAAACTAACAAGATTCCTAAAGGGTTGGTTGCATTAGAAAGGTCTTTTGATGGCCCTGATAAGACAAATGTTAAGTAGACATCTTCTCACAATGAATATTGTGAAGAAATTAATCTTGGAACTGAGAACAACCCTAAGAAGGTGTACATAGGGAAGAAAATGAAGCATCATGTCAGAACCATGCTGATTTCCCTATTAAGAAAATATAGACATGTGTTTTCCTAGTTATATGATGACCTAAAAGCTTATAGGGAAGCTTTTTTTCAGCATGAGATACATTTGAAACTAGATGAAAAACCTTTTAGGTAGAAGCAAAGACTAATAAATCCAACATTGCAGCCTAAAATGCAAGAAGAACTCACAAAATTAAGGGATGCTGATATTATCAAGCCTATAAGGTATTCTTCGTGGGTCTCTAATCTGGTTCTAGTTAGGAAGAAGAATGGTGACTTGAGGTCATCCCTGAATCCCAATTACCCATTTCCTAACATGGAAGCTATGTTACATAAGGTGATAGGGTGTGAATTGTTATCGATGATGGATGGCTTGTCAGGCTACAACTAGGTTATGGTAAAAGAATCTAAACAATATAAGAATGTATTCCCTACACCATGGGGAACTTATGTGTATGTGAGAATTCCATTTAGTTTAATCAATGCTGGTGCAACATTTTAGAGAGCCATGGATGTGGCATTTGCTGATTTCATTGATTTATTCCTAGCCATATACCAAGATGACTTAACTACACATATCAAGAAGGAAGAAGATCATTGTACACATCTAGAAAAGATATTTATTAGAGCATTAGAATATGGAATTTCCTTGAATCCTAAGAAATGCATTTTTGGGGTTAAGGAAGGTAAGATTTTAGGGAAAATTGTCTCTAAAGATGGTGTTAGGATTGATCTTGAATGTGTGGCAACAATAGAAAAAATTCCACAGCCTAAAAATGCAAAGGGGATTCAATCATTTTTTGGGAAAATTAATTTTGTGAGAAGATTTGTCACCAACTTTGCTAAGATTGTCAAACCCATCTCCAAAATGTTGAAGAAAGGTGAAAATATAGCATGGACAGAAGATCCCTCCAAATATTTTCAATCTATAAAGCAAGCCATCAAGGAGGTTACTATGCTCAAGTCACCAGATTATTCAAAGTTGTTTCAACTATTTAATTTTGCTTCATTTCATATTGTGGTAGAAGTATTGCTACAAACAAACAATGAAGGCTTTGAGCAACCTATCTCTTTCTTCAACAAATATTTGTAGGTTACTGAGCTTAAGTATGACATGACAAAAAAGCAAGCCTATGCATTGGTTAAGGCTGTGAAATTTTTTAGAACATATATGATGGGAGCAACTGTGGTAGCATATGTTCCAAGTGCAGCAGTCAAATATAATTTTACTTAGCAAGAGATCATAGGCCAAAGATGCAGATGGATCAACAAGATCCAGGATTTCAATATTGATATCCAGATTACAAAAATGGTAAGAGGTCAAGATTTGGCTAAGTTGATGGTTGAGACCAACTTAGAAGAAAACCAAATAAATAAGGTAGAACATGTAAATTTCACACCTCTGTGTGACATGTAGACTATGCAATGCCCTAAAGGCATGCCTAATAATGAAAGAAGAACTCTAAATCTATAGACTATTAAATACATCATTATTGATAATGAACTCTGGTGAAGAATCCCAGAGGGTGTATTGTTGAGATGTGTGGATGGAGATCAGGAAGAAGAAATTCTAAATGAAATGCACAATGGAGCATGTGAAGGTCACTACATGGGAAAGATCACAACTCATAAAATACTAAGATTAGGATTTTGGTGACCAACTATGTTTAAGGATGCTCATAGATTTGTTAAGAAATGTGATGCATGCCAAAGATTCACTGACAAGCTGAAGTTCTCAGGTAATCTACCTCTTAGACCAATTTCGGTTTAGGCTCCCTTTTAGGAATGGGGCATTGAATTTATTGGTGAAATGTCAGATAAATATAGTGGGGGACACTCTTGGATACTTGTTGCAATAGACTATTTTACAAAGTGGGTGGAAGCAATTCCCATAAGGAAAGAAACAAGTAAAGTAGTGATTTATTTTTTGATGAATAATATATTGATTAGATTTGGAGTCCTAGAAAGGATTATCTTTGACATTGCCATGTGTTTTAGATAAGAGGAATTCACTGATTTTTATAGTAAGTATGGAATATGTATCTCCTATTTATCTCCCTATCATCCTCAAGGGAATGGAAAACATAATCCAACAACAAGAGCTTGATGAAGATCATCAAACAAATAATTTAGAAAAATAAAAAAGGCATGGGATTCAAAATTGCAACTTGCATTATGGGCTGATAGGACTACTGTTAAGAAGGTTATTGGGAAATCCCCATTCAACCGTGTGTATGGTGTAGAAGCAGGGATACCGCCTAAAAAAATGTTAAAAATGTACAAGTTTGTTCAGGAATATGATAAATACATTTGTGATGATATGCAACACAGAATGGAGGAGTTAGCTGAGCTTGATGAAACTAGAAGAGAAGCTCATAAAAGAAATGAAAAGATACAACTTAAATTCAAGCATCTATATGATAAGAGGGCCATTGAAAGAAAATTTGAAGTGGGAAGCATGGTCATGATGTGGAATGAAAGGATGGAAGACAAAAGAAAACATGGAAAATTTGATCCTTTGTGGCTGGGCCCATACCTAATTGCAGATACACATGGAGATGATTCGTACTTCTTGCAATACTTAATAGGTGAAATTCTAGAGCTTCCAGTACATGGACAGTTCTTGAAGCCCTATTTCTCTTGAAATATTCTGTTTCTATGTAAACTGTATAGGCTTGTAAGTATTGTATATAGGTTTGGTGTGTTTGCTTATGGTTTGCGTCTACTTTCCCTATCCTGTCAAGCTCCTAGTTTTTGTTTCTCTGTGTCAATTTGCTTCAACCAAGAGATCTAAATTATCACCATACCCACTAGGGGAATGTGTCCCTGAGCTATAGCAAAATGGTGGAGCCTTTAAATTTTGGAAAAACTTGGCATTGGTTCCTTACCTAGTTATGATCTAATGCCTCTTTTCCTTAGGGTTGGGTTTAGGGTTTTGGTTCAAAAGCCCTCATTTCAAATTTTATAAGTCCTAAACCTTAGGTGCTCTATTTCTTCATTGACTTGTTACACTTGGTTATCAGTGTCTTGAGTTACAACTTGAGCCATTGTGAACATATTATTACCGACCCCTTTAGTATAGGTTTGTCAATTTTCTAGTATTGTCATTGTTTTAGTCTTCTTAAGTTGGGTGGAAATATTTCATAAGTTAAGAATGACTTAAATCTCAAGCCATTAATATCAAGGGTCTTATCTCTTCGACCTAGTAAGGTCCCCTTCTTTAAAATTAACTTTTTTGCACGTGCAAATTTGTTGACTATTAGATTGGAGGATTTGATCCTAGCTACTCCTTGCTCACCCTATGGGATTAAAATAATGCTTTATAAAATCAGTGGGGTCAGCGGGACATTGAAACATGTACCATTGTAGGTGTGGGACCTTATCTCCACTCACATACCCGATGCTTTAAGGTTGTAAATCAACGACTGAGATACAACGTTGAGATTAAATCTCAACCATTCCTTGCTCACCCCACATGATTAAAATAATAATTTATAAAAAAGTAGTGGGATTAGTAGGCTAATGACAATTGGATTTATTCCCCACTTGGAAAGAAATAAGGTAGGGCTCACAGAACTAATCAGTCAGCTTTCCAACTGACAAAATTTTATTGGCCAAAGGATAGGTGAATGATGGTGATGGAAATTCAAACCTTATTGACTCAATCTAAGTTGTCCAAATTGCCATCTCACTAGGAGATTGATGATTAATATTCAAAATTGAAGACGTGAACATGAGAGCCATTAATACTCTGTGCGAGTGAGAAGCAATGGTAGAAAAGACATTCAAAGCTACCAAATCTCAACCTAAATGCACATAAAAGATTGGTTTTTCACATAATTGAAGATTGCAAATGATTTTGAAGCATCTAGGAGATCGAAAAGAGAATTTCAGAGTTCAACGTGGTCAAAATTAGGGTTTCCTTCAAGTGAAAAATCCATAAGTAAAACAAATGTCATTCTTTGTGCTTTATCCAAATTATCTTGAGTTAGGGTAAATATTCACTGTCTTTCAGTTGAATTGGTCCATATGATTTTTAATTACTTTATAGTGGTTTGAAATTGTGTATAAGTTGTGGATTTCTATCAAACCCATTGAATTATACCCTCGAGTTGTGCCATCAGATTTTAATTAAAAATACAGGTTTTGAACCTTTCTGTTTCAAAACCCTAGATTAGTTTGAACCCATCTTGTAACCAATGGCGCCTAAAGCAAAAATTACTGGTACTAAACCACATCCAGACCTCTTTCCCAAGACATTATTGAGCAATTGAAACCCTCAACCAGCAAAAATTCGAAGGGAAGAGCTTTATTTTATGGCCCTACCATTAAAGAGGGATTACAGGACAAGTAATGTGTTATCAAGGATGTAACATTTCCCTACACTGGATGGAAATTGTTCCAAAATTGGTTTGGGAATAGAAACTACAGAGTCCCTATTTTTAACACTTGGAGGTTGGATATGGAGAAGCTAGTCATCCCAAATGTATATAGGGATGTAGACCTATTGAAAGACATAGCTGTGAGGTATGAGCTAGTTTCTAGAGTAGTCAGGGCATTTGATGGTGTTGAAATGCTCAATATAACTAGAGAGGAGATTGTAGAAATCTTCCAATTGCATGAATAGAATAAGGACATGATCCCCATTGATCTTGATACTTTCATAAAAGAATATGAGAATACTAAGGTTTTTTCAGGACAACAATGTTACCCATACACACTACAAGTACCAAGGTTGGGAAGTCTAGGAAACAGATAAGGATTGGTAAATATGAATTGGAGCCCTTCCCCATGAAGTGTTTTTTCAATTACTTCAAGAAGACAATGTATTCCTTGTGCCAAATTATTAGTTATGATTCACCAACCACCATGCAAAGGAGTTACATGTATATGGTAACACATTTGCAACTCCCAACTTACAATGTAGTTTATTACTATGCCACATACTTAGTAGAAAACATTCATCAAGGTTTGATTGCATTAAAGGTAGGAAAGGATTGGGTAAAGTTCTGGTGGTATTCTCTCTTGATGCATATGTTCCTATACAAGGGAGAGAATAATTTCTTTACAAACATGACATTGAGGAAGAAGGAGGGTGAAATTGAGCTGCCTGTCCAATGTTGGACTCAAATTCTTCATAAAGATGATTTGAAATTTGATTATGTAGTATTCCACAATTTTTTTTCTTCAAAATTGAGGAGGTTCCTAATCTATGATCCACCAAGGATCCCTAAATAGATACATGATCTTATGAGGCCCAGGGAAAGGAGGTTTGATCTAAATTTGAGCCATAATTGGGGGGATATAATTCCATACCCCAACACAAAAATCTTTAGAGTTTATGGCACAAATGTGAATCCATATGCACTTCCAAGAGATATTCCAATGAGTATTAGATTCCTTGAGATCATGAGACAATTGGGAGCAACAAAAATGGTACACTTTCCCAAGACACTAAGGAAGGGATCATTCTTTCCAAAGTGGACAATGTTTGTAGACTTTGTCATGGAAAAGGGAGGATGGAAAGAATTTGGGTAGGTTCTAGCACCTTCTTGAATGAGCATAGTGCACCTAAGAAATCATGACCCAAAGGGTTTCATTACTTCCTTGAAGGAAAAGAACATGAGTGGTTCCTTTGTTCACAACTTTTACTATCCTGAAGATGTCATCAGGAATATATTTGATTTTCCACTCCAAGAAGAAATGAAATAAATATATCTTTCTTTCAATAAAATGGTGGACAAAGCTATGAGAGAAGATCCCAATTATGTCCCTCTGCCCAACATTAAGGGATAATTGAGCAGAGTTATGTATGTGCTGGATAATTTTGAGAGTGTAGTGGGAGTTTTGAAAGAGGAACACACAATAATTAACAAAGGGAAAGCAATGACTATGGAAGAAGAATCAACAGTAGCATTAGAGGAGTGACCTTCTTATCAACTGCAACTAAATGTTAGAGTATACTCCAGGAAGAAAGAGACAATAAAGAAGTAGCAAACACTACCAACCCCTACCACATCTGAAGGGTCAGGGGCACCTTCTCCTATGAGGTTAGTTCCATCACCTTCCAGATAGGCTCCACCTATTGTGATTGATATCAATTCACCTCCAAGAGGTTCTTCTCCATTGGAGCAACCACCACTCAAGAAGTAAAAGACTGAGGTAAGTAGGGTAGTTGATTACCTTGATATAGAGGAAGATGATATTCTAGTTACTCTAGAAGAAATGCAGCAAGGAATGCCCTCTCCCCGAAGGGGAGTTGCATAAAGCTCAAGAGAAAGTATCCTTAGACTTGGGAATGCTGATATAAGTGGTTTAAATAATGCAGAGGAATTAAGGCAGGAAGCTTGCAAGGCATTTATGGAGGATGATTCTTTCAATGAAACAAAAGCATTCATAGATTTTGTGTGGAGAACAAAGGATCTAGAATATGTAGATAATGTGGCAAAAGAGAGGAGATGACATCCAAAACTTCCTGAGAGCATTATTCAAGAAAATGTAAGGAAGGATATGAGGAAGGAATTTCAAGGTATCACAACTGATGAAGGTAGAGAACTTGTGCAAAAAAGTGGTGTATTAGTGCTGCTTGAATGAGATATTGTTGATGCAGTTGTGCTGGATACAATAAGGAGGTTGGAAAAGCCCTTGTTTCAAAATGAGGGAGATGCCAGATTGGCATTACAAGGGTCAACATTTAGTGAGGAATCAAATTCCTTGGCTGTTTGGTCATTATATTTGGGTTCTAGGAAGTCAAGAGTTGCAGAACTAATTGACTTCAGTGGGTAATTGATTATAACAAGAGTTTCTGATACTCCAACATTGGAAGCAACTGACATGCCAATAGATGTTGCTAAATTCACTAAGGCATTAGTGGAGAGCCTCACTACCGATAGAGACTTATACATGGGTAAGTATAATGAGATTTTTGATGAGTACAATAAGAGTCGGCAGAGGGTTGTTGAATTAGAAATAGAGCTAGCACTATATAAGCAATAGATGGAAACATTGAGAACTCAAGGCCCATTTAGCTCAAGTCATGCTGCACCCACTTCTCCAATAGCACATCCTATATCTCTACCTCCACCAACACATTCTTTGGAAATAGTTACATACAACATGGGCCAAGAACCACTTGTAGTTGAGGAGCCAAGCACATTAGGTGTAGCTCCATCAAATGATCTCACCAAGGAGCAATTATTTCTATAAATTGATATGTATAAGAATTTTTTTGCATAGGTTCAAGATACAATGTCAGAGAATAATTCAAAGATTGTTTATACTATTTTGGAACATATGAATAAGAAGATTCAAAGTAAATTAAATAGCATTCATTCCAATTATTCTTTAATGTTGCAAGCAATAAAGCTATCTCAAAGAGACAAAGAATTAGCTACCCCAATCCTAGACAAATGGATTCGTAGGGTTGATAACTTAAAGATCATGGAATTTGGGGCTGCACATTAGAAGGAGAAATATCCAAAGATCGACCCAACTTATAGATTCACTGAGGGGATTAAAGAGAAATTTTTTCAAGGTGTACCATAGAAAAATGGCTCTTTGACATTTTCATGGTCTTTTAAGTCTTTCTCTCATGATGCTTGATCTATTTTTCTTTGATTTAATGTTTCAATGTGACTTATGCATTCACATTAGGTCCTAAACATTCAAATTAAGGCTTCCTGTGAAGGTGTTGTAACACATTTCTACACTTTCGTAGAATCTTTCATTACAATTCACCTAAAAATCACCTTTTCATCACTTATCAAGTCCTATTCTAAAGTGTTGTAAAGTCTTGTAACAATCTTTCATGCTTTTCTAGGCTTGTTCTCACTATTTACACCATTCTTATGCTTTACATGGCTCCTTTATGCACTCATAAGGCTTAATTAAGTGTGTTTTTGAATGTAAAACTGACAAATAACATTAAATGTGACTTAATTCTTGACACCCACTTGCAACTCAAAGGTGGGACCCATTCGCCATGGGTGGTGAATGAGTCCCTCTTTGCTCCAAATTCAAAATATTTCAAATTTTCTTTTGGGTTTTTATTCAAAATTACCTTATGTCGGCCTATGATGTATTATTGGGTTACTAAGGCACACGTGTATAAATAAGTGTTTTTCTCCTCATTTTACATCTCCTACAACCTCATTCATTCACTAATTCATTCAAGCATTTGAGCACTTTACATCATTCAAATCGAGCATCAATCAAACATCTTGGAGAAGCCATTGACATATTGTTAGATTTCTTCAACAAGGTTGTGGTGAGTTTAGGACATTTGCATGTTGTTTATTCATCTTTCCTTGTTCATTTCATTCCATTTCTAAATTAAGGGTTTGATTACCAAAGTGGGATTTGACCAAGGCAAATCCCTATAACCTAACCGTTAACCATTTTTTCCCTTCTTGCATGTGTGTTTGTAGACTTGTGTATGCAGATTTATCAAGAAATTAGGTGTTGAAAAGTGGTCAAGAAGTAAAAAAAGTGTTTCAAGTTACCTACAACCTATTTCAAGCTTGGAGACAACCTATAGTCCATTTTCTCTAGATTTTACTCTGTCAACTCAACAAAAAGACAAGTGTAGTTTTGGAACTACAGAATTGGTCCCTAATTTCATAGAATTTTGGGAGAGGACTAATTTTCCATTAGTGGTGAATGAGTCCCACCTTAAGGTTGGAAAACTAGATTATGCTAGATTTTAGATCCTAATAGCTCAAAACCGGTTTTCAGGACTTTTTTCCAGTAGTAGGATTGATTCACCATCAGTGGAGAATGAGTCCCACTGGTGATTTTTACTGATGTATGTTAGCATTGAAGACACTCTAGATTCATCATTCATTTCCCAGGTGCACTCTCTTTAGTCTTGTTTATTTATGTTTGCATTAGTTTATTTCTTTATTGTATTTTCTATATATCATCATTGTGCTTCCAAACATTGCATATTTCTTAGGTTTTGCATTCATAATCAGTCAATTAGTTCATTTAGTTGCATTTAGATCATCTCATTTAGTCTTAATCACATCATACACTTCCTAATTTGAGTGAACCACCTTGATTTTGGAGGTCTATCTCTCCTTGTAGGTGAAAGATCCTAAGAGTGCAAGAGTAGCCAGTAGACCACTCCAAAATTCATCAACATTCAATTAGGTTTCATTTGCATCAACATTCAATTAGGTTTTGCTTTGTTTTTGCATCCTAGGGTTTCTCATATTTCATTAGTGAAAGACTCATTTAGATTTCATTTGTGCATATCAAAACATTAAAAAAATTGAAAACCTGCATTTACATCCTTCATTGTCATTTGAAAAGCATTGAATTCACTTTAATTTTTTTGAAAACACAAAAATTCTCATAACTGGACTCATTCTCCACACTGGGTGAATCAATCCACTTGCACATTCTAAACAACACTTTTAGGCATTTTCTGGGTATTTCCTGCATTACAATTTTTTGTAGTTGCTTTCTATTTTGCTTTCCAGATTTCTCTATTTTTTGCTATTTCTTGTATCTTATCTTTCATACATATTCATCATGGGATTTTCTTTTAATAAGTTTTGGAATTCATTGAAATCCTTAGTAGACAAGTCCAATTGTGCCTTTGGATGTGATCCTAATGACCTTGAGCTACCTCATTCTCCTTTAAGTCCTCATGATTGTCCTCCTCATGATGTAGACATCATTGGAGAAGATGATGCTAGCATGAACAAGTTCTTAAACAAATGTCTTGATAACATTGAAGCCAATGCAACCTTTTACCCATCCATGAAGCCACAAGATCTTCCTACTGTTGCACCTCTTGATCACTTTGCATACTTACATCTTGAAATTAATTGACCTAAGGTTCCTCCAGCCACTGGACCTATTCCCTCTAAACAAACACATTCTCAACCATTTTATGATAAAAAAAAGTTACAAAAACATCAATCAATCTTGAGGAAACATATGGAAAAAGTTTTTCTATCCTAAGAAAACAAGGGTGTGACACAACAAATGAGCATAACATTCATCAAATTCTTGAACAAAAACCAACAAAAAAAAACACAACAGGACTAGGATATCAAGATCCTTCTCATACTAATAAGCTTCCTTTTGAATATTGGAGACTTCACGATGATGGTACAATGATCTTTGATTCTCCTCCCGACTTGAATATTCTCCTTCCACTTGAACAACCATTACCTGATTCCAATAAAAAGGATGCTAGGATCCACATGGGTCCTCTTCCTCCTTCCATTCATGAAAAAGGAGAGTCTAGCAAATGAAAATGACCTTACAAATTGAAAAAACTTAAGTTTCCTACTCATCCCCCACTTGAATGTGAAAGGAGACTTCAACTATTTGTAAACAAATGCCTCATACTCTTATCACCTATGAATAGGTTGGTCATAAATTCTAAATATTCTAACATACCATATTGAAAATATCATCATGTCCTTGGACATCACACCAAAGAATGTCAGACATTGAAAGCCATACTGGATAAGTATCACTTCACTAATATTGATTTCTGCCCTATCACCCCTTAAAAATCAAATCCTCTTCTCATGCCATAGTTGTATAATTTTCCATTCTCACTATTGCATGATCTTTCCCATCACCCACCTCAACTCATTCTTTCTCTACAATTGTTAGGGTCAAGAAGTTGTTAGCCTTGTCCTTGTAATGCATTTGTATTTGTCTCTTAACTACGTTATTCACCTTCCACTTATACTACTGGAGATTGAGAATTCAATAACTCGGCTAATGGTTGACATACATTTGCATTATTCTCTCCTTTCATATTTTCATTTTTCTTTTGTGTGTGTATCGTGTTCCCTCGTAAAATTTGTTTGATTTTCTCGAGCTCTCTTTGTGCACTTCCTCTATTTGTACCTCTATTCTTCTATCTATCGTACATTGCTTTTTGTTTTGTGTTTTCCTTTTGGGGATCATGCAAAGCATTGAAATGCTCTATGTCTCTTCCATGTTAACCCAACAAGTCCTTTTCCTTTTTTCCTTTTTGTTTTTTGTTTCCTTTGGGGATGATGCAAAGCATTGAGATGCCCTATGTCTCTTCCATGTTGACCCAAAAGGTCCTTTTACTTTTTACCTTTTTGTTTTGTGTTTTCCTTTTAGGGATGACGCAAAGCATTGAGACCATAATGTCTCTTCCATGTTGACCCAAACGGTCCCTTTTCCTTTTTACTTTGTATTTTTCTTGTGTTTTCCTTTTGGGGATGACACAAGGCATTGAGACTGAAATGTATCCTTCATGTTGACCCAAAAGATTTTTCTTTCTTTTTCCTTTTCATTTTATTTTCACTTGTGTTTTCCTTTTGGGGATGATGCAAAGCATTGAGACTACAATGTATTTTCCATGTTGACCCAAACATACTTTATTTTTCTTTGGTTTTCATTCTCTTTGTGTCATTCTTCCAGTTCTATGTGCTTTGGGGAATGATGACAATTCCAAGCTCTTTAATAAAAAAATTGTAGCAACAAACATACCCCAAATCCATAGATTCCTCATGTGTTTGGTGTCTTCTTTTCTAGAGGGGAAACTCCCTTTCTTTTGTTTTCTTTTTTGTTTACATGAAAAAACCTTACTTGGAAACATATGACTTGGCATAGGGGCTTTCCAAGTTGGCTCTCATGTCTTGTTTTCTTTTTTCATTCTTCCCTTTGATACTTTAAAGTAATTTCTCACAAAACAATGTGTAGCGGTTCTTTTAAAGTGGGGGGCATAAATTGGCATAATTCATTTGCATTCTTGGTTCTTAATGTAGCCTTGTTACTTCATACGATGCGTTTATTACTTTGTGGATGACATTGGGTGTGATGTCCTTCATAAGTGTGATCTATATTAGCATATTACATTCCTCTTGGTGGTTTGATGTGACACATTGCATCCCTAAGTTGTGAATATTCTATTCTTTGATTGGTCCTCTCTTGGAGACATTAGACACAATGTTACCTAAGTGATAGACCTTGCATGAACTTAATAAAACTCCTTTGAACATCTTTCACATTTTTCATTTTACATCTTTTCCACCTTGCATAACATAGCTTGCATGCTTGTGGTACCATCCTCTTTGTTCATGAGTTCTAAGCATATGAATCTTTGCTTGTATCATGAAGCACGAATTAAAATTTTCCCTTGTGGCACCTTGTTAAAGTTATCAGGAGGTATAACTTTGATATGGTTGAGCAAGAAGCTCATTCAATGACACAAATTTCCCCATAGCCACCTATGTGTTTGGGAGTGCATACCAGCTAGTGTATGTTTCTCACCTTTGGGCCTTCTCACTTGGTGGACTACTAAGAGTTCTGTCACCCCAGAGTGAGTATGCATTCTCTTTTTCTCACAAACAACCTAGATCTAATCCACAACTAGTCAGACAAATGATCAAAGCTTGATCCGATTCTCCCTTTTCTTCACATGTGTTTTCCTTTGTTCTTATGTGTAATTTTCCATGGGATCTTCATCCTAGGGGCTTGATCATCCCTCTTGATTGTTATTATTCCATCTTGCTAGCATAAGTGCATTTGGATCCCTTTCGATGTGTGTGGCTACTTTAGTGTGAGTTTGAAGCAAGTTCATCCTCTCACTAAAGTAGGGGCTAAATGTACCATAGAAAAATGGCTCTTTGACATTTGCATGGTCTTTTAGGTCTTTCTCTCATGATGCTTGATATTTTTTGCTTTGATTTAGTGTTTCTATGTGACTTATGCATTCACATTAGGTCCCAAACATTCAAATTAAGGTGTCTTGTGAAGGTGTTGTGAAGTGTTGTAACACATTTCTACACTTTACTAGAATCTTTTCATTACAATTCACCTAAAAATCACCTTTTCATCACTTATCAAGTCCTATTCTAAAGTGTTGTAAAGTCTTGTAACAAGATTTCACGCTTTTCTAGGCTTGTTCTCACTATTTACACCTTTCTTATGCTTTACATGACCCCTTTATGCACTCATAAGGCTTAATTAAGTGTTTTTTCAAATGTGAACCCAAAAAATAACATTAAATGTGACTTAATTATTGACACCCACTTGCAAGTCGAAGGTGGGACCCATTCACCATGGGTGTCGAATGAGTCCCTCTTGGCTCCAAATTCAAAATATTTCAAATTTTATTTCATGTTTTTATTCAAAATTACCTAATGTTGGCTTGTGATGTATTATTGGAATACTAAGGCACAAGTGTGTATAAATAAGTGTTTTTATCCTCATTTTACATTTCCTACAACCTCATTCATTCACTAATTCATTTAAGCATTTGAGCACTTTACATCATTCAAATCAAGCATCAATCAAACATCTTGGAGTAGCCATTGAAATATCTTCATATTTCTTCAAGAAGGTTGTGGTGAGTTTAGGACATTTGCATGTTGTTTATTCATCTTTTGTTATTCATTTCATTATTTTTCTTCATTAAGGGTTTGATTACCAAAGTGGGATGTGACCAAGGAAAATTCCTATAACGTAACCCTTATCCATTCTTTTCTCTCTTGCATGTGTATTTGCAGACATGTGTATGCAAATTTATCAATCAATTAGTTGTTGAAAAGTGGTCAAAAAGTCAACAAAGTGTTTCAAGTCAGCTACAACCTATTTCAAGCTTGGAGACAACCTACAGTCCATTTTATGTAGATTTGACTCTATCAACTTGACAAGAAGACAAGTGCAGATCTGGAACTACATAATTGGTCCCTAATTTCACAAAATTTTGGGAGAGGATTGATTCGCCATTAGTGAACAATGAGTCCCACCTTAAGGATGGAAAACTAGATTCTCTCTGATTTTAGATACCGATAGCCCGAAACCAGTTTTCAAGACTTTTTGCTAGTAGTAGGACTTATTCACCATCAGTGGCGAATTAGTCCCACTAGTGATTTTTACTGATCTTTGTTAGCATTCAAGATACTCCAGATTCATCATTCATTTCCTAGGTGCACTATGTTCAGTCTTGTTTATTTCTGTTTGCATTAGTTTATTTCTTTATTGCACTTTCTGCATATCATCACTATGTTTCCGAACATTGCAAATTTCTTAGGTTTTGCATTCATAATCAGTCAATTAGTTCATTTAGTTGCATTTAGATAATCTCATTTAGCCTTAATCACATCATACATTTCCTAATTTGACTAAACCACCTTGATTTTAGAGGTCTATCTCTCTCCTTTTAGGTGAAAGATCCTAAGAGTGCAAGAGTAGCCTACATATCACCCCAAAGTTGATGGTTCACAAGGGTATGCTACTCCTTTGGAGGTGAAAGTAAAAGAGTTGAAGGAAAAATTTGATGAGGAAGATTTGGTATTGTTGCCTGATGTCCAACACACATATGATGAGGTCAAGTCTCTACAGGCATGGAAGATCAAGTAGATACAACTATTGGTTCTCAAACAACTCTAATATGTGAGAGTGTTGATATTGATGTATTGAAGAACAATCTTGAGAATTTTTCCTTCACCATGAGATTCCTTGAAGATTTTGATAAAGAAGTCAATTCAGTGATGACAAAATATGCTCCCTACAGAAAAAGGATGGATGAAATTATTGGATTTAATTGGCCTTCTAACACATAATATGAATTCTGGAAGAAGACATTCATTGATGAATTGGAGCTATAGACACAGGGATGGAGAAAACACATACATGGTCAAGTATAGTATAGGTTTGGCCTCAGAAGATGTAATGTATAAAAAATATGTTTCTCCTAATTCTAAGTATAATAGGTGAAGCTAACTATTGATGACTTGGACTAAGTGTTGTATGTTGATTTGGATTTTGATCTAGTTTTCCCTCCTTTTGGATGCCTTTTGTCATTTATTGGAAAGAATAAAGATGCTACAATGGTTTTAAGACCACTCTCTTCAAAAAAATACCTTTTAGAAGATATGGGAATCTCCACTGACTAAAAGGTAACCTTTGTCTCAATAAGGAATATTCTTTCAATTTTTTGTAACTATTCCTCATGGAATGATTGGTATAGGTTGTCAAATGAAAATGTGACATGTGTACATTTTAGCCTGAAGCTTATTTTTCTCCCTTATTCTTATAAAATGGAATTTAGGACCATTTGTGCGGGTCTCTTTTTTAATTCTAGATTTGAAAATGAAAATTGAGAACATAGAGAAAATATATTTTGAGTCTGTATCTTAGGATTTGGGTCAAGCAAGTAGATTTTGTGAATTGTGTGTTTTCAAGCATGTTTGAACAAATAATAAAAATATTTTGAGTCTATTGTCTCTCCATCTGTAATATTTTATATGAGTTATTAATGAAAATTCGATCAATGATCCTTTCATTAATTTACATTATTGTTTTGCAATGAATTATGTTTTAATTTTTGCTCTGGTTTAATGAATCAGTTAAAATACCTTGATTAAAGCATGACTTCATATAAATGTTTAGTGGATCTAATAAGTAGTCATAGATTCTAAGTATGTGATATGTGATTGTAATGTAATTTCACAAAGATCATGAATGTTTGGAATTAAAATCACCTCATAGTTCAATTTATTGTGTTTTGACTCCCTGCTCGAAGATAAGACACTAATCTAAAGGTTTTAAGTGCATTTCTTTTGGTTTTGGTGCTTCAAATTTGAGAAGAAAATTTATTAAACAAACTTTTAACTAATTTACCTTTGTTGAAGTTAGTATTGTATGGTGTTCTCAGCTTTAGATGCTTAATCCTTTTAAGGAATTGCCAGTTTCTTGAAGGATTTTATCTATTTATAATTTCAGTGAGAATGTATCTATTTATTATGCAATGTGTGATATAATTGTGTAGAAGGATTTAGGATGCAATTTGTGGGATCACCCTCTTGGGTTTTGCAAAGCCCAAAGTGTAGGAGGGAAGCATTTTAGCTTTCTCTTTTTCATTGTCCAATCATCTCTTGAGTATTCAAGAATTGAATCTAGAAAATTTATAGATGCCTGGTGAGATCTACTTGGTTAGATTTAAAAACCACCAATATTATGAACTATTTTCGAAGCACTTTCCTTCACACATCTTTCAATATCAACATAATTAGTTCCAACATTTAAAGGCATGAACAAGTATTCATCACTTCCTTCATCCTGATAATCCGATTCCTCATCATTAGAAACACCATTGTCCTATTCAACATAATATTTCTTCTTGATAAATTTACTCGAAGGATCCTTTTTTATCATTGATAACTTTAATTGGACATTTAGAAGCATAATGACCTATCTTTCCATAATTAAAACATTTGAAAGGTAGCTTACCTCTATATTTTCCAGTACCTTTCTTCAACCTTGTCACAAAATTGCTTCCACCTCATCAATATCATTCTAATTTGATTCATCATCTTTCTCCACTTTATAGATTTTAAAATTAGTTTCTTTTTTTGTAGCATATTGACCAAATTATCTCATTCTAAAAGAAGTTAAAACACCAAACATCTAATCTCTATAATAATTATCCAAAATTTGAGCTTCCTCGCTAGCAAAAACTTTAGAACTATAAGCTTTAGTCATAGTTCTTAATACCTTTTTCACAACCTTGCTTTCATCTAGCTTCCCACCAATACCATTGATGGATTGACAACTTCATCAACTCTAAGCATACGAGTAGTAATATCTTCATCTTCATAAATCCTTAGGGTTTAAAATTTGGCTTTGTAGTTTTGCATCTTTTCTTGTTTGACCTTGTCATCTCCTTCATAGATGTCTTCCAACTTTATCTAGGATTCTTTAGTAGATTTCAGACTTATCACTTTTCCAAGTTCAAAATCAGAGAGACCACTTAGGATTGCATTCCTTTCTTTTCCATTATATTTATAATCATTGATCTCATCATCACTTGTCAACCCATTTGCAGTCATAGTATATAATTTTTCAATAGGCTGGTTAGACTCCAAATCCAAGGGAAACCAAAAATGACTTCATCCTAGCTTTCTAGTAGTCATAATTTGTTCCATCTAATATAAGAGATTTTACACCCTTCCCATGCTCCATCCAGATCTACCTAAAATGATTAAGATTCTTCTTGGGAATCACAACTCTAATACCAATTATTAGATGCACAAGAGACTTGATATGGGGGGAGTGAATCAATTGTATACTTTAAAACATTCAGTCCCTTAATATCTTTCCAAACCCATATCAACCATTAAACCCTTAGCATGCATTAACAAGATGTAAACATGTAAAATAGTAATGCAAAGACATCCACACACATAAGAAAACTATATTTATGTGGAAAACCTAAGAAGGGAAAAACCATGGTGAGGATTAGCTCACATATATATGAATTGCAACATCAAATACAATGAGGCTCATTGCCTAGAAAATAGAGAAAGACTCACTACCAGAAGGACTCACTATCTAGAAGAAATAAGAATAGAATAAATGGGTGGATTACTACCAAATATGAATTTCTAACAATGCATCTTTAATATGTTGAAGGTACAATTCCAATGAAGCACAAACAACTCATTCAATAGATTGAAATGTAGAAACCTTTTTCTCATTACATCTAGAAGTCATAGGAACTAAACATTGCACTCATATCACCACACTCGATCACATTCACATATTTTTCATAACACAATTCATGCAAAAACTCACCTTGCATTTATACCCTCTGTAACCTAAAACAATCTCAATTAGGTTGGCCTTAAGAAATGTATGCACCTCAAGCATGCAACACCAAATAATTTGCAAAAAATTACACAGTGTATGGAAGTGAAGGAAAACCACACCACTACTTAACTGGGACCCAAATCTACATCAACATTCTTCTCAACACTTCCTCAAACAATGATCATCCTCCATAATTAGCACTAACATGCTAGGTTGGCCAAACCTGCACTAACACTAACACACAACCAAAAAACGCTTCTCCAAATCTATAAAACATATCACATAACACACAACAACACTCCACAACATCTCAAAATATTCACCACTACTATTGCAACCACCTAAAATTTAAGAATACTTTCATTCTGTACAATGAAAAATACTAGCATAGACATCCAACTCACCAAACAACCTTGCAGAACACCTCGACACCTAAAACCTCAAGAGAAGATAGATACAAAAATTATAAGCATGTTCCCATATCCACAATGGTAGACCTTTCATTGTGAATAAATGTGGAGCATTCTCATTTCTCCCAGACACCTTATTTCACAGACATACATATTGTGAAACACATCTTTTTCCGCAGAACAATCCAAAACCTGAAACTCGATATATATCACCTCTAAAAACATTTTATCATCACATCCAAACTACATGATCATATCTTCAACCATGAATAAATGCTGAGAAAAATAGTGAACACACCTCTGCCACACTAAACTCTCATTTTTATTCAAATTTTCTAAATAGAACTTGGAAACCAAGTGAGCCAAATTCATAAAAAAAACTACTAACATATCTACAACACATCTATAACATCTAAAACATCTCTCATCAACCACAACCCATCTAACAATCTCTCCAAACAAATTTAAAAACTATACTAAAATAAGGTATCAATGACAACACTAGAAATATTGTGTTGACATCAACACCAACAACTCCAAACTTCCAATAACTCCATTGCTAGGGGCTGAAATCATCAACACCAGCAAGATTCTAACACTCTCTTCATACAAGGGGTTGACATCAATGAAAAAAACCAAAAAACTCACAAAAAACTCAAGCTTCCAACATATCATGCATCAAAACACATAGATTATAATACTTTATAATTTATAACAAGTTTAAACATCTTGGTGTGTAATTCATAGTATTAAAACTTGATAGGTATATGATCACCTTGTCTTAGGGGAAGTATGTTAACCTCTATTTTTGGATAACTTGTATTGTATTTGTGACTATTAGAGAGGTGGAAAATGATTAGTAAGATAAATCAATTGGAAATACAAAGAAAATGAACATAAAATGACTACACCTTCAATACCTTCACATTCATGGATTGAGCTCAAAGTTTGCATCCAATTTTTTATTTATTTTCTCTTTAATTATGGTTGTGGATTGCTCTTTTGATAATTTTATAGCATAATATGGATAGCTCAAATTGCATTATTAAAAGTGGGATGGCAAGGCTTGAATTTATGAATTTTTGGATGGAAAAATGAAGGGTCAAGATCTTCTTGTAGAATGGACAATCGGTATTGAATGAGATGGAAAAGGCTTAGCCTTGTGACAAGTGTCACAAGGTTGAGGAATTTGACTATGATATGTGGCATGGGAAAGAGAGAAATGTGTGCTCATACATGTGAGCACATCTTGGGAAGAACACATAAGTGACAAGTGGAGAGCAAGGTGTGCTCACACATGTGTGAGAAAATCTTTGGAAGAAAAATATTTTGACGAGTGGGAGAAATATGGCAAGGTGTAAGATGAGTAGGCTTTGAAAATATGACAAGTGGTGATAAATGGAAAGTGTAGGGTGGCTCTTACGATGAAGAGGATCTCACACATGTTGGAGAATCCAATAAGAGGAGAGGTCAAATGATGATTGGGAGATGGATAGTGACTTGTGCATGCAAGTCATTTAAGAGGCTTGTATGACACATGTCACATGTCTACAAACTTGGGGGAAAGGGTTGAACTAAAAATTAGGGAAAATGTTAATGATTATTAGGATATGGGTTAGGTTAATTAATCATAGATTTATTAACTTAACTGGGATTAGAGATTTGGAAGAATATGGACTAAGGTCAAATTAATTAAATAGTACAATATTTAATGAATTTGTAGAAGACTATATGGACTTGGACACACAACAAGGTAATGCAATGTTTAAAAGAGGTAAGGGAATGCGAAGAGGAAGCCCATATACTATTTGTGTATTGCATGTGGTTATCATATGCCACTCAAGGTATTAAAGACTTAATGGACTCAATAGATTCACAACTTGCTAATGCCTTCAAAGCCTACAAAGTTGCAAATGATAGAGACTATGCTTCTTGGACTTCTATTTCAGACTTGTAGAACAAAATTTTCACTTTGCAAAGGAAAAAATAGGATGTCATAAGGTAGTTTGGATAACTTAGAGATCTGGTGAAGTCCAAACACATTTTGGTATCAAGTTCCTTGGCGGATGTAGAGAAACTTGAAAAGATAAATCTTAATTTGTCCACTCTAGAAGGAGAAGAGAGATTAGTAGAGCTGGAATCAATGCATAAAGTACTTGTTAGATCGAAGGGATTTGAGAAGATGGAAAACCTACTTGGGAAGCCATTAACAAGGAATTAGAAGGTGCCCCCAATTTTGGTTAAATGTTCCTTACACTTTTTTTTTTTTTCTGTTATTTCAGTTTCTTTTCTTTTTGCAAGTTTATCATTGACACACCCTTTGTCCTTGATGTCAAAGGGGGAGAAGTTTTGGAGTTGGAAAATTTTTGAACCGTAAGAGGGAGAAGTTGTGGAGAAACTTTGGCATACATTTGAAAGGGAGAGTTTGCACAGTTTGTGTTCACAATTTTGAACACAATTTTGAAGATTCCTTTTCGGCACATGTTGGCATCAATGAAAAAGGGTGAGATTATTAAAATAATGAAAAAGAAACCCTTTGGTGTGTTGTCATTGATGCCAACATTGGTTGTTGATAGTTTTTGTCTAATATGGTAAATAGTGTTTGTCTTACTTTGATCTGATAATTTGGTTCAGAATTGATAATATTAGAAGATCGGTCTATGCAGTTTTAGTATGTTATCCATGACTATTAAATACATCTATGAAAAAGTTTTCAAAATTTTTTGTTGAATGGAATGAAAGGTATAAATGACAAAAGTTTGACATATAGCTTTATGTTTATAACTATGCAAAGTGGTATGAGTTATTTGGTCTGCATTCCTTCGGTATTTTGATTCAGTCTTTACAACTTTGGGAGATAGTTTACAGGTGTCAGATCCACACTTAATCCAAATGGCACATGATCATATGATCATGGTTTATTGGTGTTAGTCAACTTGGGCTATTTTTGTGATCAAGTCATATTCTAGCTGACCTTATACTTGAATAAGTGGTATAAAGATTAATATGCTTTGTGGATATCAAATAGATCTTTCTTAGATCTGAGCCAACCTAAATTATTCCTTGCATGTTTTGGTTTGAGTGTGAGAAGATTTGTTTCAAGATTTGAGCCGACAAGCTATTTTTGATTTAGTATAGGTATATCTAATTAGGCTGACCTAGTTGATGTATGTGGATGTAATAACATATATATGGAATATTTTTGTTTTGTAGATGTGATGAGAATAGTAAAAGAAGATGCATGATAGTGTGATACTATGGGAAATTATAAATTTGAATATATATGATCAATATCAAGTTAGAATTATTGTGTATGTTGAATGATAGCAAGACAGAGTAGGATTTTTATTTTAGAGCTTAATTGGAACTGAATTCAACACATGAAAGGTATATTCTATCAGTTTACTTTTTTTGCAGCGAGTCACACTCCATTTTGTAATCATTTTAGGCTATGAGCCCTTCAAGGATAGTGTGTCCTGGTACTGTGCCCCTTAATATCTTATGACCGGTTATAATATATTGTGAGCTAATCCTCATCATGTTTTTTCCCTTTTTGGGTTTTCCATGTAAAAATCCTAGTGTTTATGTGTCATGTGGTGTTATGATTCCTTTCATGTCTTTATTTACAATTCTAGTTAAATATATTTTAATTATTAGATGGTTTATAGCTAAATGGTTTAATAGAATATTGATTCACCCCCTCTTAGTATTCTAGTTGTTCAACACATTCCTTGTAAGTAGTCATACTCTTCACATTATTTGAATGATTGTCATGAAAGGAGTAGATGGAAAATGATACTTCTTTAATTTCCTATGATACTGAGTGTTAAGGATTGTCATAGGGTAACCTACTTTATTGTTGAATACCTCCTTGTGTGGTGACAATCCTCCTTTTAATTTCCTTATGTTCTTGAATTAAAATTGTCCCTTCTTCATGCTTTCTTGGACTATCATCCATTACCCTAACCAGACTGCCTTGTTATGACTATTGTTATCCTCTAAGATAGCTATCCTTCTATTGTGGTGGTTATCCACCTAAAGACTAATGACTATCCTCCATTATCTTGAAACTATCTTTAAGGATCACTTCCCTTGGAATCTTCATGATTCTATCACTATCATAATAGGTCTAAAAATTTCAATGGGTACCCTTTTAACCCTTAAAACTTTGACCTATGTTGTCTTCTTTGAAATACCATTAGTCACCCTGATGCCATGTTGCTACAATAAATAAACCTATCACCACTACCATAAGCATCTTGTATATAAATGATTAAAATAATTTCCTTTACTAAAATGGATAAATATTTTTCTTGATGATACAACATCAAGACACTCATTCTTAGTATCAACCACTAGCATTAGCATCTTGCTATCTTCTTTATGGTCTTTAACACCATTTCCTTCAAATAATCTATCTAGTGGCATCAAATGGAATACAAGGACCTACACTAAAATTTATCATCTCAAAGTGATGGATTTAGTACGATATTTACAAAGTAAAGGAAAATCTTAGATTGAAACTGGCAGTGGTATGCACAAAGGAAACAATGCAATGGTCGAATTAGTAAGGAAATCTCCCTAGTACAAAAAAGGTGAAAAGATATGGAGACAAAACAACAATACCCTCTATGAAATGTAATGTAACTATTCTTTAAGGCATGATCACTACCCTGTAAAACCTTGCCCTTGCTTCAACCTTTACCTTGGACATGATGTGTTCTTTATATGATAAGGGTCTATCCCTTGAAATGACTACCAACACTTGCCTTCTCAGTCTTAAGTATTACTATCATACTTTTAATGAATGTTCTCTACATTTTATGTCACTGTGACTTTCCATTTCAAGGTTTTGTTGGTCTTATAAACTTAGATCTACTCCACATCGTGCAATCTGTCCTCTTCATGAAGTCATTTACTTGTGAATACTCACTGTATGCATTATCTCTACCCCTTAGGAGCCTTGAGATTGAAATTGGTTTTAATGGTTTATGAGACCCTCCAACTTTGAAACTTAGTCAAAACTCTACCAAGGACCCTAAAATCTTCACAGGAATAGGTGATTGTCATGCTTTTATTGATATCTTCACATCTTCTAAATTTTTTTTCCTTCTTAACCACTATCTTCTTTATGACCTTTGCTTAAGACATCTATTCCATTTCTTCCTATGTCTTCACTACAAAAAATACTTGTGATTAGCTCCCCTTTTTGCTTCCACCCGCTATTTTAATATATTTTTCTCCAAATTATTGAAAAATTCAATGCTATTTATTGCGATGGTGCTATTTTTGGTGTTTTTTGCACCGATCAGAATAAGTAGGCACTAAATTAGGCACAAATTAGTGCCTAAGTTAAGGCCCAAATTAGTGCCCAGATTAGTGCCTCAATTAGCACCTACATTAGCGCCTAATTTAATGCCTAATTTAGTAACTACTTTAGAGCCTGCTTTAGCACCTAATTTAGTGCCTAATTTAGCACTTAATTTAGTTCCTAATTTAGCACCTAATTTAGTTCCTAATTTAGCACCTAATTTAGTGCCTATTTTAGCACCTAATCTAGCACCTAATTGTTTTGATCTAGTAGGGATTAAGGGTTAAGGGATTAGGGGTGTTAGAACAAAAAACCCTTCACAAATATTCATTAGCCTTCAATTGGTTGCCTACATTTCACTTGCATCAAAAGATCCCTACACCCTCAACCCTCAACCCTCAACCCTAATCCCTCAACCCTTAACCTTAAACCCTAAACCCTCAACCCCTATACCCTCTACCCTATACATTGGACCCTCAACCCTAATCCTTCAACTATATACCCTCAAACCTATACCCTAAACACTCTACTCTCAAACCTTAACCATCAACCCTAAACCCTTAAACCTTCTACCCTCTACTCCCATCCCTAATCCCTCAACCATATACCCTCAACCCAATACCCTAAACCATCAACCCTATAGGACCTCAACTCTATACCCTCAATTCTCAACCCTCTACCCTATACACTAGATCCTCAACCCTCATATATCTATGTCCCTTCCTCCTCTACTCTGCTTCTCTCTATCTCAATTATCCCTCCATCTCTCGCTCCATCCAACCCTCCCTCTCTACCATAATCCCTCAACCCTAAACCATCAACCCTTAAACACTCAACCCTAAGACCTAAACCCTAAACCTTTAGCCCTTAAACTCTAAACCCTTAAACTGGCCTCTACCCTCTACCCTCAACCCTCTACCCTCTACCCTCAACCCTCAACCCTCAATCGTTAAACCCTAATCCCTCAACGCTTATACCCTGTACCATATACATTGGACCCTCAACCTTATACCCATGGTGTGACTTGAAGAGCATAAAAATTTAACTATATCCCTTTTGTACATTTTATGGCATAATACACTTCATTTCTACATTCAATCATCTACAAATTTTCCCATGTTTAAGATTTTTGAGTAAAGGATAAAAAAATATTTTTAAAGGATAATATAAAGATAATAGTATGATCTTAAATTTGAGAATTAATAGCATTTGAATTAACTACTAGTTTTATCTTCTTTTCAATTAAAAATTGTAATATTTAATTTGTAAAATATTATAAAATAAATAAATAATAATAAAATTTATATGCTGAATATTAATCATTATTTAGAATTTATTTTTCACAATAATAATATGAATGGTTTGGAAGAAATTCAAGAGGCATATCTATTTTAATTAAAAAAAATATTAGGGTGCAAGGAATCTAATGTAATATCACAATCACACATTTTTTTTAAATTATAATAATTAAAATCATAATTTAATGATTAAATTATATATTTAATTCATATTCATTTTAGTTTTATTTAAATAAATATTTTTCTATATATATTTTAAAATTAAAATTAATAATTGTTAAAGATATTTTTCATATTTTTATTTTATATAAAATAACATCAATAGTTTTTAATTATTTTTTTTTTTTGGAAAATCGCTACCAGAGAGTGTAGCACTCTTGTATTCATTGAAAATCCAACTTTACATATCTACTCAACAAGCCTTATCAAAGTGAGTTTAAAATTTCATTACATCTTTTTCTTTGAAGATCTTAATGTCATATGTAACTTTGGTCCAGAAGGAGGAGATTTCTTCCACTTCACTTCTGTCCATTCCTGCTTTGTCTCGAAGGCAATACTTCCCTTCGATTTTATATCTCCTTCACTTCCTTGAGATATAGAGGAAACAATAGAGTTCTCATGTTTGATCGGTTGCAAGGCTAGATTCTCCAATGAAAGCATAGAGGCCTTTGTAGTACTTGTAATTGGAGCATTTTCTTGCTTTGTCTTGGAGTGTGGATTTTGTGGAGCAGGAGAAGGGGTTGTGCCAGCCACTAGATTAACATCATGAAGTGCTTGAGAGGAAGATGAATCCGATTTCACACTGGGAGCAATAACATAGTGGTGTGATTCAACCCCACTCCACCATGTGGGTTGATTGTTTGAAGTTTTTACTTGCTCATGAAACTACTTCTTTCTACATTGGGAGGTAAGATGCTCTACTGAAAAGCATTTCCTACACCTAAATGCGATTTTCTCATAATCCACAAGTTGTCTCCAGCATCTATTGCCCACCTTTAGGGAAAACTCTTTGGGGAGACCTTTGGATAAATCCATTTCGACGCAAATACAAGCACAAGTGGAAAATTCATAATTGATCGTTTCCTTTGATATGCTGTGATAATTACCCAGACCATTTCCAATGGCTTTCAAGCATTCAATTTCCCAAAATTGCAAGGGAAGATAAGGAAGACGTACCCAAAAAAATATAGAAGAGAAGGTCTTTGTTCGTGGATCGAAGGTAGGGAACCAAGGCTAAATGCATAAGAAGTATCCATGAAAGAACCAAGGACCAACATTGAGGACCAACTCTTTGTCTCCCTCATACTCAAATTCAAGAATAAAAAAACCCCTAGCACAGGGGTAGATGTTGATTTCCTCTTCCATGAACTCTTTCTTTTTTTCGCTAATCCAAGAGTGAAGGTCAAGAAAATTTGGCCAGGTCTTCATAAATATGCAAATGAGTGCATGATTCTGAAGATATTCCTCTCTTACACCAGCAAAAACACCCAAACTAATTTATGGAACCAAGGCCGAATGTCGTACAGAGAAAGGAGTTGAAATGTTGATGGAAGTACGAGTTGGAGAGGGGGCTAAAGGAGAGTCATTTGCAGGGGTATTAGATGAAGAATTGTGCCCCTTATTGATATGATCACCATTCCTTATGGCCTCCATAAAATTTAGTGGATGAACATCCATCTGATGTGAGGATTGGTCCGCAGAGATGGGACGGATAGGGCATTGAGAAACCCTGGCATCGTCTGAAGCAGGGGAGACATCATGAGCCCTTGCCTTACAAGAATGAGAACCCCCAAAATGCACCAATGCCTTTTGTGCTAAGGACGAGCCAAAGACAGAGACACCATTGTCAGTATTGCAGAGGAGGGCGGATGGAAACGAAGTAGAGGAAGGCATTTCGTTGCAGAGCGCCAAATCTCAAAGAAAAATTCATCAATAGTTTTTAATTATTAATTGAACATACAAATTAATAAATTTAATAGATAATAGTAATTTTTTATTATAAAATATATGTATTTTGTTTTCTAAATTTTTTTGAATATTAAAAGATGCAATGATTAAACATATACACTATATGTGATTATGTGGGAGTCACATCAATAGTTTGGATCATACAAAATATTGATGTTAATAAAAAAATATTATAAGCATTCTTAATTTCATTAAAATGGACTATAGAAATATTATATCTCATATATTCTTAAATTTATCCTATATTAAATATCATAAACTATTTTTTAAAATTTATAAATTTATTTCATAAATAGTACTAAAATAGTTGAAATTTCTATTACAAAAAACAATGATCTTGGGATGCCCTTTTCTCTTCTCAACTCAAACCATATCACCTATAGTTTGGATGCTCACATGGATGTTAAAACCATCAAAACAAGGAATAATAAGTGTAAATAATTTTTTTTGTGCAATTGTTAGGATGTGATGTTTCTATGAACCTTGTGGGTACATGGAAACAACTAGCATATGTCTATTTCCCTAAATAATTTTAAGTTTTTTTTCCCTCCCTAATCC
Source organism: Sequoia sempervirens (assembly GCA_007258455.2). Classification (NCBI taxonomy): domain Eukaryota; kingdom Viridiplantae; phylum Streptophyta; class Pinopsida; order Cupressales; family Cupressaceae; genus Sequoia; species Sequoia sempervirens. The sequence continues at coordinate 422,674,470 of VDFB02000003.1, read as the reverse complement.
CATAACAGAGGTTGAATAGAGGTGAATTGAAATTCCCCAAGGTGGCTAATAACCAACAAAGGTTCCTCTTCTCCATGTAATGAGTGTTAAATACTAGGTGCAAAATTTACCTTGCGAGTCTTATTTCTTGTAAATTATAATTTAATAATTTAGATAGTAAAATAATGTATTATCTCTAAACATATTAGAGTGGAAAAAATGAGACACTTGTGCATGAATAGAAATATTAATTATTTATTATTATTATTATCTAGGACACATAGAATAATGCATAAGAGGACATTAAGAGGGATACATTATAAAGGTCAAAATTAGGAGTTATATAGCATCTTCCTAATTTGATAGAAATGAAAAAATAAAATAAATGCCCTCATAGAGTTCCTAAGTTTAGGATCTTGGTTAATTTAAACTTATGATATAATTTATGGCATTTGGTTGAACCCTTATTTTCATCATTCCACTGGTGCTATGTTCAAGATTGTGAAATCTTATTCCTTAGTATCACTAGGGTTTACAATTTTACCACTTTGTTCACTTATACCCTCAATCCATTCATTGGATTATGTTTGGTTGTTGACCAGCTGCATCAGGTCACCATTTAAACTAAGTGACATTTTATGACCCTTTCCACCGTTCTTTACTGGCCCTATCTTTCAAGTCACTTGTTGCACCTAGGAAGGCATTTTATTTATGAATGACTTATTCACACATGCATTTGAAAACCCATTTAAAGAGCCACTCATGGTCTATCACCCATCACAGGTTCAATTTCAAAATGTTATACTCAACACATGATGAGCGATGCACTTCTCACACAACATTGTCTAGGTTCGTCACTATTGGTTTAACACCTAACGCAGGTTGTGCTTCACATACCACAAAGGAACTCAAGATGAGAAATGCTTGGTTTTCAATGTCCGCAGGCTATCATCACCTATCGCATGTTGTGCCATCATGTTTGGAGGGTAAGGCATGACCAGTGATGCGTTTGAGACTTCAACTTGTTGTCTGTTTCGAGGTTAATCATCAGTTGGGTATTTTTTTGCTACTGAAGGATTATAACCCATGATGGGTGATGCAGTTACTTCTTGTAACCCATCGACGACACTTGCACTATTGACGGTTGGCTCTTGTCTTTCAAAGAAGAACCCACGACTGTTGATGGGTGGAGTTTCTCCCCATCATGTAGGTATAGTCTATTGCCAGTTAAAGAAGATTTCTAGGAGAGGAACTCATGATGAAGGATGTAGGCTGAAGATCTATGGGTAAAGTCTTCTGATGGTGAGATCAATGGTTAGCAGCTCATCGTTGGGTCTAAGGCCATCATGTGATGATGTTTCAAAATTGGTTCTAAACCAATGATGGGTGATGCCTCAAAGATGTGGTTGGGATTTTTCAATGCCTCAAATGATTGACGATGGACAAGGCAAGGACAATTGGGTAAGGATGCAGATGGATGTGTGGCTGCTTTAAAATATTTCCTCACTGTTTCTAGGTATGGTCCATAAAGTAAGTGGTGACTCTTAATGTGCCTTGTTGATCGAGTTTTAAATCTACGATGATCAATGGTGGAAATAGGGCATGTAGTGATTGATATTTCTGCTTACGCGAGTGAGCCAAGATGGATATTAATTGAAATTGGCCTTACATCTTTCTATTTAATGAGAATTTGTTGTAGCTTGATCAATTCATTCACAAATTAACTATAGTGTGGGACTAATTGTTGTGGTTGTGGGAGAGATAATTACAGAAGTTGTGAGTGTAAGTGTTGCTAGGGTGGTGGCATAACATCTTCTGGTCTGTAGGTGTGTATGTTTTGCATTGCTAATTGCGGCTCGACCCTCTTCTACAATTTGGGTCTTAGGGTATTTTCGCTGCATGTACGTGTGGATCTTTTGGAAATTATGGTTTTTTTTTCTTTATCACCAACACTGGTTGCTGTATTCTGAGAGGGTGAATGAACCTAGCACTCCTATTGCACCAATTTGGAGGTCCCAAAGGCTAAGTATGAAAGAAAAAATTGCATACGTGCTAGAGGATAAGCCTCTCTCAGCTAGGGTACTAGTTGTTCTGAAAAAGAAGAGAAGTGTAAGTGGAAAACATGAGAAGGTGGCTATTTGAAGCACTTATGCTTTGAGAAGCAGGATTGTCTCATACAAAATGACTGAAAAGAAAAGAGAAGGGACCTCTGTTTGTGAAAGAATTAATGAGGCCTGGCTAGGGTCCTAGAGTTTGTTCGAAGAAACCCATTGCTCCTATCCTGGTTTTTGATAGCTTGTCAAGTGAAAATGGAGGAGCTAGCCCTGGCCCTAGCCAGTGCCCTACTTCTTTGGTGCCTTATAGTGACTTCAAAGATGAGATTGTGATTGCAAATCCACTCTCTATTATATGAACCTATAAGGGTGGTTACTCAGCGACTGATAGGGTCAAGTAACACCCATGTCCTTTACTAATGGTGTTGGATTTTTGGTGATGTGGTGATATGGCTTCTGGATGGTGGGTTTTTTTGGTTCATTTTGATGGTGACTGGTTCGTGGGTTCATGCAGATAATTGTGATGGTGGTTACTCCAGTATTGGTAAGCATGCCAATTTTGTTGATGCCTTTTGGAAGGCTTGCGTGGGAGCTTTGACAAATGGGTTAACACTCATATTTCCTTTTGTGTTTCCCATGATCATGGAATGATTAAAATGTAACGGTTTGGGATGAAATGAATTTTGAAATGAACATGAAATGGAATTACATTTTGATCCAGATGCTTTGTTTCTCCCTTGTGTTATAAAAGGGATTTCATGGCTCAATGTAAGGGGTTCTAGTCTAAAATTTTTGAGTCCAGTAGGTCTTAGGTAGATGTTGATTATAGTAAGCAAATGATAATGCTGAATGCTCCATGAATTCGATAGAAAATTTTCTTAGGTATAAGTCATATATGTAGTAATATTAATAGGTTTAATATAGATTACTAGTATTGGAACTGAATTCAAAGTCCAAATCATATACTCTCCTTTTGTATGTTTTCACAGATTATAAATGAAATTATCCAAGATCGTTTCATCTATCATCAATAGTTCAATTGAATGTGTGGCTTTATTTCTTTTTTTTAACTCAATGGGTTAAGTAAAATGCTTTGGAAAATTCATGGGTATGTGAGAATTTACAAGGATGCGTTAAGAAGTAATGTTTGGATAACATGAGTCTTTGTAGTGCAAAGCATTACAAAGATAGTTTAAGTATATCAGAATTGGATGATCTATGTATTATTGGTTATTTCATAATTGAATCCATTTACCCAATTGATGAGGTACTGGTGTGTTTATTTACTATTCATGCAATTAAATAAATGCATCATGTATTTGGCCATGGATTATAAATCATAACAACATTTATAAAATTCTACTAATATATTTGAAGTGTATCTGCATTCTTAGCAAAATAAACATTAATTTTCTCAAAGGTCTTCCAAGTCTTTAGTGAGGTTAATGTGATTGCATCAAATAAGAATGAATTTGTATTGAAGTGTTCTTGAGAAATTGATGCACTAGATGAACACAGTAAGGAATGCTCTCCTTAGTCCTACAAAGCCTAAAGTGTAGGAATAGAGACCTTAGAGACCTCTATTCATTGTGTTGGCCACTAGTCCTTGGTGATCATTGAATATAAAGGTTGGCTACCTTTTAGAAGATTCCAAGGTTAGCTAGAAAAATCACCAACAAAAATGGTGACTCTGCTAGGGAAAATACATTTTCCATCCTCCAATTGTAGATTTTTTTAGTGCAAAGTCACATGGTGATCAATCTAGACATCTAGTCTAGATATTATGCAATTCTTGAACCTAGTCAAAATATTTATAGTAGCAAAGTGTGAGAAATTTGAAGGTGACTCTGTTGTTGGAGCAAACCCAGAACTAAATCTACTTTAAAATTGTTTCAATTTGTTTGAAACATAATCCTCGAAAGAAGAGGTAGTGACTCTAACTTAAAGAACCTGATAAAGAATATGATAAGGCTTCAAATCTGCGCTCTTCAAGATCAAAGGTGAAAAGCTACTTTGAAACTCCAGGTATTCTCATGAATTTGAGGAAATATTATTATATTTGCAGATAACTTGTGGGAATTTTCAAGATTTAGACCATAAATGCTTCCTAATTTGGTGAAATGGCACTAAGATAGGGAAAGGAATGATATCTTTGCATAATATTAAAGTACATTTGAAATAAATGTTGAAATCTATCATATTCATGAAAGTCACTTGTTGATTAGTATTATGCAATGAAGAATTATAATATATACATCATAAATGCTTACATTCTCAAGGGTAAAAGGAATTTGGGTTACTTTTGATGATACTGGAAAAACCTGCAAAGAATAGGGTATGTGCAAGATCATGATGGAAAAAATAGACCCTTAAGTGGCAAAAAAATTAGAAAAATCAGAGTTAGGAAACTTGACGTAAAAATTTGAATAAGTTATCTATATTATTTCAAAAATATGTAAGAATAGAATCTATATCAAATTTAATGTAGTTTCTAAACTACTAGGTTTGTTTAAAAAAAATCTATTTGGTGAAAATTTGAAATTTCAATGTAGTAGTACTTAAATTTCAAGGAAAAATAAGAAGTGGGTGTCTCACTACCCTAACCACAATAAAATGATATTATTTTTTTATAAGATTTTAGATATAAGTAGAGGAAATATTCTTGATGTGATATAATTTTTTGTAATTCTTTTCAAGTAAATAATTAATTATGAATTTTATATTACAACTTTTAAAAGTATTAAAACTTGTATGTTTGACCACCTTAACTTGGTCAAAACTTCATGAAATTCTTTTTCTTTTTTTAATCCTATAGTATGTGAAGCATATAATGTGATGCATGTTTTGGATTCAAAAAAGTGATACCATTTGAAAGCTATAGATGTTTTTCAATCAACCTATCAATCAAGACTTTAGTCATAATTCAAATAGAAAATGAATAATAATTACTTATTAAATTCAAAGTAAAGCATAATTTATATTGGTGGAAAGTTGAGAATCTTCTTTAAAAACCCTTTTTATTTCGACAATTTTGGGTAAAAAAAAGTCACCAGCCACGTACCTATCATATTGCCACTTTTTGGGCCATCATGATCCTGCACATACTCAATAGAATAAGATGTCTTGTTAAATTGTACATTTGGAACCAAAGTTGAATGTAGTCACACATGATGAGTACCCCATGTCACATCAAAGAAATTTTAGTAGTGAAAGGTTCAGGGCCATAAATTTCAGTAATATTTTTTGGTTTTCCAAACATTGTACCACCCAAAGTTAGGGATAAAATACCAAAATTTAATGAGAACAATCTGAGTCAGCAAGTAAGCATTTGAAAAAATTTGGGGATTTAATGGGAGATTATGAAGTGGATTTTGAACATGTGATTATGAAATTTTTTGTACAATCTTTAAAGGGGGATGTGAGAGATTGGTTCTCTTTCCTACCTTCATCCTCTATACACTCTTGGAATGGATTTAAGATAATTTTTATGGAACAATTTGGTGAAAGGGTAGATCCAAGTGTGGTGAGAAGAAATTTTCCAGAAATCCATAAAAATAAAGTTGAATTGGTCCTTACATTCAATCTTCAATTTTCAAAGATAGTAAGAGAGATCCCTGAAAACATATAAGACCAAATGATGTTGAATGTTTGGTCATGTACTTGGGAGCCTTTGAAAAAAGGATGAGTTACCTAATAAGAGACAAGGAGCCTGTAACATTACACCAAGCGTATCAAATTGCTATGGATATTGAGAAAAATTTGAAGTACTCAATAACGAAAGGGCATAGGGATATGGTGTTAGTCATCCTAATACATCTCATGTGAATAAAATCCATGAATCAGATGATATAAATAATTATCAAAATGATAATGCCTCTGATGTGTTTCTCTCCCCATTACCACAACATGCAAATTATGATAAACCTCAGGTTAAGAGTATGAAGAATTTGACCGATGTTGCTCAAAAGTCTTATGTTGAGAAATTGTATAAAATGCAGAGGTTCAAGGAAGAATCACCATATGAACTATTTTTGAGATTTCTGGATGCTCTAATAGAAATTCCTCTTTCTTTTAGACTTGAAGATTTTGAATGCATTGATTTGTTTTGTAAAATTTATGAATCTGGGTTGGGCGCTTTGCACAAAGAATTGAGGCCTCATAGTTTTGATCAAATACTTGATTGGATAAAGGCTATAGAATCTATTAGCCATAAGTGTGGAAAAAGTATAGATTCCTAAGAGAAAGACATTAATTATTCTTTTGCAAAGAGTCAAAAAGAAGAGCAACATGGTATTGTTGAAGAGGAGAATACATGGGATGATGATAAATTAAATATGTATGAATGCTTTCCTAATGATGTTTCATAAAAGGGAGAGTTAAGAGAGATGTCTTATATCACTCCATATCATGTTTTTTTTGGCGAAGATGATACTAATATGGATGACATTTCATGACAAATCAATAATCAGGATAGTGAAGATAGAAGTTCAGACACTCACTCTGAAGAATCTAAGCATGGTTTATGTTGTGGTGAGTCATTTGGTGATGAGGATTATAATTCTAGCCAATGTGATTATCTTTTTGATGCTTGTGAATTTTCCTATGAGGATGATATAGAGGTGTTTTATCCACATAGAGAATGAAGTGATATGATTTTTGATGAGATCACTTGTCCCTCAGTGAATGATCAAATTTTATTTAGTTTAAATTTAGAATGTGATGAAGGTTTTTCATCAATGCAGTATATAAATTATGTGAATGACAAAGAGCTTGAAGATAAGCATATGTGTATCCAACGTATTGGTACTAAGTGTGAAGTTAAAAATAATGAACATGCCTCTAACCCCATTGTTCTTGATTTTCTACATAAAGTAGAGGTAGAGTCAAATACATAGGAAGAGGAATATAAGATGCTTCTAGACATTAAAAAGTTTCCATTATCAAATAAGCCTATAACATATTATGACAAACACATGGATTTTGAATTAATGTCATCACACACTAATAATGTTGATAACCTTGCTAACCTATGTGATAATGAATCCTTAGATAACAAATTGAAGGGGATAAATACTGATGATGTGGGTATAATGGAGAGTTCATCTATATATTTCTCCAGTAACATCATTGATTTCAGATATAGTGATGATATGGAAGGTTTTGAATTGCATGTTGAGAAGATGGAAATATCCATGACAATAATGAAGTCGTGGGAAAACCCTTTCTATGATGAACCCTTATCAGAATGGGAAATAATAGATAATGGCTCCCACTGGTGTTGAAATAATCCCCTCTTTTTTGAAGACTCTGATGAATGCTTGGCATGTGATACTTACACATATGTAGAGTATGATACAATTAAAATAGCAAGGAGTGGAGAAGATCTTGAAGATGAAGGTAACCACATTGAATGTAGAGCTAATGTTGATGAGAGATAGTCTGTTGAACTACTGGATTATGCAACTATTATAGGATAGTATGATTCATATGAAAGGGAACACAATGGTGTGAATCAAATCAAATAGGATGATAGTTAGTATGAATGTGCACTTGAGTATTTTGTAGAAGCTCCATATCTTATGAATCTTATCATGGGGCTGATTCTACCTGATGAAATGGATATTAGGGTGGGACAGAGTGCAGATTCTCCTATACTTGTATTCCATGCCTCAAATACCTTTGGAGAAATTGGATATCACTTGCAGCAAGGTGTTTATGAGGACTATCGACTTGGTGAACAAACAAAAAGTAATGCCACAATTAATGATTGAGTGGAATATGAAAGTTTTATATTTCTAATATATGTGGATGAGTTTGTAATGTGAAAAGTTAATGAGTAGAATAATTCCATGGTAAGTAGAGTGGATGTGGTCAGTTATGATGGTATTAGTTGCTTAGAAGTGCACCATGCATATTTTGATCTATTAAGATCAAAGTAGAACAGGGTATTTGATAGAGGAAAGATCTCCTTTTAAGCTTTGGGAGGCCATTAGGCCCCCAATTGAGAAATTAAAGCTAATAAAATGAATGTCCCCTTGATGGTCTACTTCAATCAGAGATTTTGGATTCTTTCTATGCCTGCAAGAGGCATACATCCCCAGTCAGAGCCACTGGTGGAACCCTTATTTTCATCATTCCACTGGTGCTATGTTCAGTCTTGTGAAATTTTATTCCTCAATATCACTAGGGTTTAGGGTTTTACTGCTCTATTCACTTATACCTTCAATCCATTCATTGGCTTATGTTTTCTTGTTGATTGGTTGCATCGGGTCACCATTTGAACTAAGTGGTGTTTTATGACCCTTTCCCTCATTCTTTACTGGCCCTATCTTTCAAGTCACTTGTTGCACCTAGGAAGGCCTTTTCTTTATGAATGACTTATTCATACATGCATTTGCACACCTATTTAAAGTGCCAATCATGGTCTATCACCCATCACAACTTTAGTTTCAAAATGTTATACTCGACACGTGATGAGTGATGTGCTTCTCCCACAACACCATCTAGGTCCATCACTATTGGTTTATCACTCATTGCAGGTTGTGCTTCACATACCGCAAAGGAACTTGTGATGAGCGATGCTTGGTTTTCAACGTTCGTGGGCTATCATCACCTATCGCATATTGTGCCCTCACGTTTGGAGGGTAATACATGACCAGTGATGTGTTTGAGCCTTTGACTCATCATTGGTTCCAAGGTTAATCACCAGTTGGGTGTTTTTTATTACCGAAGGATTATAACCTATGATGAGCAATGTAGTTACTTCTTGTAACCCATTGCTGAAACTTGCACTATCACCTGTTGGCTCTTGTCTTTCAAAGAAGAACCTATGACCGTCGATGGGTGGAGTTCCTCCCTATCATGCGGGTATGGTCTGTCTTTGATTAAATTATCCTTCCAGGAGAGGAACCCATGATGAAGGATGTAGGACAAAGATCTTTGGGTAAAGTCTTCTAATGGCTAGATCAATGGTTAGTGGCTCATTGTTCGGTCTAAGGCCATCGCTTGATTATCTTTCAAAATGGATTCTAAATTGGCAATGGGTGATGCCTTAGAGATGTGGTTGGGATTTTCCATGCCTCAAATGATTGATGATAGACAAGGAAAGGATGATAGGGTAAGGATGCAGATGGACACATGGCTACTTTAAAACATTTCCTCACTGTTTCCTAGTATGGTCTGTAAAGCAAGTGGCGACTCTTAATGTGCCTTGTTGATCGAGTTTTAAATCTACGGTGATCAATGATGGAGATAGGACATGCAATGATTGAGATTTCTGCTCACATGAGTGAGATGATATGGATATTAATTATAACTAGGCTTACATCTTTCTATTTAATGAGAATTTATTGCAGCTTGATCAAGTCATTCAAAAATTAGCTAGAGTGTGGTATTAATTATTGTGGCTGCGGGAGAGATAATTACAAAAGTTGTGAGTGCAAGTGTTGCCAGGGTGGTTACATAGCGTCTTCTAGTCTATAGGTGTGTACATTTTTTATTGCTAATTGTGGCTCAACCCTCTTCTGCAATTTGAGTCTTGGGGTATTTTCACTGCATGTATGTGTGGATCTTCTAAAAATTGTGGTTTCTATTTTTCTTCATCACCAACACTAGTTGTTGTTGTATTCTGAGAGGATGAGTGAACCTAGCACTCATGTTGCACTAGTTCGAAGGTCCTGAAGGCTAAGTATGCAAGAACCAATTGCATATGTTCTGGAGGATAAACCTCTCTTGACCGGGGTACCAGTTGTATCGAAGAAGAGAAGTGTATGTAGAAAAAATGAGAAGGTGGTTGTTCAAAGCACCTATGCTTTGAGAAGTAGGATTATCTCATAGGAACCAACTGAAAAGAAAGAGAAGGGATGTCTATTTGTGAAAGAATTAATAAGGTCTGCCTCGGGTCTTGGGGTTTGTTCAGAGAAACCCATTGCTCCTATCCTAGTTTCTGATAGCTCGTCGAGTGAAGAGGGAGGAGCTGGCCCTAGCCCTAGCCAGTTCCCTACTTCTTCATTGCCTTATAGTGACTCTGAAGACGAGATTGTGATTGCAACTCCATTCTCTATTATATGACCCTATGAGGGTGCTTACTCAGTGGCTAACATGATCAAGTAACACCTATGCCCTTTGCTAATGGTGTTGGGTTTTGGGTGATGTGGCTTCCAGATGGTGGGCTCTATTGGTTTTTTTTTATGGTAGCTAGTTCATGGGTTCTTTCAGATAATTGCGATGGTGGTTACTCTAGTATTGGTAAACATTCCAATTTTGCTGATGCCTTTTGGAAGGCTTTTGTGGCAGCTCCAACAAATGGGTTAGTGCTCATATTTCCTTTTGTGTTTCCCATGATCATGAAATGATTAAAATGTAACGGTTTGGGAAACTAACCCCAATGAAATGAATTTTTAAATGAACATGAAATGGAATTACATTTTGAGTCAGATGCTTTGTTGCTCCCTTGTGTTATAAAAGGGATTTCATGGCTCAATGTAAGGGGTTCTAGTTTGAAAATTTTGAGTCCAGTAGGTCTTAGGTAGACGCTGATTATAGTAAGAAAATGATAATGCTGAATGCTCGATGAATTCACTAGAAATTTGTCTTGGGTATAAGTCATATATGTAGTAATCTTAATAGGTTTAATATAGATTATTGGTATTGGAATTGAATTCAAAGTTCAAATCATATACTCTCCTTTTGTATGTTTTCACAGATTATAAATGAAATTATCAAAGATCTTTTCATCTATCATCAATAGTTCAATTGAATGTGTGGCTTTATTTCTTTTTTTTAACTCAATGGGTTAAGTAAAATGCTTTGGAAAATTCATGGGTATGTGAGAATCTACAAGGATGTGCTAAGAAGTAATGTTTGGATAACATGAGTCTTTGTAGTGCAAATAATTACAAAGATAGTTTAAGTATATTAGAATTGGATGATTTGTGTATTACTAGTTATTTCATAATTGACTCCATTTACCCAATTGATGAGGCACTGGTGTGTTTATTTACTATTCATGCAATTAAATGAATGAATCAAAACAACATTTATAAAATTCTACTAATATATTTGAAGTGTACCCACATTCTTAGAAAAATAAGCATTAATTCGCTCAAAGGTCCACCAAGTATTTAGTGAGGTTAATGTGATTGCATCGAATAAGAATGAATCTATAATGAAATGTTCTTGAGAAATTGATGCACTAGATGAACAAAGTAAGGAACACCCTCCTTGTTCTTACAAAGCCTAAAGTGTAGGAAAAGAGACCTTAGAGACCTCTATTCATTGTGTTGGCCACTAGTCCTTGGTGATCATTGAATATAAAGGTTGGCTACCTTTTAGAAGATTCCAAGGTTAGCTAGAAAAATCAACAACAACATCTATGATGTGTAAGAGGGGTGTAACATGTGTAAGGCCATTAGGAAATTTTATTTTTTCCATGGAAGATGGTTTTGGATGCCACTTTATCAAATTTTTTGTTCCTAATTTTCCTATATATTAAAGGCACAAGATAATGGATTGTAAGGATCTTTTATAAACATATCACTTAATCAAAATGTTTAACATTTTCAAAAAAATGTAAAGGAATTGACTTACACCTAATTTTCTTCAAAAATTAGAAGATAACTAAGGCATAAAGCCTAAGTTAGCAAAATACATAGGGAGCCAATAATTATATGATTTCTTCAAAATCATAAGACAAAGTAAAGGAAAATAATTCAAATGATTTTATTAAGGAATAACAAAAGGGATCCAAGGAACATTAAATGTTGTATTTCTCCCTCTAAATATAGTGAAATTCCCCTAAGGCATCAAGGCTATATGATTTCTCAAAATCATAAAAATTGGAATAAGGCATGAAGGAAATTATATGCAAAGGTAAATATAATACCACAAAGGTATTAATGGGGCATTTGAATTTGAATTCAATGTGATAAAAGTATAAGCTCAAATTAGGGCATATGAGAAAAATCCTAGCCATAAAACAATTCGAGCCCAAATCGTACTGTCTCATTTTTCTTCTTCACATTTTGTTTTCTTGGCTCTGCGTAAGCACCATGATGATGAGCTAGGATTTTGTCTTTTGAGCTTGATCCTACACCATTTTTTTCTATTTCTAGGAAATTTTCTTGAGAAATCTCACAAGAGAAAATAAGGTAAGTCCTCCTTGGTCGTTGACCTTCATTTTTTATGCATTCTCAGGCTTTTAAGCCACAGTCATGATTGTATTTTCTGATGTATTTTATTGTTCTCACTTGTTGATACTTCTTCATCATCTCTGGCCACCATTGGAGAGCTTTTCTTGAGTTTTTTGGAAGCCATACCCATGAGTTTTTAGAGCACACTTTTTGAACAACAAACTGGGTAAGTTCTTCGCCATGAGTCTTGCATTTCCCTCTTAAATATCTATGAGAAGAAGCTTGATTCAAGCTCATTTGAATGAAAAATGATGAAAATTCATGTTTCTCTATATTTTAAATACAAGCTTTTGTGTGTTAGGTTTATGATCCTTTCATTTATGAGGCCCCTCTTACATTTGTGGTCACAACTGGACATACTTGGTTCTCCTCATTTTTCTTGTTGATTCTATGCCTTTCTATACATTTTATGCATTTTTAGGAATATGGGTTTTAAAAACCCTTGGTCATGACCTTCTATTTCATGAAGAAAACACAAACTTAGGTTCTACCTTACCGTAAAGCTGTAGGCTCATTTAGCTCAAAACACTAGCATCATCATGAAATTTCTTTGTTTGATTTTAATGAAGTGCATATTTGGCTTCATAATAAAATAAGAATGTGTTGGAAAAACAAGGATATATAACTGAGAGGGGAGGGTGAATCAGTTGGAAAAAAATAATAAACTTTTCAAACTTTACTAAACTTAATCTTAGATCTAATGAATAAGTAATTAACCATAAACAATTAACACATCAGAGAGACAAAGAACACCAAGATTTTTTTACATGGAAACCTTGTTTGGGGGAAAAACATGGTGGATGTTAGTCCACAATATTATACCCTGTTAAAAGTATAATGAAAACAATAAAGGGGAATGCACATGCATTCAAGCACACTGCCTAGAGCTCACTGCTCAGTTACAAAAGGGGCTCACTGCCCAAAAATATAGAATAGGATTAAATTTGGAGGGTATGAACTGAGAAAATAGCTTTTGCACAAGCTTGATTATAGTTCCAATTAAGCACATAAAACTCCTTCACTTTTCACTCAAACTACTTCACAATTCACTCACTCTTCTTCACACTCTGCCTTGTAATCGAATGATATTCACACATACACACATAGGAGCACACCTGACACACTTTACACTGATGAAACAATCGCTCTTATATATCCACATCATGGATTACATCAACACCTTAGTCATCCAGAAAAATCAAACATATTTGCAATGTCGGCCCAAATTTACAATTAAATTTTCAATGTAGATCTAAATACCATCGACCAATACAATGATGTGACTCAAAACAATATTCATGAGTGCGCCAAACTTTCAAATTTTATTTTCAAGGATCCACAACACATTACCATCATCATGTCAGCCAGAAACATGAAAACTCAAACATGCACAAGAAAAATCTTCAACCACAAGCACACCAGTCAATGTGGATGTACAAGAATGATCTAGAATCATCCAAGAACACTAGGAAATAATAGAGAAGCATCCAAAACAACTAAGATTATTAGAATCACACAATCTTCATTGAGGAATGTTGACAAAGACCACAAAATATTGTCAGACCACAACACGATCAAATCTACACACGGACCTTTAAAACTTCTAGTAGATGATCTAGATACTCTAAAAAATAAACCCTTTATTCCACAACAATTGATCTCCAACGTACAAAACATGACACCTTCATGACCTTCACAATTCCACTGGCAACATGCAACTCTGTAACTCTTCCTTTCACAATTTTCTCAATATCCTCAACATATACAACCTTCAATACAATGATGCTAATAGTGTTGACATCAATGGCGACCACATATCAGCAACACACCCACAACATCCAACAAAATGGTGATAATATTACTTATTTTTTGAAGAAAACAACAAAGCTTCACCTTCTTTATTGTATGCACTACAACTCTATTTCAATTTTTCCACTACAACTCTATTTCAATTTTTCCATGGTGATTTTAAATCTTGTCATATAATACCTCCCCACTTGGCTCCTCTGAACAATAGGATGCTTCTCCTATATGACTGAGTTTCATGGCCACCTTTTTCATTTTGAGTTTCATATTTTCTTGGCCATTCATTGCTCTATTTTTGTAGCTCATGAAAAGTATGACATGTAGATAGAAAATGCTACCCCTATCTTGTATTGCTTGGAAACATCACTTTTCTTTAGATATGAAAATTGATCACCCTGAAGCATATAGAGAACATGGGTATCCACATGATACAGTTATAGTTGGCCTCGGTTCCACTATCCAACGAAGAAACCTTCAAATCCTGTCATCCTGGGTGTTCTCCTTTCATTATTAAAGTACCCATTTTTTTAGGTTTGAAGTGACTATCATGCCCCTAATTGTCACTACTGCTCCTCTATAAATAGGAAAATGTCTTCCATTGTTATGACTATGCAAAAGTTAAGGGACATGCTCTCAATGCTATAAACTCTTGACTACCTAGCAATTCCATATAATCTTTATGATTGTATGCCCTACTTCTCTAACTGTGACTAAGTACCAATGATTATGCATTGCATCAAGACTATCCTCCAATTCACCTCATGCTTTGATCTCTTCATGGTTAGGATGTTCACTGTGTTGCCTTATCAAAAGACTATTGACTGTTATATACCATGTGGACAACAAAGGAACAATGAATACATCATTGTTGTACAAGATATTGAGGACTACATACTCTCTCATCATATAATTTAGGACTATCACCTCATATTGAGAGAAGGGTATGTGCATGATCATCATGGAAAAAACAAGCCCTTAAGTGGCAAAAAATTTAGAAAAATTAGAGATAGGAAACTTGACATAAAAATTTGAATAAGTTATCTATATTATTTCAAAAATATGTTAGAATAGAATCTGTAGGAAATTGAATGTAGTTTTTAAACTACTAGGTTTTTTTAAAAAAAAATCTATTTGGTGAAAATTTAAAATTTCAAAGCAGTAGTACTTAAATTTCAATGAAAAAATAAGAATTAGGTGTTTGTTTGACCACCCTAGCCAAAATAAAATGATAATATTTTTTTATAATATTTTAGATATAAGTAGAGGACTCATGTCTCGATGTGATGCATATTTTTTTGTATTTTTTTCAAAGTAAATAATTAATTATGATTTTTTTATTACAATTTTTAAAAAATATAAAAACTCATATGTTTGACCACCTTAACTTGGTCAAAACTTCATAAAAGTCATTTTTTTTAATCATATAGTATGCGAAGCATAGAATGTGACGCATGTTTTGGATTCAAAAAATGTGATACCATTTGAAAGCTATAGATGTTTTTCAATCAACCTATCAATCAAGACATTAGTCGCAATTCAGATAGAAAATGAATAATAACTATTTATTAAATTCAAAGTAAAGCATAATATATATTGGTATAAAGCTAAGAATCTCCTTTAAAAACCCTTTTCGTTTCATCAATTTTGGGTAGAAAAAAAGTCATCATCCACATACCCTACACATACCCATCATATTGCCACTTTTTGGCCCATCATGATCCTACACATACCCAAAAGCTTATAATTTTTCATACATATGCTTGATTTTTTATGAAATGGTTGTTCCATAATTGTGACTTTGTGGTGAATGCTTGACAAGTACTCACCTTAAGATTCTTGCAAACAATGCACTCCTTGCTGTACTCAATATGCAACACTGTTTGTCAGGTGCCTTGATGAATATGTATATGATGAAATCTTCATGTTGGTTTGTTATAAACATCATAAACAACAAAATTTTATATTGTCTTCATCATAGTGAATTGCCTTCTTTTGACTGTCATGTATGTTTCTTTAGCACTACCAGTGTGCCTCTCTATAATTGAACTTGATACATTTGTCCCAACTTTGGTTTATTGGGTTCCATGTGCCAATTTTGTTGTGTATTTTCACCATTATCACATAAATCATTTGTTTCTTGGGAAGAGACAAACTATTTTCCTCCTTGAATGCTGCTTGTCCTTGAAATATGTGAAACTGCTTCCCTTCCTTGAGTGATGGCTATCCCTTCTTTGAAATGTATGTGGACTTCACTTCAACTCAGCTCCAAAACTTGACCATCCCATGTATCTTCCTTAGCACTATCATTGTGCCTCTACCTCACCATGCATTCAAAACTACTATCATACTTTATCAACAAACCTCACTCACTGGAGTAATGCGTTAATTTTGAAGTCTTACAAACCTAGGTAAAATGGGTTCATTAAGAAGATTGAAAGACATATCTAGAGAGTAAGATTTCCAAGAAGAAATGACTACCCCTTTGATCAACATGATGGTAGCCTACTGTTCAATTCATTGTGAAAAGATGAAGAGTAATATTTCTTGATAATTCACACAATTTTTTTTGCATCTTTTGAATCTAATTATGAAAGTTGATCAAATGGTATGATTCCATATTGATTTAATACATCAAGAATAGGTTTTTCATCAATTTGCTCAAGTTGCTCAACTTTTCTTACATTCCTACCCCTCTTAAAACATAAGAGGGAAACATGCTGGGCTCAACCCTCATGGGAGCCACATTTTACTCCACATATTGTGATCAGTTGAAACAAAACAGTAACAAATATTTAACCTATACCTGCACAATGAGAAAACACTGTTAGATAAAACAAAGCATATGATAGATGTGTTTGATAACTTTCTTGTTTTCCTAGGAATTTATGGTATGTAGGATATTTTAATGTTTACAAGGATCAAGCTATATGTTTATGGATGTTTTCCTATGTACTAATTAACGATCCTTCATTTCTCTAACCAACTCTTTCTCACAAATGCAGGAAAATTGGAGCAATAGGGGGCAAGCAACAACTAGAGGCTAGATGAGCAGGAGGAATAAAGCTGATGCAAGGCAATTCAACCGAGATTCATCATTCAAGAAATGACGAGCCCCCATTCTTTACATATGCATTTCCTTTTATCTGTAAATATATAGTTTTTCCTTTATATGCATTAAAATAGTCAGTCCCTCGGCTTGTGAGGAACACTATACACTTATGATTATCAATAAAGACTACCTTTTGTGATAAATGGTGACTCTTTATTGTATTGTATGCAATTGCATAATCAAATAATATTGTATTTTGATAATTTCTTTTATGCATATGAATGAAACTTAGCAAAAAAGAATGTACCCTTTTGTTTCACTCTATAAAACCATAACAGTTCTACCTGATTTAGCTGGAAGCAAAATCAGGTAACAGTTCAATTTGAATCCATATAAAGATATTTAGATAGAATTTTTACTAATAGATTTGTACCTATCAGTGTGTACTTCATTTGCCTCCACAGACTAGACAAAAATAATTTTCCATAGGTTGCCTAAAAATGTCAAGCAATAGAGGGAAGGGAGCAAAGGGAGCAGACTCTGGCCACAATGAGATAATTCATTGTCAATTTATATATTTGTAAATTTTTCCATTGTTTCTTTGATTTTTGGTTTTTAGTTTTTTATTTCTAAATTTAAAAGAAGAAATTTTATATATATATATATATATAGGACATGATAGTGAAAAAGATAAAGAGGCATTGGCTTCCATATTGGGGGTAGAGGAAGTGAAAAAATTGGATGGTGTGGAATTGACAATGCTTTCTAGATACATAGAAAAATGATCTAGTAAATCCCCTGAAATATTGCAACCAAATCAACCATGTCAAAGGGAATTAATTGATTCCCCAACCAATCCTAGATTGAGCAAAAGATCTAGGAGGAAATCAATAACAATAAACTCTAAGAATGTAGAATAGGGAGCATAGACTTCTAATGTCCTAGCCACTCTTGGGACATAGACTTCTTCCACCACCCCATGTTTTGCATCATGCATTGGTAGCTATGATACCAAGATAGAATACGATGTGGTTTTAGGGGAAGTCTGAATGATAGATGCTGGAAAAAAGTTTGTGAATAGGTTGAAGGAATCATGCCTTCAATTGTTCACAGACCATCTACATTTTCCATTCTCAAAGATACCCATGCACCTACAAAAAGCAGTTATCCATGACATGGAGATTGAATTTGGCACAAGTTGGTCTGTAAAGAAGATAAAGCTACAAATGTCTCAAAACTGCAAGAGATTTTGATGCAACCAAATAAATAAGATTAAAAAACTCCCTCCTGAGCTACGACTCAAAAAAAGGCCAATTGATGTAAGTGTGAAAGTATGGAAAGATCTTGTAAAAGCATATGATAAGTCCATTGCACGAAGGAAGTTCAGTGAGGAGAGTACATAGGTATTTGAATTTTCTCATAAGATTATATCAAATTTATTAAACAATTTTTAAATTTTATTTGTGCATAGTTAAATTGAATTAGTATATGTCTTAGGACAAGGCCTCCAAGGCTAGGCTTGACAAACTTTGTGCCATGCATCATAGTGGGTAGAAAGGTTTACAGGCTTTGATGTATACATTTGTAAGAATGTTTAATATGTTAAATGATATTTTTTTATTTCCTAGGAAAAATTAAATGATTGAATATTAATTAGTCCATGTGCCATGTTTTGACAGGAGGAGAAACATGGCCAGAATCCAACACAATTTAAAAAGGAAATGTTACAAAGCAAAAAAGTGGACCGATTTTGTAATCTAGATGGAGAATGAGGTATCAATAGTTGACTTTCAATAACTTAGTTGGATATTGTTGTGTTAATATTTCAATTTGCATTTCTTGTGTTGAGTTGTTTATTGATGCATAGGATGAGTTCTAAAGTGCTTCTCTGTTGGCCCTAGATCCCACTCAATTGTCCCATTATTTCATGTTGAGGAAAAAAATATTACTTTCCTTAAAGGGCAGTGGGTGACATTCATGCCTTATTTTCATTGGATCTTTTAATTAATGACCATGGTATTTTAATATCTCTTAAGTTTCCTCATTTAAGTTATGAGTTTTATCATTTGAGTAACTTAGTCCCATGTTGATTTGATTTATCTTATTTTCTTTCAAACATGGTATCTCAAGGAGTGATTCCTTGGTATCTCAAGGAGTGATTCCTTGAACTCATGTTGGCATTCTACTAAGTGATCCACATGTATCTTTGTCATCCTTCCTCATGATGATTCCATTCTTTTAACATGTAAGAATGCTTTGATGAATCTTGGTAGGCATCCTATAGATCTAACACATCCTTGTAGAACTCATTTTGCACCAAGGTTAGGTCATCATGGATTTATAATGCATATTCCATGAAATCACCTATGTCATACCTTGCAACCTTGTAGTTTTCCACTTGATGTTTCAAGTGCTCAATTTCCTTCTTATGCCTTTCCATTTCTCATGTCATTTTAAGGATGTTTGATTCATTTTCTTGTGTTGTGGTAACTCTAGTCGTAGCTGTAGCCACTAGATCCATATCATCTACATCCATTACCATTGCTTCAATGGCTTCATTAAATCTCAAGAGTATAGTATGACATGCAACTTCTTGATCAACAACATGTCAGGTACATGATTGGTAAAAGTATGGGGTGTCTTTGTGATGCCATATATATTCATATATGTTCTCCAAGTTTTTGATCATGTCTTCAAAAAACCTAGGGAACCTTTTCTCAAATAATAGCTCATGCAAGGGAGCAAAGAATCAATCATAGATGTGCTCATATTTGGATGAATATTTGTGTTCCCATCGGTCCTAGCAATAAACATGGAAAAAATGGCATGGGATGCTCTATGTCCAATTCATCCCGAAATAATTTATTAGCTGCACAAATAATATAGCACAAGTAAGAGGTATAGAATTTTGGCTTTGTGCCCACTAGAGGAGACTCGATTCTCGTTATTTCATTGTACAAAGTAAGTGACAAAACAACTACCTAGTTTAAAATTGGCCCTTCTTTTTAAGAAACACATGTAGCAATGAGACTTATGATTCTTGAAAATGAGAAGCATCCTTCTCCCCATACAACCTGCTAACTAGGGCCACTATGTTTTTTACTAAACCCCTGAGGCTGATGGAAGGGTACCATTTAGTGTTCCTAGAAGTTAATTGTCTAACTCCTCCTCTTCAAGTTTAGGCTATGTTTCAAGCTTGAAAACTAGGCACTTTTTTTGTAACATCCACTTCTAGGACCCATGGGTGATGTGGCACAGGGCCTTGAACCACCAATAGGTCTCATAGAGAGAGTTTTTGGTGTAAAAGCCAAACCTAAGTCCTATAGAGACAGGGGGTGGCACTAGACTCCAAGCACCAAAAAACCATAAAATAGTTAACAAGATGTATATTTAGCATTGTTTAAATCTAATCTGGTCATGCATGAAATTTATTAAAGTTACCATGGCATGAAAACTCTATGCTCTCCTTTTTTCTTTCCATTTCTTAATATCACTGTGATCTTAGGATGTAACATTCTTTTTTCCTTCATTCTCTAAATGTATTTGTATAAATGGTACTATAGGGATGGTTGAAGTGCAACTCTTTTTTACATTAATGTTTTAGTTTTCTATCTGTATGAAAACTATGACATGTAGCAATACTTGAGCATATAGAGAATAGTTCTTCAGGAAATTTTGTACTTTGATTATACTATTTTTGAATGACCTTTGAAAAATAGTCCTTGTACCCTAATTATTATTGATTTTGCTAGTTAAATAATCAAGATAAGAAGTTTCTGGGTGGCTTTATAGTTTATTAGTAGTTTTCTCTCTTTAAAATCATATTGAAGCATACAAAGAATAGTTCTTCAGGACATTTTGTACTTTGATTATACGATTTTTAAGTGACCTTTGCAAAACAGTCCTTGTACCCTTACTATTATTGATTTTTCTGAGTTAAATAATCAAGAAAAGAAGTTTCTGGGTGGCTTTATAGTTTATTATTAGTTTTCTCTCTTTAAACTCATATTGAAGCATGTAGAATTTGTTTTGAGCCAATTTAAGTCTGAAATTGAATGAATCTGATGTGGATTTGATGTGGCTGAATAGTACTTGGTAACCACAACTATAGGAGAGATACATTGGAACAATTGAACCATGCTCTGAAACACCACACTTCTTGATGGAATTGTTATAGGACTTCTATTCTTAAGCAAAATTTTCCACCATCATGTACAACTAAATTTGGTTTCCCTACCACTTCATAAGATGCATTTTTGTGCCAAAGTAGTGTGTTCCTAGAAACAACATCATCAATGGTTTAACCTCAAATTATTTCACACATAGTAGGATGTAACAAAGTAATTTATTCTTATTGAATAGACATATTGACTAAACCATATTCATTAAGTATAAGGTTATCAAGTTGTCTTAACCTCACACTTAACCTGGGAAAAATGCCTTGAACCTAGCTTGAAATACAAACTATTGCTTTGTACATTTTATTCTTAGTTCCCATAATGTCTCTGATGTCTTTGGTTTTGGACTTGGGATGATTCAATTTATTAACTATGGAAGCTCATCTTTAAGTATCTTGAACTCACTCACCAAAATGATATTGTAATGATCAATTTTTTTTCCTACTCTTATAGAATATAAAAAGTGATTCTCTTTCTCAATTAAATACAAATAAATGTGGACATGTAAGTACATTTTTGTGCAAGAACAAAATGTTTGTTCATTTTTTCTTCACCTTTTATGGATAAATACTGGAACAACACTAAGAACTAGTATGATTTGAGAGGGATTTTACCTCAGGAACACTATCTCAAGAAGAAACTAGAGGTATGATTGAGTTTTGGCTAGTTATTGATCCCATAAGCCATGATTTTTTTCTTTTAATCAAGGGAAAAGTTTTTTTTTGTTGTCCTTATGCATTTTCTTTTGAACTCTTACAAAAGGAGTTGAACAATGCATTGTCCTTATGGTTTCACAAGCAACTTGGAAAGTAGACTTATATGATATTGGAGCCACTTCAATAGTAGAAGGACAATGCCTATGCCTATCAAATGGAGGGGAATAAATAAACCTGAGTCAAGTGATTCAGTTGTATTGAAACAAGTTAATCATCACCAATTGTAAGAGAAGAATATTCAAATTGTATGGTTTTCCTTGACTTCAATAGTAGAAGAATAGTCTACGTGGTGCTTATCGATGTTAATCACCACCCTCTCCTCTTTTTCTTTGCAAACATATACCTTTATATGGAACCCACCTTTTGGTTCCAATCGGTAATTCTATCTCTCTACCTTCGGTACTTTTCACTACTCCTTTTGATAATCAATTAATCATTAGAGTCTTCATATAAATCAATGCATTAAGAGAAAATCATGTCCCTATATTTTTATCAAACAAGATTTTGTCATTCATTATTTCATAAAAAATATTTTAAGCTCTCAGCATTAATAGGTATTCTATGTTATGAATCTTGAAGTATATTCCATAGCAAGATGATCTTCGGAAGAATTTTCCGCAAATAGGTACGAATATGGATTTGGTAAGAATTTAGTTGGTTATGTGCATTTTAGTTATGTCATTATTGCAGAGTGGAAAACTTAATCTATAGAAATTTGTATTTGAATTTGAGATCGAGATAAATGTTGTTTCTGGTTCATAAATTGAATCCTCTTTGGAGAATATGCCCTGCCTTTTATATTTCAGAATAGTATGATTACTAAGAAAACTGGGGTAGATTCTCTATAATTGAATTTGTTGAGATAATACATGTGTATTTCCTATTTATTTATTAGGGGTTCTTGTCAGAAATGAATAAGACATGCTTAGTTCTTTTAAATACAATCTAGGATTTAAAAAATTGTTGGCTTCATATTACAACCTTATGTGATAATGAGTTGGAAGGAGACTCTAAGGTCCACGTCAATTTGGTTTGATAGTCTAATATTATTAGGCCGAATTGTAAATAAATCAAGGCCATAATATTTAAATTGTTCAACATTGGTTGCCTTTGTATTGAAATTTCTCAGTGGCTATTATTTACTTGTGTTCTCTTTTCTTACTGACTTTTCCAGTATACATAAATATGAGGGAATACACTAGAAGTCGGGAAAAAAAATACAATTTGAATATTCTTCTCTTACAATGTTGCAAATGTAGGCAGTAATTTACACATCTTTTCCCCAATGCTTAAGAGGTGAATGATATTTTTGAACTGTTTTTAAGAACAAAATATGCTCCTAATTATATCATTAATTTTTTTGTGAAACCCAGGTAAAAATCCAAGTGGTTTCTTTGATAGAATTAGCTAACCTTATAGAACATTCACATTATTTAATTATTATAAACAACCAAAAGATGAATTGATATAGAAAACCCTTACTATTGCATACTAACTCATCACTTTATGTAGCTAACCAACCACTTAATTTTTCCATCTAATTCAAAAAAGGCAATAAATTCCTATCTTCCAAGTTAAAAAATCCATAAATAAAGAAATCAATAGTAAAAAACATGGAACCTGATCTGATCAACATAGAGAAGTGTGTAATACTAGACTTATTAACATTCAAAAGATAAATGGAATGTCCTCAACACCCAATAGAGCTATCCAAAAAAGCTAACTAAAAACACAAACGTGCTCCTACACACAATGGCCTAATGGCTGGTTGTCATAGAAGTTAAACTACTGAAGTAGCAACATTGATCAAGTTAATATATATGCATTATTTGCATAAATAACTGAACCATTTATGTGCATGAATAAATAGTAGAAGGATGTAGATGAAATCAATTCATCTTACTTTATGCCTATTGGAAGGAATTCCTCTTGAATCTCTAATATTAGGTGCCTGAGACTTCCCTGTAGCTTTTACCTTTCGTCACCGCCTTTCCTCTTCACTATTAGACTCGTCTCTTTTTTCCTTATTTTCATTTCTAGCTTCAAATTCTAATTAATCCCATATTTTACCTTCCTCCTCTTCAAAATATTCTTCTTCTTCATCCTCATCTGATTCCACAAGAGATTCATCTTCTGAATGTCCTCATCTGATTCCGATTCCTCTTCTACATCAGAGGGTTCATATCCTTGATCTGACTCTTCTAAATTATCAGAATCAAAATCACTAGCTTCCATATTCAAAAATTCCCAACCACCATCTTCAATAAATTTATCTAGATCATCAGTATTAGTCTTCAAAATTGGTCGCTATTTAAAGTTCATTATGCTTTCATAATACTTTATATCCATGGATTTCAACCATTCCTTGATGCCATCAAGCAGAGATTGAGGAATGGCGTTAATGTAGAGTACATCCTGCTTGAAGTCTTTGAAAAAAATAGCCATATCAAATTCCTTTTTCCCAAGTCCTACTCTCTCAAGGTTAACAATCTGAATCTCACTAATAGTGATTACTAAGAAAGGTAATTCCACCAACTCTACCAAATAGTTTACCGTAGGAACAATAAAAGTAGATGCTTTGGAAGGAACTCCATGAAAACCAATCTCTCTAAATGGTATATCAAACTCTAGTTCAAAATATTTTAGATGAGGCTGCTTCCATAGCTTTGTTACTCTCTTGACAAATCGTTGAAACTTTGCATTGATTTTATTTTTTTTGTCTCTCTCTTGCTATTCTTCCTCAATTTCATCAGGATCATACATTGACCTTCTTTCCCCTCCTAAATTTTGGACCACATCCATTACCTCCACATAAAATTGGGCATCCTTGGTCTTCTTGGTTCACACCATGATATGGTAATGCAAATGAAAATGAAACAAATTAATTGTCTCCTCCGCTGGCTGGAAGAATGCATGCTTAATGTTTTGATACATGATATCAACTCTCTTTCTTCTACTCTCATGGTTGAATACCAAAATCCATTATGGTGGGCCTCTAGAGTTCTAGTCATCTTTCCTCCTCTTTGTGCTATAGAAAAAAGGCAACTTGCTTGACATGGGAATAATTCATGATAAATTGGACTTAATGAGGCCTTGATTTGGTGTTGTGAGGTGTTTTAAACATCCACACTAGGTCTTGGACACTTTCAGATGCATTTAATGATGTCTTGTAAAGGTGATGTAATGTGTTGTAACACATTTATACTCTTTTCTAGACTCTTCTCATTATAATTCATCTAAAAATAATCTTTTTATCACTTATCAAGTCCTATTTTAAAGTGTTGTAAAGTGTTGTAATAAGTTTTCATGCTTTTCTAGGCTTTTTTTCATTATTTACACCTTTCTTATGCTTTATTTGACCCCTTTATGTACTCATAAGTATTAATTAAGTGTATTTTTTAATGTAAACTCGACAAACAACATTAAATGCAAGATAATTCCTGACACCCAATTACAAGCCCAAGGTGGGACCCATTCGCCATGGGTGGCGAATGACTCCCTCTTGGCTCCAAATTCAAAATAATTCAATTTTTCTTTTGGGTTTTTATTCAAAATTACATTATGTCAGCTTGTGATGTATTATCAGGTTATTAGGGCATAAGTATGTATAAATAAGTGTTTTTACATCCATTTTAACACCCATTCATCTCATAATTCATTCACACATCTCTCACCATTAATTCATCATTGATCAAGTCAAGCAAGCTAGGGTTTCTTCATTTCAAGACATTAAGATAGCAATTTTTAGACATTCAAGGGAAGATTCTTCTTGTTTTGTTGTAAACATTCTAGATCAATCATCATGGCAAGGTAATCAATTCCATTATTGCATGTTTCATTACTTTATTTCTTCATTTTGGTTTAATTACCTAAAAGGGGTTTGGCCAAGGTAAACCCCCATGCCCTAACATCCAACATTTCTCTTTCTTGTCTTGTGTGTTTGTAGATTTAGACATATTGGAAGCTTGGAAATCATTGAAGATCAAGTTGAAAAGTTGTTCAAGTCTCCTCATTAAATAAGGAAAAATACTCACAAAAAGTCATTTTTAGGCCCAAATCTGACAATTTTAGAACCAGACACCCAGAGAAGCAAAAAGTATAGAAAAAAAGCTTCAGATTCCACTTTTGAATATTCAAAAATTAAAAAGTGGACTCATTCACTATGGGTGGTGAATGAGTCCCACTTCTAGGTCATTTTTAGTTTTCTATATTTTTAGATACCCTTTTATCCGAAATGGGTTTCGGAATAGTTTTGTAAAATTGGGACTGATTCACCCAAAATGGTGAATGAGTCCCACCAGGCCTAAAAATTAGTTTCACCAACATTCCAAAAGTCATTTCCAATCTCCATCCATATTCCAAGTGCACGCTTTCAATTTCGTCAAGTTCTATTGCAATTTATATTCATTCATAGGTGTTTTTGCATTACACAATGTGATGTAGGAGCATCCTTGGTTCTTGGCAATCTTGCATCAACCAAAAATATTTTCTTTCAATTTTTGTTCTTGTTCTATTCTTTCTCAATTCATGTTGGTGGATTCATCATCTTTACTCACTAGACCCTATGGATCGTGTTTTACATCGTGGACATGTTCATTTTTGTTATTCCAAGATTTGAGCTCGATTGGATCTTTTTCTAGCAAGATATTGATTCTAAATTTCATGGCAGTGCCTCGAACCGATACTGGAATAATTTCTAGACCCAATGGATAGTTTGATCACTTGTGGATATTTCTCGTGACTTGTGGATCTTAACGGTGTGATTTTAAATATTTCGTGGAGTGTCCTTGACCTTAAATATAGGTCCACACTTCATCCTATGCATTCAATGAATTTGAGGCTGACCTATTCATGCACACGTTACATTTTCTTTCATTAGACATTAAAATGATCTTTGGCCAATGCAGATGTTTCTAGAGTTGCAGATGTGATATAAAGACTATAATAGATCATTAGAAGAGTAAAATTTGATCCAGAAGAATAATAGAGATTGTATCTATAAGATTTCACTTGCATATAGGAGCATATTGGAATGTTATATCTTTGAACATGTTGTATTAGGCCTGTGATCCGAATCTATAAGCCCAGATGTTTCCGTCTATTTGTAACTAGGATTTCTATTAATGAGAATGTTTTAATCTACATTTTCCTCCATATTTTGTGTTGCTTCTATTGTGTACTCTTGTTTCATGGTCCAAATTATTCTCTTTGATGACCCTCCTACTGTGGCTATGCCAGATTGGTATTGAAGCGATATTCCTTCCTTATGAGATTGTCAAAGTTTGCTAAGTCCTATTGAAGATTTTTTGTGGGGTGGTAGATTGAGGATCTGACCTGCAGCTATAGAGGACTTGTGTGAAGATGGTGGGAAGAAGAAATGTGAGAGGAAATGGAGTGCATGGAAATGTAGACCAGGCTTTAATGGAGATGGTGAGAGGAATTTCTGCCAGATCAGATGCAGTCGAAATAGCCTAGAGGAGAGGTTGACCAGTCGATGATGCGAGTGATGAAGAGGTAGAAGTACAGGAAGAAAGAGGAAGAGAAGATCAACCTAGCCTAGATCAGGGAGAAGAGAGGTTCATAAGAGCCCTAACTAGAGCAAACATGAAACCACATTTCAATCCACTAGATTATAATGGTAAGTTGGATTTAGAAGAATTGCTAGATTGGATAACAGAGATGGAAAATTATTTTGAATTTGAAGGTACCACTGAAGATAAGAAGGTGAAATTTTCTTGTACAAAGTTGAAAGGACATGCATCCCTTTGGTGGGAATATTTGTAGATAGATAAGCAGAGAAGAGGAAAAGAAAAGATAAGATCATGGGATCAAATGGTGAATAAGTTGAAAACAAAGTTTATGCTTGCAGATTATTAGATTAGTTTGTTCTAGAAATTGCAGAATTTGAAGCAGAAGGAATCAAGTGTGATAGAGTATATAGAGAAGTTCTATAAGTTGAATATTAGATTTGGACATTCAGAGGGTGAGATCAAGCAAGTAGCCAGATATGTGAATGGTTTGAGGTCGTCCATACATGATGAGATTAGTTTGATCAAGTTGCAGAGTGTGGAAGAAGTACATCAATGTAACCTAAAGGCAAAGAGAAGCTGAATAAAAGACATGAGCATAGACAAAGAGGAAGAGGTGGAAGATTTCAAAGAGGAAGAAATTTTTCTGGAGGAGGAAGAGGATCCTTTGCAGATTTGAATAGAGATAAGGAAGTTAGTAAGAATGAGAATTCATACCATAGAGGTGATGGAAAATCTTAAAGAAGAGGAGGATATGGTGGTTACTAGAATGAAGGTTATAGAAAAGATGATAGAGGATAGGAAAAAAGAGTATTCAAGGGAACTTGTTATAAGTGTGGTGGAGAAGGACATAGAGCATTTGAATGTAATCAAGGAGAAACAAGAAAAAATATAGAGAACAATAGAAGAACAACCTTTGTTGAAGAAGATCATACTGGATCATCTAATAAACCAAAAGATGGAGAAGTGTTGGTGAACAAAAGAGTATTATGTCAAAGTGAGTTGGAGTAGGAACCATTGGAAAGAAATAATTTGTTTTGGAAAAGATGCAAGGTAGCTGGTAAATGTTACAAAGTGATTGTTGATAGTGGAAGCTCAAAGAACTTGGTTTCTAATGAGATGGTGACCAAACTGAAGCTAGAAAAGTTGAAATACTCGAAGCCCTATCAGATAGTATGGATACAATATGAGCATAAGATTCTAGTAAGTGAACATTTTTTGGTGAAATTGAAGATAGGAAATTACCATGATGAAGTTTTTTGTGATATCATGCCTATGGATACAAGCCTTCTTTTATTGGGAAGGCCTTGGTAGTATGATAGATAGGATATTCATGATGGAAAGAAGAATATATATACCATTGTTGCTAATGGGATGAAGTAGACTTTGTTGCCATTAGAAGATGTTCCTAAAGTTGAGGTTTGTACGAATGCTAGGGTTTGTCTGGTTGATGGAAGGAGATTCCTTGATGGATTGAGACATGAGAATGTGTGTTTTGCCTTAGTTCCTAAGAAGGCTGAAGACTTGAAGCATGTAGAAGGACACCTACAATAGATAAAGGAGTTGCTAATAGAGTATGAAGAGATCATTTCAGACAATGTACCTGATGGATTGCCACCTATGAGGAGTATTAGTCATTGCATGGATTTGATTCCTAGAGCTAGTTTTCCTAATAAAGTAGCACACTAGATGACACCTACAGAGAATGAAGAGTTGAATAGACAAGTGCAAGAATTCTTGACCAAGGGTTTGATCACAGAAATATTAAGTCCTTGTGCAATACCTATTATGTTAGCACCTAAGAAGGATGGAGAATGGAGGATGTGTACAAATTCTAGAGCCATAAACAAGATCACATTGAAGTATAGATTTCCTTTTCCCTAGATGGATGACATTATTTATTGTTTGAGTGGAGCTAAATAGTTTACAAAGATAGATTTGAAGAGTGGATATCATCATATTAGAATCAAAGAAGGGGATGAGTTGAAGACAACATTCAAGACAAATGAAGGATTGTATGAGTGGTTGGTAATGCCTTCTAGATTAAAAAACACACTAAGTACTTTCATGAGGTTGATGAATGAGGTATTGAAGAAATTATTGGGTAAGAATGTGATTGTTTACTTGGATGACATCTTGATTTTCAGTAAAACTAGTGAAGAACATTTTTTGCATATAAGACAAGTTTTGCAATGGTTGAGAGAAGAAAAGTTGTTGATAAACATTAAGAAGTGTAGTTTCATGAAGGAAGAATTGGTATATCTAGGATTTGTGATATTTGTGGATGGATTGAAGATGGATCCTAAGTTCTAAGGTAAGAGCAATTGTAGAATGGCCTACACCTGAAAGTGTAGACACCTAAAAATGACCTAGGCCTGCAAGCTTCATTTTTACCACTTTCGTCCTAACATAATTATGACATTTAATTATGTCCTTGGTCCACATTTGACTATTGATTAAATAATTCATAATTATTTAATTAATTCATGTCATTTATTTTTCATGATTATTAAATAAATAAATTTTATTTATTTATTAAATATGTCAATAATTGTCTAAGTCTTCCCTTAATTAAATAAATCTCTTAATTTATTTAATTTCCCTTTCTGCATTTAATTCTTCCTGATTATTAAATAAATGAATTACATTTATTTATTTAATATGTCACTAATCCTCTTAATTAAATAAATTGATTAATTTATTTAATTAATTAATCTTATCTTCTAAATTAAATAATTAAATTTAATTATTTAATTGCCAATTTGATATTCTTCTCATTTTAAATAAATTAAATTATTTAAAATGTCATCTCAATCGTAACTGTCAGTCCATTTTGATAAATAATCTGAAAAAGATTATTTAGTATCTCTCAAAATCATTATTTTGAATTAATTTAATTCAAAATAGTAATTAATCTTCTAAAAAGCAAGTAATCGGGAAAATTCTTGATTTTCCAAATTAGGCAATCTTATCTTCTTGATTTTTTGAAAATCTTTATTTCTTTAATTAACTTCCTCATTTATTCTCCACCGTCGATCTGATTATCTGAGATATTATTCTGACCATTCGATTAAGGATTTTTCCCTAACCCTAATTAGGGATTCTCATATTTAATCTAGACCTCTCATTTTAGGTCTTTGTCATCAATTAATCTCACCCGTCCACTCAAAATGGTATTTTCTATAAAATGGCATTTTCCTCACTTTTTGATTACACACATAGACACACAGACATGCTGACATTTTATATTTACATAGACATATTATAGGCATTTACTCACTTGCATTGTTAGGCTTTTCATTACTTAGTATTTATATTTGATTAAGTTTAGACATTGGCATAGGCATAGGCATTTAGACATAGCATAAATCCTTCAAAGCTTGGTGTAGGACTTAGGCATTTGCATATTTTCTCGCACGACAAATCTAAGTGCAACATCATCCAACAAGCAAGAAGGTATTACAAAAGTGAATCATGGAATTCTCGGCGATCAAGTATAATCATTTTGTATTTTACTTCATTTGTGTTTTGTAAGATCTTTGGGTTTTATTTACTATTTATTACTAACACTCCTAATCAAACCTAAAAAGAAATCCCTTGATTACAGAAAGTATTGGAGAGGTAAGATCATTTCATGGATTGGCTAGTTTCTACTGAAAGTTCATTAGGAATTTTAGTTCTATTTGTAGTCCTATGGCAGAAAAAATGAGAGGGGATAGGAAAGATTTTAGATGGACATCTGGAGCAGACAGGAGTTTTAAGTTGTTGAAACAGAAGGTGACTGAGCAACCTGTGTTGGCTTTACCGGATTTTAATAAGGTATTTCAAGTAGACTGTGATGCAAGTGTAAATGCAATTGGAGCATTATTGAGTCAAGAAGGAAGACCTATAGCTTATTTCAATGAGAAATTGAATGATGCTAGGAGAAGATATTCAGTGTATGATAAGGAGTTTTATGCCATAGTTGAAGCCTTGTAGAAATGGAGACATTATTTGTTACCTAAGGAATTTTTGTTGTATACAAATCATCAAGCATTGCAATATTTGAATACTCAAGGTAATTTGAATAAGAGACACATGAGATGGGTAGAATTATTGGAGAGTTATACTTTTATTTTGAAACATAGGAGTGGAAAGTTAAATAGAGTTGTTGATGCTTTGAGTAGGAGAAGGAATTTATTGACCAAGATGAGTGTGGGGGTATTAGGATTTGATGAGTTGAAGAACTTGTATGAGGAAGACCCAAATTTTGCAGAACCTTGGAGAGCCTGTAAAGAACCAGTCTTAGAGGATAGGAGTTAGTGGTTGGATTATTTCATTCAAGAGGATATGTTGTTTAGAGGGAATTAGTTGTGTATACCCTAGAGTTCAATGAGGGATAACTTGGTGAAAGAAAAACATAGTGGAGGATTAGCAGGACACTTTGGGATTGATAAGATAGTAGCATTGGTAAGTGAGAATTACTTTTGGCCCTAGATTCATAAGGATGTCAAGAAATTTGTGCAGAGTTGCAGAGTTTTTCAAGTTGCAAAAGGGAGTAGTTAGAATTTTGGATTGTATAAACCTTTGACAGTTCTAGAAAGACCTTGGGAGGATATCAACATGGATTTCATACTTGGTTTACTGAAGATACAAAAAGGTAATGACTCTATATTTGTGGGTGTGGATAGATTTTCTAAAATGGCACATTTCGTACCTTGTAAGAAGACAACAGATGCAGCGCATGTAGCAGATTTGTTTTTCAAAGAAGTGGTCAGATTGCATGGATTACCTAGGTGTATTGTTTCAGACAGAGATGCAAAATTTGTTGGTTACTTTTGGAGGACACTTTGGAAGAAGTTGAAGACAGATTTAAAGTTTAGTTCTACTTTTCACTCACAGACTGATGGATAGATAGAGGTAATAAATAGGAGTTTGGGGAATTTGCTGAGATGTTTGGTTGGAGAGAAGACTGGAAGTTAGGATTTAGTCCTTGCACAAGCAGAGTTTGCTTACAATAATTCAATGAACAAGAGTACCAGAAGGAAACCTTTTAAGATTGTTATTGGATTTCATCCTAGAGGTATATTAGAGTTGAGAGACATCAGTATGGAAGATAAGAGAAGTGCAGAAGTAGATGAACTTGTAGAATATATGAAGAAAGTGCATATTCAAGTAAAACAACAATTGGAGGATATGAACCGAAAGTATAAGCAGATGAAAAGAGGAGACATAAGGATTTTGAAGTTGGAGATGAAGTGATGGTGTATTTGAGGAAGAAAAGATTTCTAGTTGGCACGTACAATAAAATCAAGATGAGAAAGTTTGGACCTTGTAGGATCTTGAAGAAATTTGATTCAGGAAATGCATATGAAGTAGAGTTACTAGATGGCATAGGTATATCACCTATATTCAACATTGTAGATCTATATCAGTACCATGAAGCATAATTCAGTGAAGATAGTAAAAAAAAATTGGAGAATCAGTTTCCTAAACAACAACCACATGAGATAGAAGAAATTTTGGATACCAAAGATGGAAGGAAAATGCATGGAAGACAATACAAAGAGTATCTTGTGAAGTGGAAAGGAAGACTAGTGGAGGATTATTCTTGGATTTCTTAGCCTAAGGTAAACCATCTTGGTTTCCATTTAGCCCCAAAAAAGTGAGGGACTCACTTTTCAATCAAATCTGGATGTCTGATACAGGAGAATCCTTGGTTCTTGGCAATCTTGCATCAACCAAAAATATTTTCTTTCAGTTTTTGTTCTTGTTTTGTTCTTTCTCAATTCATATTGGTGGATTCATCATCTTTGCTTTGCTAGACCCTATGGATCTTGGTTTACATTGTGGACATGTTCATTTTCATTATTCCAAGATTTGAGCGTGTTTGGATCCTTTTACGGCAAGATATCAATTCTGGATTTCATGGCAGTGCCTCAAACTAGCATTGGAATAATTTCCAAACCAAATAGCTAGTTCGATCACTTGTGGATCTTTCCCGTGACTTATAGATCTTAACAATGTGATTTTAAATGTTTAATTGAGTGTCACTGACCTTAATTATAGGTCCACACTTCATCCTATGCATTCACTGAGGAATAACTCAAATTTGAGTCTGACCTATTCATGCACACATTACATTTTCTTTCATTGGACATTGAAATGATCTTTGGCCAATGCGGATGTTTCCAGAGTTGCGGATGCGATATAAAGACTATAATAGATCACTAGAAGAGTAGATTTTGATCCAGAAGAATAATAGAGATTGTATTTATAATATTTTTCTCGCATATAGGAGCATATTGGAATGTTGTATTTTTGAACATGTTGTATCAAGCCTGTGAGCTGAATCTGTAAGCTCGGATGTTGTTGGCTATTTGTAACTAGGATTTTTGTTAATAAGCATGTTTTAATCTTCATTTTCCTCCATATTTTGTGTTGCTTCTATTGTGTACTCTTGCTACACAGTCCAAACTGTTCTCTTTGAGGACCCTCCTACCATGGCTATGCCATAATGTGTTCTCAAAAAAGTTTTATTTCTTAGGTTTTGCATGCTTACTCAATCAATTTCATCATCTAGTTGCATTTATATCATTGCATTTAGTCATAATCACATCATACATACCTTAATTTGAGTGAACCACTTAGATTTTGGGTGTGAGATCTATCTCTTTTCATTAGGTGAAAGACCCTAATTGAGCAAAAGAGACCTAGCATCCCCTAACCATAAAATCTATGGATCACTCTTCCACCAAATGCTGACATATTTTACTAACGTTTATTAGAGTTGTTGCATGTTTTACATCATTGGAATGACATATTAGTTGTAACTTTTTTGAATTGTTATTATGGTATGTGCACTTTGATATGATCTAATATGATTATGGTTTCATTTCATATGTTGTAATATTAGATATATAATGTAAAAATAAATTATTGCATGGAGTAAATAATAAATTTTCATTTTAATTTTTTTTTTTTGTAGACCACGAGTCTTCCATAAGATCAAGATGATCCTCATGATATAGATCTAGAATATGTTGGTTCTGGTACAGATCACATGGCAGAGGATGATGATGACATAGTTACAGAAGACACTGAGGTTGATGGTGATGATGATGACAATGATGATTTTTGGATGGATATTTATTATGTATGATGATTTTAATTTACTACTTAGGATGGATGTTGTCAAATTCAATTAAATTATAGATGATGATCATGTTATAATAATTATATTGTTATTTAATCATATGAGCTAAATAATTAAATTACTTACTCTATAATCATTTGAGTTATTTAAGAGGCATAATATATTTAACTAATTAAATTGAAATAAAACATATTATTTAATTTACTTACTCTATAATCATGAGTTATTTAAGAGGAATAATATATTTAACTAATTAAATTGAAATAAAAAATATTATTTAATTTACTTACTCTATAATCATATGAGCTATTTAAGAGGCATGATATATTTAAGTAATTAAATTAAAGCAAAACATATTAAATTAATAAATGGAAGCAAAACAAGAAGCGGTTTTAGAAGCAAAAAAGGAAGCAATAATGGAAGCCAAACTAGAAGCAAACCATAAGCAATCTTGGAAGAAAAAATTGGTGTTATTGATGCAAGAGGATCTATCAACAACCATCATTCATCTAGGGTACTTTTGACCAACTCAATTTGGAGAAGATCAAATTAAACAAGCAACTTGATTCCCTAATATTTTCATCAAAATTCATCAATATACTTGCATTCTTAAGGCTATCAACCAACACAATCATCAAATAAATATTATACACTATCAAAATATTCTAATTCATCATAACCTTCATAAAGATGACTAAACCAAATCAATATTACCATTAGAAACTGAGAAATAATCATATCTTTCAACATTCACCAATACATTCTTTCAAGTAGCTTGCATTCACAAAGCACCAAAACATCAAACTGACCAAACCATGATCCTAGACTTCTACCAAACCTTTATACACCTTAAATATCACCATTTAGGTAGAAATAACCCAATACAAACATTTACAAGGTCTTCCCATTCATATTTTAGCCACTCCTTCATGACTGTCCTTAATATGCAACTATGACACTCACAAACCATCACAATTCCAAATGTTGCTTCTAAAAAAAAAACATGGCCTCTACTATCTTTTCATCATTTAAAAGCTTTAACTTAATCAGATTAAACAATCCTTAAGGTATACACTTTCACCTAATCTTAAATTCTTCACTTATCACTCATATTCCTAGTAGCCATTAAAATCATGACTGTCAAACATATCTTTTCATACAAATCCTTAGACATGACTGTAATTAGGATTTTGAATACCAATTTTAGTGTATTAAAATGTATCTAAAATACATCATACGATACTTTGAAGAATAGTGATCAAATTAGGATTGTATCGCTACACAATAGGCCTAATTAGGTCTCCACACCATTGGTGCTTATTGGTTATGTTACCTCTACCATTAATTTTCCTTAACCAATGCTAGGAGGACTCTTATTTGGGATTAATTATGATTATTAGTTCACTAGATATCCATTTCCATGAGTATTTTTATAAACCCTCAGTTATATCCACATGCTACACCCTAGTTTCCTATTTGACTAAGATTTGCAGTCATAAATCTTAGTTTCTCATACATAAATCTTATACCTCTGATCCAAAACTTAGAGAACATGAGATTAGGTACAAAGAAGGATTATGTCACTAAGAATTAGAATTTTTCACTGTGTATAATGAAAGAAACATGATTTATTTGAGCTTTGTTTACCCTAAATAGGGGTTTTAGTAGTTTCATGAGAAATCAACATAACTAATCCAAAATTGCATAAAAATACATGAAACAAAAAGGAAAAGGAGGAGAATTAATAAAAATATCAATTACAGACATCCATATGAGCCTTCATGCCCATACAAATCCGTACAAAGGTCTAAAAGAAACCATTTTTAGCAATATATGAGAAAAAGACTAATTTTATTCATGATTTCTTCAACTTCTCCAATTCAATACATGCCTATACAATCCCCCCTGCTTTGGAAATGAGTTTCAATGCATTTTTAAAGACTTTTCACCTTCCTCTAATGAATGAAACTAACTACAACTACTCATGACCTTTGATATTCCATTATTTTTTTCCTTTTTACAATTTAGCAACTTTACAATTTTTTTCAAATTTTGCTTTTCTCCTCATTTTGACCTCCTAATGACTTATTTATGACATAATTACATTGGAAATGACTCTTACATGCCCCTTTTACATGCCTTGACATTTGAAAACTCAATTTTTACAAAGTTTCCTTTTGGAGGCATTTAGTTAACATGGTGCTCCTGCACCATACAACCAACCAACAAAACCTTTCCAAGTCCCTTAGAAACATATTGCTTCAACCTTGCTTGTTCATTCTCTTGCAAAACAAATTCAAATTGTCTTGGACTACTTCTGAATCTTTCTCCTATTTTTTCCTTTTTCCATCTTTCTCTCTCTATCATTAGGTTCAAATTCACTACTCAAAAGGACACATGACTATCCTTTCGCGTACAACTCTCTTCTTTCCACTAAGTTTTCCTCAACTAAGGACATGGTACTTTCCTTGCAAACTTTCCTCTTTCTTTCACAATTCATCCTTGACCTTCTCTAACTAATCACATTTTCATATTTTCATCTACTCCCATCAGTGGAGTACTCTTCAGGCTAAAAACTCAAGTGCTTCACAATTAGGTATCCATTTGGTTCTTACTACATCACAACTCAACAAACTTCCTTGCCTCACCTAGGTGTCTCCGCTTTTCTCTCCCCAATCTTTTGGAAACCATCAACTAGGTTCTTTCTTAACCTGCACACAACCACAAACTCACAAACAAAAAACTTTCTTGCAACTTAGATAGATTGAGCACCTGCAACCAACCAACAAAAACTCAAGAACCAACTTATTGGAATCATCTAGCTCTAATACCAATTGATGCAAGACCATCTATCAACAACCACCATTCATTTGGAGTACTTCTAACCCAACAAAATTTGGAGAAGGTCAAAGTAAACAAGCAACTTGATTCCCTAATATTTTCATCAAAATTCATCAATATACTTGTCATTCTTAAGGCTATCAACCAACATAATCATCAAATCAATATTCTACACCATCAACAGATTCCAATTCATCATAAGCTTCATCAAAATAACTGAACCAAATCAATATTACCATCAGAAACTGAGAACCAATCATATATTTCAACATTCACCAATACATTCTTTGAAGTAGCTTTCATTCACAAAGTACCGAAACATCAAACTGACCAAACCATGATCCTATACTTCTACCAAACCTTTATGCACCTTCAATATCACCATTTAGACAAAAATAACCCAATACAGACATTTACAAGGTCTTTCCGTTCATCTTTTAGCCACTCCTTCTTGAGTATCCTTACTATGCAACTATGGAACTCACAAACCATCACAATTCCAAATGTTGCTTCTCAAACACAAATAGGGCCTCTAATGTCTTTTCACCATTTAAAAGCTTTAACTTAATTAGAATAAAAAATCCTTAAGGTTTGCACTTTCACCTAATCTAAAATTGTTCATTTATCACTCATATTCCTAGTAGCCATTAAAATCATGACTGCCAAACATATATTTTCATACAGATCCTTAGACATGACTATACCTATCATTTTGAATACCAATTTAGTGTATTAAAACATATCTAAAATCCATCATACGATACTTTGGAGAATAGTGATCAAATTAGGATTGTATCGCTACACAATAGGCCTAATTAGGTCTCCACACCATTGGTGCTTATTGGTTATGCTACCTCTACCATTAATTTTACTTAACCAATGCTAGGAGAACCCTTATTTGGGCTTACTTATGCTTATTAGTTCATTAAATATCCATTTCCATGAGTATTTTTATAAACCCTGGGTTATATCCACATGCTACACCTTGGTTTCTTGTCTGACTCAGATTTGCAGTCATAAATATTAGTTTCTCATACATAAATCTTATTCCTCTAATCCAAAACTTAATGAATGTGAGATTAGGTACAAAGAAGGATCATCTCACTAAGAATACAAACTTTTCACTATGTATAATGGGTATGTACAGGATCATGATGGGCCAAAAAGTGGCAATATATAAGTGATATGATGGCCCATGTGGCTGACGACTTTTTTTTTACCCAAAATTGATGAAACAAAAAGGGTTTAAAAGAGATTCTTAGCTTTCCACCAATATAAATTATGCTTTACTTTGAATTTAATAAATAATGATTATTCATTTTCTTAAAAAATTATGATTAAAGTCCTAACTGATAGGCTGATTGAAAAAATTTATAGCTTTCAAGCGGTATCACATTTTTTGAATCCAAAACATGCGTCACATTCTATGATTTGTATAATATAGGATTAAAAAAATAAAATTGAATTTCATGAAGTTTTGGCCAAGTTAAGATTGGTCAGGACATACGAGTTTTTATATTTTTTAAAAGTTGTAATAAAAAATTCATAATTAATTATTTACTTGGAAAAAAATTACAAAACAATATGCATCACCAGGACATGAGTCCTCTACTTATATCTAAAATATTATAAAAGAAATTATCATTTTATTGTGGTTAGGGTGGTTAGTCAGACACCTACTTCTTATTTTTCCCAAATTTAAGTACTACTACATTGAAATTTCAATTTTTTACCAAATAGATTTTTTTCTTTTTTGAATAAACCTAGTAGTTTAGAAACTACATTCAATTTGCTACAAATTCTATTCTTACATATTTTTGAAATAATATAGATAACTTATTCAAATTTTTACATCAAGTTGCCTAAGTTTGATTTTTCTTATTTTTTTGCCACTTAAGGGCCTGTTTTTTCCATGATGATCCTGCACATACCCTAATGTAAGAAACATGATTTATTTGAGCTTTGTTTACCCTAAATAGGGGTTTCAATAGTTTCATGAGAAATCACCATAACTAATTCAAAATTGCATAAAAAATACAAGAAACAAAAAGGAAAAGGAGGGAAATTGATAAAAATATCAATTACAGACATCCACATGAGCCTCCATGCCCGTACAAATTTGTACAAAGGTCTAAAAGCAACTGTTTTTAGCAATTTCTAAGAAAAAGACTAATTTTATTCATGATTTCTTCAACTTCTCCAATTCAATACATGCCTATACAATCTCCCCTACTTTGGAAATGAGTTGCAATCAATTTTTAAAGACTTTTCACCTTACTCTAATGATTGAAACTAACTACAACTGGTCATGACCTTTGATATTCCATGATTTTTTCCTTTTTACAATTTAGCAACTTTACAATTTTTTTCAAAATTTTCTTTTCTCGTCATTTTGACCTCCTAATGACCTATTTATGACATAATTACATTGGAAATGACTCTTACATGCCCCTTTTACATGCCTTGACATTTGAAAACTCAATTTTTACAAAATTTCCTTTTGGAGACATTCAGTTAATAGGGTGCTCCTACACCAATTATCTAGGAAGCAAAAACATAAGGAATTTGTTGGAATTGTGTGCCTCAATCCCATAGCCTGAAACCTCTTGTGAGAAATTTCAGTGTGACTATTGAGATGTCTGGCTAATCTTCTAGTTGATCTTGAACTATCGTTGTGACCTCTAAAATGTATTGGCAATCGGTATAACCTGAATCTTTTGTGTAACCTTGGACAGTCAGAATGATGTTTCGGCGATGGTAGAAAGTCTGGCCGATAATGGTGTGACCCTTGGTTTTTCTGGCCGATGTAGTAATTGGTTTGACTTGTTCCTATCGAAATGTGTCCTGGCAATGGGAGATGTCTGGCCGACAGGATATTCTTATTGGATGTCAGGGAGACTCTTGGCGAGGGATGTCATAGGTGTGACTTGTTGTGTTCGGTGTGACCCTCTGCCGAGAGTGTTGATCTGGCCGACGAGTCTGATTTCAGTGTGAGTTGGGACTTCAGTGAAACCTTTCTCTGATGTATATTGTCTTGCCAATAAGATGTGAGTTGGTGCCCCCGTTGATTGTCGATGTGATTCTAGTCGATGATCTGCATCGGGGTGACTCAAGGCAAAAGATAGATCGGAGTAACATGAAGACTCAGTAAGAACTCTTGGCAACAGATGACTATCTCGCTGTGGTATGGTTGTTGTTGGTATGAATCCTGGAAAAGGATGGTCTCAGGGTGACTTGAAACCTGTGGGGTGACTCTTAGCAACAGCCTAAGTCTTGCCGATGGATGTTCAGATCGGTATGACTTGAGGGCTCATTATGACTCATAGCGACTAGCAATTGTCTAGGCGATGGGTTTGCTGAGGATATCGATGAAAGTTCTTGCTGATCTTGCTGATAGAGTAAGTCTTGCTAACGGGTGTATTGGACATCAATATGACTTGCGGACTTGTTATGATCTCTTGTCAGTAGTCGTGACTCTTTTCGATAGCGATGGATGTATAATCGGTCCTGTGGCATCGGGGAGACACGGTTAGTGTCTCATTGACATGCAAATATATTTTGAATGCTTTTGAACAATTGGAAGACTATCCTACGTGGTGCAACTTGGACCTATCAGAGAAGGTAGAACATGAACCATTTTCTATTGTGATCTGACAGTTGAAAACAAGCCGATTCACAGAGGCAGTGAAGAATGAATGTATACACGTATGCATTGGACATTTAGAAGAGATTTAGAGAGCTGAGAGTGATAGAGAGAGGGCCGAGAGGCTGGCTGAAAGGCCGAGGCCATGAGTCTGAAATAGAGAAATTGAGAGGCAAGGTTATGCTACTGAAATCTCTCCTAATCATCAATTATAGTTGATCTCTCTCATGTTGATCTACACTGTATATTGTGTGAGGATATTACAACAGTGTGAAGATTGTATGGTCTAATGGATTGATCAAGAAATGTAAAGGGGAGATTTTGCTACTAGGTTATATCCAGAATGAACAAGATGTAATCTCTGAAAAGGCTATGAGCCTGAAATTGTATTGTAACCTTTTGTTGCTAAATAATACAATGGCTCAAACTTTGGAGGGTGGGGTTTTTTACCCAAAAGGGTTTTCCCCATGTAAATATGTGTGTTCTAGTTTTCTGTCTTATCTTTCATTTGTGTTGGTTCTTTTTCTAGAATCTATTATTGCTTGTTGTTGAATTTACATGTGCTTCTCTTAGAAGGGTTAATGTGGGAAATGAACTGTCTGTTTCTGCTTTAGGACATAGTTGTACGTGTCTTTGAGGAAATCTAATCGGAATTAAAGTTACTGAAAGCACTACTATTCTTGGAGGTTTCTCTGAGATGCCCAATTTCTCTTACAATTGGTATCAGAGCTTTCTTTTGGTTGCTGGTTCTGGGTATTTCTCTTGTGAAGATTTCTCAGTTTGTTAGGCTGGAGGAAATCTGAAGGAATCGTCTGATTTATTGATCCTTTGGTTACTGGAAGTCTTGTGATATTCAGAGACAACACGTAGCTTGAAGGATGGTGAAGATGGAGAAAAGGGAGTTGATCATGTTGTTTTGTTGTGATCTGTGTCTCTTAGTTGGTAGTGGTATAACCTTGGTGTATGAGGTGGAT
Organism: Sequoia sempervirens; assembly: GCA_007258455.2. NCBI lineage: Eukaryota > Viridiplantae > Streptophyta > Pinopsida > Cupressales > Cupressaceae > Sequoia > Sequoia sempervirens. Next base: position 422,632,377 of record VDFB02000003.1, on the reverse strand, counting down.
TTATTTTCTCCATGGTTGTGTATAAGTAAAGCTTTCATATTGGGTGTTTGTGATATGGAGAAGCCTAGGTAGTTTCTTAGCCATGGAAGAGAGTGCTTATGCTAGGTGGTGTTTCTTGGTGTTGGAAGGTACTGTTTCTTGTTAACCTTGAATACATAAAGGATATGGAGTTAATCATTAGTTGATTTACAAGCTTCTGAAATAGCCTATCTCTTTCTTGGATGCATGTACATGTTTTTCATGGTTAAGCAAAACTTGTGGTTATGTGGAGTTGTTGTTAAGCTATTTTCTAGACCCTAGATTTTGGGGTGTTGCTGGATGAGATAGTTGCAGTTCTACATGCATGGTTTGAGGAGGTGTGATTTCTTCTCTTCATGGGAATGTTGGTACGTGATTTTTCACTCAGCATTCTTGTGGTGGTGCTTGTGGGTTGCTTGATTATGGTGCTTATTGTGGACGTGTTTGGAAAATCAGGTTTGGTGTGATCTGGCGTTTGACTCATGTTGTCTATGTGGTTATTCTCTTTGAAATCTCACTATTACAGTTTCCAATGAGATGATGGGTTTGCATGTTTGATGTGTGTGATCTACAAGTTATGCGGTTGGTGGATTAGCTACCCATTGGTTGCAGTGAGATAACTTGGATGTGGACTATCTTTATCCATGAGGTTGATTCATTGTTGGTGCAAACTTGTTAGCTGGCCTTGTCTGTGGTCACTTGAGCATTGGTGTGATTTCTTTGAGATGAGAGGATGGATATTGTTGAGTACCTAAATAGTCAGATGGGAACCTGAAGTAGGTGGTCATGATGCTTGGAGAGCTCGCATGTCACGTTTTAGTGGGAGCTTTAGCAGTAACTATGGGTTCATCACATGGTGGTAAATGGTCTTCTTTAGTGTTGCAAATGTTTCAAGGGGGAGATTTTAGATCCTGTTGCTGCAGAAGGGTTCTTTCAAATTTTTATGGACATTATTTGAAGATGTGTAACATCTTGGATCCATGGAGGACACTTGGAGTCTTTGGCTGAGGTGTTGGTGGTGCTTGAGAGGTGATGTTGATTTTTTAGTCTGTTTGCTTTATGTCATGGTATACTCTTTTTTGTGCACTATATTTTTGGCATTATGCATTGTACTTGAGACCATGGTGAAGTCACTTGAAGCGTGGTATCTCCTAAGGGGATATGTAGATCATGGTGTCATGATAAGTTCCTGATTCAGATGATTGGAGCTTTGATAGTGGTCTGGTAATTCTTTGTGTATTGAGTGCTTTGATTATTTTCTTGATACTTCATGATAGTGCAGTAATGCAGTTCAAATTTAGCATGAGATGATTAGTTGCTAGTACTCATGGATACATGAAGAATAAGGTGAGGTCATTTTTCTCTTATGAGAGAAGTGTTGTTGATTGTTACTCTTGATGAAGTTTTTAGCAGAAAGTCTGAGAATCCTACACCTTGGTTGAACGTGAGTTCAATAAGAGACCTATGAGGAGATTGCTCTTGGATTAGTCTTGATAAATTATATCTTGAAGGAGTATTCTCATTCTCACTCTTGGTCTACTCAGTAGTTTATCTGAGAGGTATTTGGCCCATTATATTTTTAAGATGTGTTTTAAGTTCACTTTCATGATATGGATCTTGAATTGTTGTTTAATGGTTCTGGAGGATTCATCGTGGAAGATGTATAGCTTGTCTTATCTCCTTGATCTTTTTTTTTATGTTATTTACTAATGAGAATTCGTAGGAGATGATGTATGGGCTGATTTCCTGAAATGGGGAATGAAGTAGCTTGATCTTCTTTGAGAGGCTTACATCCATGTTGATTACATGATTTTAAAGTTGGTTTGATCTTGGTGATTGAATGGTTGGATGTTGTTAAGGATTTTCTTTGGGATGAGAAGGAGATCATTCTTGGCACAACTGGTTGTTAGAAGTGTATATAGGAGGATGTTCTACAGGAATATGATGTGCATATTTTCTCTCCTTGGTCTTGATTTACTTCCTAGATGTTTGGTTTCACATTTCATTGGTTTGAGGTTTGGTTGGAGCTATAGTGATCACTTGCTTGTGGTCATTTGTTTTCACTTATGTTCATGGGTGATGACATGGAGGTTCTTAATCCTTTTTCCTTTGATTGTGTGTGAACTTGGGAGAACTATGAAGACTTGTGGTGAGAGAAATATTTCTTGTAATAGTTTGTTGTAGGTTGTGCATATCATTGTGGATATTCCTTGGTACTACGTGGTTACACTTTCTATGTGTTGTTATTGGTAGACTTGCTATGTCTTTGATCTTTCAAATTTGGAATTACTTGGGCAGTGGGAGTTCCTGTATGTGTTTTGTCTTCTTCGACTGATTGGAACTTGGAGCTTGTATTTGTTGTTAATAGGTTGGTTTTGGAGCAGCATGAGATTACTAATGTTGATACCTTTGAGGTATGTGAGATTGGATGGAATAGCATGAGCTATGGGTGCTATTTTCAGTCACGTGGATTTATTAGTTGGATGGAAGCAGTTAGTATGATTGTTGTTATAGTTGGTGTTTTTTTGTCTTGTTTCTAGAGAATGACTTCACTATTGTGTTCTATTTGAGGCTTTGAATTTGATATTACTTCTATATAGCATTTGAGCATAGTGAAGTGGTAGTAGTATCTTGTTGATGATATCACTAAGATCTTTTGCTTGTGTTTGTTGGACTGGTGCTTATTCACCTTGGCTTGTATCTTTCTTCCACAGGTGGCATGTTGGAAGATGACAGGGTTTGTTTCCTGAATGGTGGACATCTTGGATGTTGGTGTGGAATTCTTGATGGAGCATGAGAGCATGTTTGAGGTCTATATGGTTTCCTGGAAGGCTATGATCAGTTGCATTTCAGTTGCTTTGTTGGATAGTGAGTTGTAGTTGGATGCCTGGTCTTTGTTGCAGATTGTCTAGTGGATTGTTATTTCTAGAATCTTGTTGATTGGGTGTCTTGAGTATTGTGGGGTCTGAACTGGTGGAGCTAGTGTGATTTTAGCTTCTAGTTGCTTTGGAGGTGCCTATGTGATCTTCATCAAGTGGGAGATTGTTGGAATTGTGTGCCTCAATCCCATAGCTTGAAACCTCTTATGAGCAATTTCGGTGTGACTGTTGAGATGTCTGGCCGATCTGCTAGTTGATCCTGAACTATCACTGTGACCTCTGGAATGTCTTGGTGATCGGTATAACCTAAATCTTTGACGTAACCTTGGACAGTCAGAATGATGTTTCAGTGACAGTAGAAAGTCTAGCCGATATTGGCGTGACCCTTGGTCTATCTGGCTGATGCAGTAATTGGTATGACTTGTTCCTATTAGAATGTGTCTTGGTGATGGGAGATGTCTGGCCAACAAGATATTCTTATTGGATTTCAGGGAGACTCTTGGCGAGGGATGTCATCAGTATGACTTCTTGTGTTCAGTGTGACCCTCTGCCGAAAGTGTTGGTTTGGCTGATGAGTCTACTTTCGGTGTGAGTTGGGACTTTGGTGAAACCTTTCTCCGATGTATATTGTCTTGCCGATAAGATGTGAGTTGGTTCCCCCATTGATTGTCGATGTGACTTTGGCCGATGATCTACATCGGGGTGACTCAAGGCGAAAGATAGATCAGAGTAACATGAAGACTCGATAAGAACTCTTGGTGACATCTATGATTGTCTCGCCGATGGTATGGTTGTTGTTGGTATGACTCCCAGAGAAGGATGGTCACGAGGTGACTTGAAACCTGTGGGGTGACTCTTAGCGATAGCCTAAGTCTTTCCAACGGATCTTCATATTGGTATGACTTGAGGGCTTGCTATGACTCATATCGACTAGTGATTGTCTAGGCAATGGGTCTATTGAGGATATCGGTGAAAGGTCTTGCTGATATTTCTGATAGAGTAAGTATTGCTGATGGGTGTATTGGACATCAATATGACTTATGAAATCATTATGATCTCTTGCCGATAGCCATGACTCTTGCCGATAGTGATGGATGTATAATTGGTTCTGTGGCATCAGGGAGAGATAGTTAGTGTCTCACCAACATGCGAATACATTTTGAACACTTTTGACTGATTGGAGACTGTCCTACATGGTGTAACCTGGACCTATCAGAGAAGGCAGAATGTGAACCATTTTTTCTTGTGATCTGACAGTTGAAAATGAACTAATTCACAAAGGCAGTGAAGAACGAATGTATACACGTATGCATTGGATATTCAGAAGAGATGTAGAGAGGTGAGAGTGATAGAGAGAGGGTCGAGAGGATGGTTGAAAGGCTGAGGCCATGAGGCTAAAATAGAGAAAATGAGAGGTAGGGTTATGCTCTTGAAATATCTCCTGATCATGGATCATAGTTGATCTCTCTCATGTTGATCTGCACTGTATATTGTGTGAGGATATTACAACAGTGTGAAGATTGTATGGTCTGATGGATTGATTAAGAAATGTAAAGGGGAGAGTTTGCTACCAGGATGTATTCAGAATGAACAAGATGTAATCTCTAAAAAGGCTATGAGCCTAGAATTTTATTGTAACCTTTTGTTGCTGAATAATACAATGGCTCAAACTTTAGAGGGTGGGGTTTTTTACCCGAAAGGGTTTTCCCCACGTAAATCTGTGTGTTCTATTTTTTTCTTATCTTTCATCTATGTTGGTTCTATTTCTAGAATATATTATTGCTTGTTGTTGAATTTACATGTGCTTCACTCAGAAGGATTAGTGTGGGAAATTAACTTTTTCTGCTTTAGGACTTAGTTGTACGTGTCTTTGAGGCAATCTAATTGGAATTAAAGTTACAAAAGGAACTACTGTTCTTGGAGGTTTCTCTGAGATGCCCAGTTTCCCTTACATAATTTAGGTAGCAAACAAAGAAGTAATAATGGAAGAAATTTTAGAAGCAACAAAAGATGAAATAATAGAAGCCATATTAGAAGCAAAAAAAGATAAAAAAGTGGAAAAAAAGCTAGATGAAACAAGTGATGTTATATTAGAAGAAAAATTGGAAGCAGAACTAGAAGTAAAATTAGAAGCAAAATTGGAAGCAAAACTAGAAGCAAAAATGGAAGCAAAGTTGGAAGCAAAACTAGAAGAAAAACTGAAAGAAAAAATGGAAGAACTAGAAGCAAACCTAGAAGCAACACAAGAAGCAAAACCAGTTGCAAAATTAGAAGCCAAACTAGAAGCAACATAATCCAACGCAAAATCCAGTGCAAAATCCAGTGCCAGATCTGGTGCAAAATCCAGCGCAAACAATAGCACCGAAGTGAACATGCAGTTTGGTGCTGAGTTTTGCGCTAGTAGAAGTTTCCAATTCATGAACTCAAATGCACTAAATTCTAGTGCTATTTTAGGTGCTAATTTCCTATTTTGTTGTAGTCCTTTAACAACCTAGCCTTGACATAAAAAACCTTATCCTTTACAAAATTCAATACTCTCTCAAGAATATTCTCATTGGAATGGTCTATGTGGTTTAATAGGGTTGTTAATTTTCCTCTTAGAGGTTTTTTTCTCAACATCCATTCTAGGTTTTGGAAATGTAAATCCTTTATGTATAGATAACTATCCCTTGTGGTGCCTAATTTTCTCTCTCTCTTCTGGTTTTTTCCTTTTATATATCCCTCACAAAGATTTGCTACTCGTGATACATAGATTTCATTCTTTCAAAAATAATACTAAAGGCAATATTTCCTAATAACTCAAAGTATTCCCCAGTCTAAATGCAAATATAAAAGGTTAAAATGTAGGGACTTGTGAGTTATTTGACACACCTATCAAGATGAGGCAACATGCAAGCTTTGAAACTTGGAAGCATGCAGGTAAAGTCCATGAAACTCTTTAGATCTGATAGTATAAATGATTTCTCCCCCTATTTCATGCTTAGAAGAGTCTCAAATAGACTCCTTTAACACCACGATGCAGCTTCCTTCTTCACTTCTGACCAAAAAAAAAACCCTAGTGCCCTTCTACAACATGGAGCTTTCTTCAAATGTTCTTTGCATTTTCTCTATTTTGGTGCCCAAGTTTAGAGTTTTCAACCTTTTCTTTATACTTTCATCATGAGTTTTCTACATCTTTGGCATGGAAAGCTAATTCTCACTTTTCTCATTATATTTGCAAAATCCTTGACTTGGTGTGGAAACCTATTACTTTTAATGAGTAATGTTAAAGATTTAAATTTTATTGGGCTTAAATGTAAAAATTAGGTGATATTTGAGACTCAAGGTCTAAAATGACTAACCACAACATACAAAGCATTCTCTTCTTTTTTTTTAGATTAGATAGCCTACACAACATTCCTTCACACTCTCTCCCTTACAAGATTCTCTCTCCCATTTTGAAAATAATCATTAGACAATATACACAACTTCCTACCCCTAATATTTTGCACTTCTTCACATGATTTTCTCCCTCTTTGACATGAATAGAAAATGATAAAAAATTTACATTGTTCTACCCCTTTGAAACTAGACCAAAATACTTTCTCTGAATACCTCCCCATAGCAGTACACCCAAATAAATCAACAACTCAATGATAAAATGTGAAACTACCTACTCCCCTTGAGAGGTAGCCACCAACATCAGTCCAAAAAAGAGATAGATCCATGGATCCATTGGAATGATGCATCTCCATATGTATCTAGTTCAAAAAGGAGGAGAAATAACCCCCAACTTCTCCCGAAGATACTCAAAAGTATCCATAGGAATAGCCTTAGTAAATATGTTAGTAATTTGATCCTTTGTAGGTACATACTCAAGTTTTACCTGATTCTCCATAACCTTCTCTCTCAGAAAGTGATACCTAATTGATATATGCTTATCCTTGAATGCATCACTAGATTCTTTGAAATTTTATTTGCACTTGTATTATCACAAAAGATAGATATGGGTTCATAGTACACTACTTTGATATACTTCAATGTCTATATCATCCATACAACTTGTGTACAACATGATGCCACTGCAATATACTCAGCCTCTATAGTGGATAAGGAAATTGAATCTTACTTCTTAATCAATCATGACACTAATCTACATCAAAAAAATAATGCACCATTACTTGTACTCTTTCTATCATCAGCACAACCAACCCAATTTGTATTTGCATAAGCACTTAATGTGAAATCAGTATCCTTAGGATACCACAAGCCATAATCTAGAGTGCCTCTTAAATATCTAAATATCCTCTTCATTACTACATGTGTTTCTTTGGGTTCTTCTTAAAATTTAGCTACAAGACAAACTGCATGCATGATATCTGGTCTAGTAGAAGTTAGATATAATAGTCCACCAATTATAGATCTATATTTTCTCTAATTTTCCTTAGGTGAATCATCATCTTTGTTCAATTTACAACCAATCAACATAGACATGCATACCAGTTTGGAATCATCCATTCCAAACTTCTTCAACATATCTTTGACATACTTAGAATGTGAAATGAAAATCCTTTTATCTGTTTGATTGATTTGTAGCCCAAGGAAGAAATTCATCTCCCTAAACATTGACATTTCAAACTTTTTATGTATCTCTTCAAAAAAATTCTTACACAGCTTAATTTCCACCAAATATAATATCATCCAAATATACAACCACTATCAAAATTTTGTCTTCCTCAATCTTAAAGTAAAGATTACTATTTGTGGTTCCCTTATTGAATCCTTGTTGTATTAGATTTCTATCCAATCTTAAATACTAAGCTCTGGGAGCTTGCTTCAATCCATATAGTGCCTTCTTCAATCTACATACCATATTTGGTTGTTCAAACACATGAAATCCTTCTTTTTGTTCCATGTAAACCTTTTCTTCCAATTCCATTCAGAAAAGTAGACTTCACATCCATCTGATAAAATTCAAAGTCTTTAGTGCTGCGAATGCCAAATTTTTTTTGATAGCTTCCATCCTATCCACAAGAGAAAATGTCTCCTCAAAGTCTATTCCTTCCACTTGTGAGTAACCCTTACACAAAATTATCGCCTTCTTCCTCACCACTTCTCCATTCTCATCCAGCTTGTTTATGAATACCCACTTAGTTCCAATTATATTCTTATTTGTCAATCTAGGAACCAATTCCCAAGTATGATTTTTATCTATCTACAAAATTTCTTCTATTTCCTTCACCAAATGTTCATCCTTGCATGCATCAATCATTGTTTTAGGTTCCACTTTAGAAAGTAAACACATATTTACCTCAAATTCATCAACTTTTCTTCTTGTCAACTCAGCTTTCCTTTTGTCTCCAGTGATTTGTTCGTCAGAATGATTCTTTTGCACATACTCAGGGGTCTTAGGGGTCTTCTCTGGAGCTTCTTCCTCTTCATTCTACACTTCTTTTTCATCATATTTTTCTTCTTCTTCTCTACAATTAGGTTCATCTGACACATATTCATCTACTGCAATTGAATTATGCAAGCTTTCATCAACATTAACATTTTCACTTTCAACAATCTTTCTCAGCCTTTTGTTGTAACATCTGTAAGCTTTACTTTTAGTAGAATATCCAAGGAAGATAACTTCATTAGACCTTGCATCAAAATCTCCTAAGTTTTCTTCTTCTCTTTTGATATAGCATTTTCTTCCAAATACTCTAAAGTACTTGACAGTAGGAATCCTTCAATACCATAACTCGTAGGGAGTCTTTGTGTTAGCTTTAACTTGAACTCTGTTAAGTATGTAAACAATAGTATGAATTGCTTCTCTCCAACATAATTTTGATAGATTTTCTTCTTTCATGATAGTCCTAATAGCTTCCTGAATAGTCATATTTTTCCTTTCAACAACTCCATTGTACTGGGGAGTTCTAGGGGTAGACAAGTGCCTCTTTATTCCATGAACTTCAAATAACATGTTAAAATCATTGGAAGTGAATTCACCACCTCTATCAGACCTCAAAATTTTTATTTTCATATCCATTTCATTCTCAACCATATCTTTAAAAGCCTTGAATTTATCCATTCCATCAGATTTCTCTATAAGAAAAGTAACCCATGTCATTTTAGAATAATCATCAATCAAAATCATGAAATACCTATCACCTTGTAGACTTCTCACCCTTGTAGGACAACAAAGATCTGTATGTACTAATTCCAATAGTTCAATAGAATATTGTTCCTTTCCTTTGAAACTACTCCTTGTTTTTTTTCCAAATTGATAACTCTCACAAATAACATTGAAAGGCTTTGTGGTTCTTGGTAGATCTCTCACTGCATGAATTGAATTGATTCTTTCTAGATTATCAAAATTCATGTGACACATCTTCCATTTCCATAATCAACTATCATTAATCTAAGACATAAAGCAATGCCCATCACCACCCTTAAGCTGATAAATGTTCCCATCTGTCTTTTTACCAACAACAATCACAGTTCTAGACCCTTTTCTAATCTCACATGTTTAATCCTTAAACACAAGATTATATCATGGGTATGTGCAGGATCATGATGGGCCAAAAAGTGGCAATATGATGGGTATGTGGCTGATGACTATTTTTTTACCCAAAATTGATGAAATGAAAAGGGTTTTTAAAGGATGTTCTCGGCTTCCACCAATATAAATTATGCTTTACTTTAAATTTAATAGTTAACTATTATTCATTTTCTATTCAAATTATGACTAAATTCTTGATTGATAGGTTGATTGAAAAACATCTATAGCTTAAACGGTATCACATTTTTTGAATCCAAAACATGTGTCACATTCTATGCTTTGCATACTATAGGATTAAAAAATAAAAAATGAATTTCATGAAGTTTTGACCAAGTTAAGGTGGTCACATATGATTTTTATATTTTTTAAAAATTTGTAATAAAAAAATCATAATTAATTATTTACTTGGAAAAAAATTACAAAAAATATACATCACATCGGGGCATGAGTCCTCTAATTATATCTAAAATATTACAAAAAATTATTATCATTTTATTGTGATTAGGGTGGTCGATAGACACCTACTTTTTTTTCCCTGAACTTTAAGTACCACTGCATTGAAATTTCAAATTTTCACCAAATGGATTTTTTTTTTTTAAACAAACCTAGTACTTTAGAAACTAAATCCAATTTTCTACAGATTCTATTCTTATATATTTTTGAAATAATATAGATAACTTATTCAAATTTTTACGTCAAGTTGCCTAACTCTGATTTTTCTGAATTTTTTGCCACTTAAGGGCCTATTTTTTCCATGATGATCTTGCACATACCCTCCTTTTCTACACATTTGTACAACACTCAAAAGGTTACACCTTAATCCCTTAACATAGTAAATATTATCAGTATTATACTTTCCATTAGAATTGATTGAACCTATTCCATAAATCTTAGCTTCTGAATCATCTCCAGATTTAACTAATCCTCCATAAAAAATTTCAAGTTTATCAAACTTACTTTTTTCTTTGTTCATGTGATTAGAGTAGCCATTATCAACAACCCAACAATTCTTATCTTCTTTAACATGAAAAATAGAAATCAAAGTACCTTCAACCTTATCCTTCTTCTTCAGAATACTTTCCTTCACACAAATTTTAGAGTTAGCAAAACTAGATTCTTCTTTTATAGCTAAGAACAAGCAACCATTATCATCAAAATCTCCATAATCAAATTCATCATAAAAAATACCAACATCTTCTCTAATGTAGTAAGCTATTTTAATCATCTTTCCTTTATTCTCCTTATTCTTATTGTTTAGAGGTGTTTTTGGACATCTAGAAGCATAATGACCTATATCACCATAGCTAAAACATTTGAAAGGTAGTTTACCTTTGTACTTACCAATTCCCTTTCTCATATTTCTCACAAAGCTAGTTTCTAGATCATCAATATCATCTTCATATGATTTTTTAATATTTTCTATTTTTCCAACCTTAAAAGTAGTCTCCTCTTTTGTACCATTCTTTAAACCAAGCTTTCTAATCTCAAAAAGATGTTAGTGTACCAATCAACTGATCTCTAGAATAAGTATTAAAATTTGTAACTTCCTCAATAGTAGATACCTTTCCACTATAAGCATCAGGAATAGTTCTAAGAACTTTCTTTACCACCTTAGGCTCTTTAACTTGTACACCAAGATGGGTATGTGTAGGATCATGATGGGCCAAAAAGTGGCAATATGATGGGTATGTGGTTGACAACTTTTTTTTAACCCAAAATTGATGAAACAAAAATAGTCTTTAAAGGAGATTCTTATCTTTCCACCAATTTAAATTATGCTTTACTTTGAATTTAATAAGTAATTATTATTCATTTTCTATTCAAATTATGACTAAAGTCCTTATTGATAGACTAATTGAAAAACATCTATAGCTTTCAAATGGTATCACATTTTTTGAATACAAAACATGTGTCACATTTTATGCTTCACATACTATAGGATTTAAAAAAGAAAAAATGAATTTCATGAAGTTTTGACCAAGTTAAGGTGGTTAGACATACGAGTTTTTTATATTTTTTAAAAGTTGTAATAAAAAATCTTAATTAATTATTTATTTGGAAAAAAATTACAAAAAATTATGCATCACATCAGGGCATGAGTCCTCTACTTATATCTAAAATATTATAAAAAAATATTATCATTTTATTGTGGTTAGGGTGGTCAGACACACCTACTTCTTATTTTTTCCCAAATTTAAGTACTACTGCATTGAAATTTCAAATTTTAACCAAATAGATTTTTTTTAAACAAACCTAGTAGTTTAGAAACTAAATTCAATTTGCAACAAATTCTATTGTTACATATTTTTTAAATAATATTGATAACTTATTCAAATTTTTACGTCAAGTTGCCTAACTCTAATTTTTCTAATTTTTTTGCCACTTAAGGGCCTATTTTTTCCATGATGATCCTGGACATACCCAAACCTCTCATAGCACTTACTAGTTCATCAACCCTCTTCATGTAGGTTGTAATTGTTTCATCTTCAAACATTCACATGGTCTCAAATTGTGCCTTTATATTTTGCAACTTTTCTTGTTTAACCTTTTTACATCCTTCTTAAATACATTCAAGCTTATCCCAAACTTCTTTAGCAGTCTTAAAATTCATAACTTTAACCAATTCAAAATTTGAAAGATTATTTGTAATAATAGATTTTTCCTTAGAATTTACCTCATGTGTCTTGATCTAATCACTTGTGCTTGGACCATTTGCAAGTGGAGTATATGTAGTATTATAAGCCTTTTCAATCTCATATCCCTGACATGCTAGATATCCTTCCATCTTTGTCTTCTAGAATGCATAATTTGTTCCATCAAATCTAGGGTAAGTAATTTTTTTCACCATCACAGATCTACCTTAAGCGGTTAAGCTCTTCTCCAAGGAACCTTGCTCTAATTCCAATTGTTAAATGAACAAGACAAATGAGAGGGTGGGTGAATCGGTTGTAGAAAATTAAAACATCAAAACCCTCAATAGTAATAAGATCCATATGCATTCATTTTACCCTCATTATGTTAAAGTGATTAAACATGAAATGCAGGTAATAAAAAATGAAATAATAACACTATACATAAGAGAACACCAGATTTATGTGGAAAACCCAATGAGGAAAAAACCATGATGATCATTGGGTAGGTGCATGAAGTTGGGTACCAATTTTGTGGCCATTTTTGAAAAAAAATTTAGAAAACGCGTTCGCGTTATAACATGAGCGCGTTATAACGCACACACTCACATTATTTCGGGTTAAAAACAAAGAAAAAATTGAAATTATTTGCCTTGGGATAACAACCCAAAGGCTTGGAGGGAATTCCCAATAAGGCCAGAGACATGCTTTTGCAAATTCTACAATTTTTCACATAATCGAGTTCATGCTCACCATCAAGATATCATCTAGTTCAATATCGACAAAATCGAACACATGGGTAATGTTAGGTTCTCTCTTAGGTATCCAAGGATGTAATTTTTTTCACTTTTTGACAATGTTAAGCCTTTCATCCATAATTTATTTCGTTTGTATGTGTGTTTTTTGCTAAAAAGCAGTGCTTGGTGTTTTTTTTGTTATAAATTAACCATTCATCAAAATTTCAAATAAATTACATTTTTAGAAACTAGACTCCATTCTACAAATTTAAAAAAAAAGAAAAAAAAAATCAATTATTTTCAAAAATTTGTAGGTGGAGCACAGCCAAAATCCTGCTTTTTAGGAAGTGCCCACTTAGAAAATTAGTAAAAAATCAAATATTCATTAAAAAATTATCAAAAAAATTGTGCATCAACTAGATCCTATTAGCTAACTTCTAACCATAGCGATTTTAAAAATACTAAAAAAAATTCACCGTGCTCAGGTCATACAAGAGTTGCTATGTTATGTTTTTCTGACAAAAACAACACCAATTTGTGTACATCCCTCTTTTGAACCCCTTAATCTCAACCATTTTCAAAATAAATTAGTAGTTTAGAAAGTAGACTCGGAGCACTTTGATCCTTGTTTTTTTTCCATCTCAAAATTTTGAATGTAACTATCCTCAATTTCACATCCAAGGTCGGCATTTCCTGATTTCAGAAAAAAAGTGGCCACTTAAGCCCCCTTTTTGGGAACCGTCTTGGTGCACTTACCCCATTAGTTGATAATATAAGTAATTTAAAAACTAGTACAAGGGATCATTTGTAGAATAGGACATGCTATCCAAAAAAGCTAAGGCTCACTACCACATAAAGAAATACAAGAAGATAGAAGATAAATGTTACACAAAGAACACTTTCTCAATGCAACAAGGAGTCCACCACAATTGTTCCAGCACTTTCATAGTCTTGCATGAAATTTTTCAGACACCTTCAACTCATGGCCTTTAGGAATCCAAACACTTGAAATTCACACTACTTTGCTCAAATTCACGTCACACACATCACTCTCATTGATCTCACATATATATTTCTTTTCTCTTGATTCTCTCTTACATCTCACAAAAACATCACTTATTTATATCAATCTCAACCTTAAAAACTTTCTCCAATGTTGGCAACTATTCGTTACACTTACAAATTCAAATTAGGTTGGAATGTAAAGATTCTCATGGTGGATAGGAACAATTATGAAAAATAATTCCTTAATTAGGACCCAAATAGATCCCAACACACCTCAACATGCCCCCATAAACTTCACATGTAGTTCTAACACATGATCGACCAATATCCGTGTTAAACACAATAAAGATTAAGTACACTATTTCTTAAATCAATCCAAAAATTTCAGACAACAAAATTCACTTGAACACAATCTAGAATAATCCACAAACTACTTGATATTCATCAAACACTTTATACAAACTTGTATCATACAAATACTTCAGCTCAAAACAACTGGTAAACCTTATTCACACACTAACATATAAAAGAAACATTATATTACACCAAATCAAATAAAACCATGAATATAGAAAGATACAAAAATTATAAGAAACTTCCCAAATGTGTGTAAATTGAAGCCAAATAGTGAAGGAATAGAGAAAATACATTTCTCCCAGATCACATAAACATTACTAAAAAATTGGTTCACACACTAGTGAAAACATCTCACTATGTACAATGATCTAGAAACCCAAATTCTGAATATAGAAACCTCTGAAAACCATGAAAAAAATATTACATCTGTATGTATGGATAGCCTCAACATAGAAGAAATGAAAAGAACAATACTGGAACTCACACATTTTGAACACTTTCCCAACACAGTTTTCTCTGTTTATCAAATTTTCTCAAAATCAGTTGGAAACCAAGTACCAAAGACATCATCTCAGCTCATTACTTCATTCCAACTCATCTCCAAACACTACAACAAAAAGATAGCTCCATGTACTTACAAAACTTCATCAATATATCAACTACACATGCACAACCTGCAATAACCTCTTTTCCTCATTTTCATAATTTTATCAATATCCTAGACATCTTCATCATGCAACAAATTCCTTAACACATAGTCAACATCAATGACAACACTAGTCAATAGACTTCCTGTTGATGGTCAAAACAACACAACAACATTAAACAAAATATTACTATTCTATTTCTCCTGAAAGAGAATGATAACACATGGAGATCTAACTCCCAAGGTCCTAGTAATCGGTTCTCGATTATGCTGATTTCACTCAGTGGTTGATATAACCATAATGTTCAAGGGGACTTTGCTAGTAACAAAGAACAAGAATACATAACATCAGGTAGTCCACATTTGGGAGTTTTAAATAAAAGAAAAAGATGGAATAGAGATTTAAATCAAAGAAACATGAATAAAATCCTTACGTATCCAAACATGCAGATCAACAATGAGTGTTAATCCTACCTAACCACAACTACAACAAGATGCAATTCATAGAATAAACTATGCTACTGTATACATCTGTTATGCTAATTCATATATCATTAATATTCACTAAACTTACTTCAAAAAAATCATCCACTCATCATCCAAAACACAAATCAAATGAATACCATAACAATTTAATTCACAGATAATCTAATGATATGACCTTGAATCCAGTTCCTTCTATTGATTTTAATTAAATAAAGAACAATTAAGCACAAAAAAACCACTGGCATATGGATTAATCATATATCATTAACCTTATCAAAATGGATCCAAACTTTGAAAATCATCACATGAAAACATATGAAAACTGTAAAATAATCAAGCTTGTTTTACTAAACTTTGCAGAGTATCTTTCTAAAACATTGAAATCCTAGATCTAGTTTCTATCTTCTATCCTTAGGTGGCTGATCTTTCTTCAATTATCTGACCTTTACAAAATAGATTCTAAAAATACATATAGGGTGCCACATGCACTAGTTTCTCAATCCTTAATCAAGATCCACAATTCATAGAGTCAGAACTGAATGTAGAAGTGGACTCAAGAACCCCTGCTTTCAAGGCTGATCACTTTGTTGTACAAAAAGGAAATTTGATACCTCAAAAACGAAGATGAAATCCATGGATTGGACTTAGAGTTGAACTTATGTCACAATCCACAAAAAGAGGAGAAGAGTAGATGGAGTATGACGCAAAGAGTCAGTCACTTCTACACTAAATGCTCAAGGATGTACTCGTCATAACTAGAGAATACCTTTAGAAGAGTATCCAAATCTAGCCCATCCAACCAAACACTTTCAAATTTAATTCTTTCAAACTCTATAGAGACTAACTTTTGCATCTCCTTTAATTTGATTAGCTTTTTTTTAGCATCTCTTACCTCCTCCCAGATATCCATAAACTGATCTATTAATAAACTCTCCCCATCATCTCCTTTTTGCATGATCTCTTCAAATCTACTCCTCCATCTCTCCCTTAATTTATCCAATGGCAGGCCTTCTTTATTGGAGGAATCTAAGTTAATAAAAATGGACACAACTGCCTCTAACTGAATCATCTATTGACTCGAGTCCTTACTCACTTCCCAGACTTCTTGATGTCCATGGATAGCTCTTGACTTGTATCTTATGATGCTGATAGTATTTTCCACAAAATCTTCATTACCAAGCTCAAGAATGGAATATTCTATCAAAGTGGATTTGGGAATTTTGCTGATGTCTTCAAGTCTTTTAACATATTACTTATATTCATCATCTTGCTTATCCAAATCCTTAGCCTATTGGTCCAGATCCTCTGCTCACTCAAGAGTAGCTTTATGAATCTTAGCACCCTCAACAAGGACATCATCAACCTCCTAGTTGAGCTTATCCAATCGCTTTTCCATCATCCCTACCTTTCTTTTCATCAGAATCAAATCATTTGCCTCCCTCTTTGTTAACAAAAATGGGGATTCAAGAGGAGCATCCTATTGAGAAATGGGACTGAAAACATCCTTTAAGAAACCATGGAGCTAATGCAATTGAGCCTTAAGCTCATCCTTCCTTTGCTTATCATCTAGGTTTTAGTTGAAGAGGCCACAATACCAATCAAAGTCATTTGTTGATATCATGTAGGATTTCCCAAATTCACTGACCCCAACTAATAATCAGTGATTTGCACGTCATCATGGCTCTTCTCCATTATAGGTATGGAACATTCAGCAATGATCTCTCTAGCATCAGTGAGCCTAGTGGAGTGAAGAACACAGGCCTTCTTCTTGGGTTTCTCCTTCCCAATTTCTTTCATCATTTCTTCCCAGTTCAATTGTTGTGGTTGAGCAACTTGTTTTCTCTCTAAGTCCAGCTTTAGCCAAGTAGGAGCAATAGGAGTAGTGGCTACTTGGGCTAAAGAGGAAGCAACAGTGGTTGAAGACAGAGGTTGCAATAATGTAATCTTTGGTTGAGAATCAACCTCTTGCACATTTTGTTGATCACTTTGCTCCCTTTCCTATGCTGAATTTTATGCTTCCTCTTTATCCTTTTTCTCTTGCACCCTTTTAGCTTCCAACTCCTGCCTTAAACATTCCTCTTCTATTATTTCATTTTCTAACATTTCATCTCACTTCTTTTTCAATTCTTCAACATAGTCCCATGCCTCTTTAGACTTCTTTTCATGTTCAATGATCTCGACAGCCTCTCTTTCCCTTTTTAGGCATTCTTGCTCTTCCCTTTTTCTATCGGCCTCCTCTTGTTCCTTGAGTTTAGCTTCAATAGCTTCTTTTTCTCTCCTTTAATGAGCCTTTTCTTCTTCAAGATCATAAATTTTCTGTTGCATTATCAACCTATCCCTTTCTTCTTGAATTTTGAGCTCTTGCTCCTTTTGTTGTTGTTGTTGATCTAAGTCATTAGATTTCACCTTATCTTCTAACTCCTTTTGCTTGGTTGCCAACTCAGATTGTTCCTTGGCCTCCTCCTCTTGTTGTGCCTCAACTTGTGCCTTAGTATCAGCTTCCCTTTTAGCATCCTCAAAGAGTTTCCATTGATCTTCTTCAGTTAATATGTGCTCAGTCCCTACATCATCAGTCATATCCAAAGATGTCAAAGCCAAATTCTCTTTATCAGATGCAGTCTTTTCTGAATCAGTTTCAATATTATGTATCTCAATTAGATCCTCCATTTTTTTAAAAACCTTTGCTTCATCATGGAGAGTTCCCTTTGGTAATTCTTGGCCCAACTCTTGTGCCTCAAAGGGCTGAGTAGATACCTCTCCTGCTGCAGATGTAGAAACACCCACCTCCGCAATTGTTTCATCTTCATGTACCTTTGGAAGGTCTTGAGGAACCTCATCCTCTTATTGTGCACTACAAGGCATGAACTCTAAAGGATCCTTAGGTGCAGTCCTTCTTTTTGCCCTCTTATATCCTTTGGTTGTACATGCAACCTTCCTCTTCTTGTATGGTGTAGCCTCGGTCTGATTAGCTATCAAACTCACCCATTGAATACTCCTATCGATCACTAGTCTTGGAATCTGCATTATGTCAATGGTCTCACCTGCACTCCAATCTATTGGATCAAGATCCTTAGTTCCAATCTTTTTTGCATCATACCCGGGATCCAAAACTATCCCATCATCGAAAAATGTGTCAGGAATGTCTTCTTTTATCCCAAACTCAATCATGAGTGGGATGGGTATCCTCTCATAATTTCTCCTCGTAATATCATATTCATCTTGTATGTCCTCCCAAAAATCCTCCAATAGATTGAAGTGTTTCTCAAAGACACTAAGGAGCAAATCCTGCATCTTATGCTTGGGGTCATAGCATTTCATGGTAGTTTACAAACCCAACTTCAAATAAACCAATTCATCACAAACAACCTTACCCGCCTGAATGTGTGGACAACAAAAGGCCCCTAGCTTCATTGGAAATTTATGGAAACTTGTCTTGTGTTGATAAACTAGAGATTCAGAACCAAGGATTGATAAATAAACTCCATCAGGATGATTCTATGACCACAACACCTAGGTAACAAATGGGGATGACCATCAAATCCTACTAATCTAAAATAGTCGAATGTGGGGTACTGGATAAACCAATTCCCCCATTCATTCACAAAAGCCATTGCCTCTCTGCTAAGTCTATACCCAACATCACCATTAAGTTTTTTGATAATGACATAATGAAAGGCATCATTTTCCCTTCTATAATGTTGCTCTGATGCCTACAAGGTGAGCTGGTTATAATAATCCCATACCTTCTTTTTTCCTTGGGCATCTCCTAATATACCCACTGTTTGAAGTCCACGAAAAATCCCCACATGTGCAGCTACATAAACCACACATGAAGTCATAAAGAAATGCTTGGTTTCTCTCACCTTTATCATCTGATTGTGAATGCTATCAGACACTATCATAGACTAGTCAAAATTTTACCTCCCATCCAAAATAGCTTGGATAAAAGGAAACATCCATTCCTTAAATAGTGAAGCATCCCTTTTCCCAAACACCTTAGAGAGGAACATGATTATATCCCCAATTTCTTTACTAAAGTCTACCTTCTTAGGCTAGTCTCGAAGCTTGATCAAAGACCTCTTCTCTACCCTCATCCAAGTCTTATTTATGTGGGGTCTATTCCTCTCCTTGTTATCACTGTAAAGCTTCAATGCCTCCACCTCATTTAATTGCCTAGGATTCTTGGGATCAGGTATATGAAACAAGAATTTGATCATTTGAGGTGTGAAGTCAATAATGACATTACCCTTCACATCCACACACTACCTAGTAGTAGGGTTATATGCTCCAGCTGCTACAAGAATCAATTCTAGATATTGAACAGATAGGGGAAAAAGTGCAACATGCCCCAACCCTGATTGAACAATCCTTTCTATTCTTTCAATGAATGCTATCAGACTATATCATAGACCAGTCAAATTTTTTCCTGCCATCCAAAATAGCTTGGATAAAAGGAAACATCCATTACTTAAACAGTGAAGCATCCCCTTTCCCAAACACCCTAGAGAGGAACATGATTATATCCCCAATTTCTTTACTAAAGTCTGCCCTCTTAGGCCAGTATGGGAGCTTGATCAGAGACTTCTTCTCTACCCTCATCCAAGTCTTATTTATGTGGAGTCTATTCCTCTCCTTGTTATCACTGTAAAGCTTCAATGCCTCCACCTCATTTAATTGCCTAGGATTCTTGGGATCAGGTATATGAAACATGAATTTGATCATTTGAGGTGTGAAGTCAATCATGACATTACCCTTCACATCCACACACTCCCTAGTAGAAGGGTTATTTGCTCCAGCTGCTACAATAATCAATTCTGGATATTGAATGGATAGGGGGAAAAGTGCAACATGCCCCAACCCTGATTGGACATTCCTTTCTATTCTTTCTGTGAATGCTATCAGACTATATCATAGACCAGTCAATTTTTTGCTTGCCATCCAAAATAGCTTGGATAAAAGGAAACATCCATTCCTTAAACAGTGAAGCATCCCTTTTCCCAAACACCTTAGAGAGGAACATGATTATATCCCCAATTTCTTTACTAAAGTCTTCCCTTTAGGCTGGTATGGGAGCTTGATCAGAGACTTCTTCTCTACCCTCATCCAAGTCTTATTTATGTGGATTCTATTCCTCTCCTTGTTATCACTGTAAAGCTTCAATGGCTCCACCTCATTTAATTGCCTAGGATTCTTCGGATCAGGTATATGAAACATGAATTTGATCATTTGAGGTGTGAATTCAATAATGACATTACCCTTCACATCCACACACTCCCTAGTAGAAGGGTTATTTGCTCTAGCTGTTGCAAGAATCAATTCTGGACATTGAATAGATACGAAAAAAAGTGCAACATGCGCCAACCCTGATTGAACAATCCTTTCTATTCTTCCTATGAATGCTATTGGACACTATCATAGACTAGTTAAATTTTTTTCCTCCCATCCAAAATAGCTTGCATAAAAGGAAACATCCATTCCTTAAACAGTGAAGCATTCCTTTTCCCAAACACCCAGAGAGGAACATGATTATATCTCCAATTTCTTTACTAAAGTCTACCCTCTTCGGCTGGTCTGGGAGCTTGATCAGAGACTTCTTCTCTACCCTCATCCAAGTCTTATTTATGTAGAGTCTATTTCTCTCCTTGTTATCACTATAAAGCTTCAATTCCTCCACCTCATTTAATTGCCTAGGATTCTTGGGATCAGGTATATGAAACAATAATTTGATCATTTGAGGTGTGAAGTCAATAATGACATTACCCTTCACATCCACACACTGCCTAGTAGTAGGGTTATATGCTCCAGCTACTGCAAGAATCAATTATGGACATTGAACAGATAGGGGAAAAAGTGCAACATGCGCTAACCCTGATTGAACAATCCTTTCTATTCTTCATGTGAATGCTATCAGACACTATCATAGACTAGTCAAATTTTTTCCTCCCATCCAAAATAGTTTGGATAAAATGAAACATCCATTCCTTAAATAGTGAAGCATCCCTTTTCCAAAACACCCTAGAGAGGAACATGACTATATCCCCAATTTCTTTACTAAAGTCTGCCCTCTTAGGCTGGTCTGGGAGCTTGATCAGAGACTTCTTCTCTACCCTCATCCAAGTCTTATTTATGTGGAGTCTGTTCCTCTCCTTGTTATCACTGTAAAGCTTCAATTCCTCTGCCTCATTTAATTACCTAGGATTCTTGGGATCAACTAAATGAAACAAGAATTTGATCATTTGAGGTGTGAAGTCAATAATTACATTACCCTTCACATCCATACACTGCCTAGTAGCAGGGTTATATGCTCCAGCTACTGCAAGAATCAATTTTGGACATTGAACATATAGGGGAAAAAGTGCAACATGCGCCAACCCTGATTGAAAAATCCTTTCTATTATTCCTGTGAATGCTATCAGACACTATCATAGACCAATCAAATTTTTTCCTCCCATCCAAAATAGCTTGGATAAAAGGAAATATCCATTCCTTAAACAATGAAGCATCCCTTTTCCCAAACACCCTAGAGAGGAACATGATTATATCCCCAATTTCTTTACTAAAGTCTGCCCTCTTATGTTGGTTTGGGAGCTTGATCAGAGACTTCTTCTCGACCCTTATTCAAGTCTTATTTATGTGGAGTGTATTCCTCTTCTTGTTATCATTGTAAAGCTTCAATGCCTCTGCCTCATTTAATTGCCTATGATTCTTGGGATCAGGTAAATGAAATAGGAATTTGATCATTTGAGGTGTGAAGTCAATAATGACATTACCATTCACATCCACACACTACCTAGTAGCAGGGTTATATGCTCCAGCTGCTGCAAGAATCAATTCTGGACATTGAACAGATAGGGGAAAAAGTACAACATGCGCTAGCCCTGATTGAACAATCCTTTCTATTCTTCCTGTGAATGCTATCAGACACTATCATAGACCAGTCAATTTTTTTTCCTCCCATCCAAAATAGCTTGGATAAAAGGAAACATCCATTCCTTAAACAATGAAGCATCCCTTTTCCCAAACACCTTAGAGAGGAACATGATTATATCCTAAATTTCTTTAATAAAGTCTGCCCTCTTAGGCTAGTTTGGGAGATTGATCAGATACTTCTTCTTGACCCTCATCCAAGTCTTATTTATGTGGAGTCTATTCCTCTCCTTGTTACTATTGTAAAGCTTCAATGCCTCCGCCTCATTTAATTGCCTAGGATTCTTAGGATCAGGTATATGAAGCAGGAATATGATCATTTGAGGTGTAAAGTCAATAATGACATTACCCTTCACATCCACACACTTCCTAGTAGCAAGGCTATATGCTCCAGCTACTGCAAGAATCAATTATGGACATTGAACAGATAGAGGAAAAAGTGCAACATGCACCAGACCTGATTGAACAATCCTTTCTATTCTTCCTGTGATTGGCTCTTTAGTGAATGTCTCCTCATGCAACTCTCCATAATTGAAAGGACCCAAATTGGTGTCAGTTATGTCAGTCTAGTCAGAGTCAATTTTGCTAGCAGTGAGGACGGCTTCCCTATGCTTACACCTCAAGGTATATGAGAGCTACTCGACTTTGATCTTCTTTGGCCTAACTCCCTGCCATGAAGTTGCACCTAGCTAGCTCCTTTGGGAGGCCTCATTTGATGCTCCCGAAATGTCTTAATACTTGCAACAATTTCCTGTATTAGATGAACAAAAAATCTAAGTTAGTCAATCATATAATCACTGCTCCATCCTCCTAAGATAACATTTACTTGGTGAAACCATGCCTTTATCGGAGGTAGAACCGTAGAAATTTTAGGCATAGACAATATTTTATATCATGTGGCAGGGTCGGGATTGGAACTGGACAAGAATAAAAACAATCACATGCAGGACCGGAACAGGAACCAAAACATGATCAGAGGTGGAACAGGAACGAGAACTGGACCAGAACATAGTTGGAGGCAGGACTGGAATAGAAACAAAACAAGAAAAAAAAGTTAGCTACCAAGTTGAATTCCCTCCCCAGACCCGGTTCTAGCCAGAGTAAATGTGGTGACATCATAATAAGGAATGGGAGTGGATCACTTCTAGCAAACGAAGAGTATTTAAAATATGGTGGTCATATGAACAAATAAACCCTAGGTCATATGGACCCCAATAGAAAACTAGAAAGGGCTCAACTTAAACCCCCAACAACTCCTCCGTATAGAAGTCATTAAAACCATGAACATGTTATATTATGGAACCCTAATTCGCCCGATACCCTATTTGCAAAAACTAGGGCATGATGAGAAACTGGTACAAACAACCCAAAACCAATGTGATAAAACCATAACAGGGTCCCAAAATGAAATTTAGTACTTGAGCAAGGAAACCCCTTCAAAATTGAAACCCTAGTCAAAACTAGAGCACGACAAAACGGACCTGTCATGAAAGCGATAGCAGAACAAAACAACAAAACAAAAATGACAAATAGAAGGACAAACCCAACAAAATAGAACAAGACGAAAAAGAAAGAAAGAACCAAACAAAACCCAACAAAAAGAATAGAAAGAAAGACCCACTGAGTGAAAAAATTTCACAGAATAAACACTCCTGTGAATAGTCCAAAATGACACAAACGAAAGAACAAAATGGAAGAAATAAAAGAAAAAGAAACCTACCTTGAAATGCGCCTTAGGATTGACCACAAATTTTCCAAGATTCACTATGCAATTCGCCCCCACAATCAAATTAATTCTCTCAAGAGTTTCTTGGCAGTAATTTACTTAAACACTTCGTATAATGATAACAATGAGGCGGTTTAAGCATAATTAAACCTTTAATAAATAATTCACGCATGCAAATTGGCTGCATTTAATGCCATAAATGTGGTAGATCGGGGACGAAGCCAATGATGCGAAAAGACAATTAAGTCAATTCAATGAAACATTAGAAGTTAAGGTGGAAACAAAGCTGGATCAAGGACAAGATAGAGAAACTACACAATGTTCCCCATTTCATCTCCAACCCCATATCCGGTCCCGACAAAAAGGACTGACCAAGCAAATGATCAACAGAGATGGGAGTAGAGACAAAACAAAAATGGGATTTTCACAAAGTTCAAATTTCCATTCCAGGTCCGGATCCAGTCCCGAAAAAAAAGAAAAGAACAACACAAGAACAAGGGAAGTGGGACCAAAGCAAACACTGGACCCAGCCCAAACAACAGAGAAAGCGAGAAAGAAAAAGAGCGGAAGCGGAGTCGGGACGGGAACAAGATAGAAAAACCTAAAATTTCCCTATTTCATTTCCAACCCTAGTTCCAATCCCATGCGAGCAAACAAAAAAAAACACAAGGAAACATCCAACAAATAGGAGGATGGACCAACCCAAGAGTTAGCCAAAAACAAACACCAAAACAAAAACAAAACAAGAGAGAAGGCAGAGTCAGAGTCAGAACCAAAAACAAATTGGAAACCTTGAAATAATTCCACGTCCAGATTTGGTTATGAGCCCACCTCTGACAGAACAAAAAATAGACATAGGAGAAAAACAAAGAACTCCTAAGATGCAATAGACAACCCAAAGACAGCCAAAACAAAAGAAAAGAAAGGGGGACCCATTTTATTTCAACACAACAAAATGGGGTGGTTATGCAATGCATAACAAATGGCAACTCGGCTGGGAAAAATGGTTTACCCATTTTTAAGATATTGAAGAATTCAATCACCCAAAAGCTTATAGTTCATGAGACATGTTAACTTAACTGTGATTAGAATATTTAAGTAAAGTTGAGCTAGAATCTCAAATGTAGGACCAACATAAACTACTGCTTGAATCTAGGTGTGTGCATGCTTATGGTGCATCCTTCTTTATTTGAGCTTTCTCCACACCTAAACAACTATATCTATGATCCAAGCTACATAGGTTGAGTCCTTCAACCGTCATGCAATGAAATCCTGGGTATTGCTCCACTGCTAGTTAGGCATCCATAGCCTCGATGGAGATACCTCTAGTTCTCTCAAAGCATTGCTCTACTACCAGTCAGGCGTGCATAGCCCCGATATAGATACTTGAATTACCCATTTAGTATTGAGTTTGCCTTTATTATAGTGCTTCTCTCTTCTTCTTTTTTCTTTTATAGGCCTTGTGAAAATTATTTTCAAAACCCTCCTGAATACAAAGGCTTTAATAGTCTAAGATGTGGGTTGAGAACTACAATGGATCCGATGACAGTTTTGGGGAAACATATTTTTCACTTGAATCAAAGATATAATCACCCTGAGATGAATAGCTACTTTATAGTTGGATGTTTTATCTATTTTGTGACATATTTCAATGATAGTTCAGGAGGTTATCTACAGTATAGCTTACTCCTAATAACCTTCAGAATCATGCTAAAATGACCATAAGGCATGAGCTTTAGAACAAAATCTTTTGACACATATGCCCAAAATAACCTAAACCAATTTCTCTCCTAGTGCCCACAAAATTATTTGAATAACAACCCCAATGTTTTAAGATGGAAAGAAAAGAGAATCCCTAGAGAAGACAAAGACAAACACAAAACAACAAAGGAAACAAAAAGAAAGAAAGAAACAAAAAACAAACAACAAACAAACAACCAAAAGGAAGCAAAAGGACCAGTAATTACACAAAATACATATATACAATCAATTCAGAAACTCAAACCTTCACAAGCCGAAGTAGTGCTTGAGAAACTACCCATTGACTAGAAATGGAATAGGTTCTCCCATCAAGGTGCTCAAACGAAAAGCGTTCTCACCCAAGATCTTGGCCACTTGATACAGACCTAGCCAGAGTCTATCAAATTTCTGATGACCACCCTTTTTCTTCTTGGCCTTGTCCCACAACAACCCTAGATCTAAGATTTTGAATGCCTTGATCTTAGCTCTTTTGTCAAACCAACGTTTGACAACAACTTGATGCTTGAAAAACTGCTATAGAGCAACATCTCTCTATTCTTCCATGTTTAACAAGTTATTTAATCTCACCTCAATCCGGTCATCTCTTGTATAAAACTCTTGCATGAACTTAAGAACAAGTATCTGTAAGTGTATGGGAAAAATTGGATCTTGGCCATAAACTAGTTTAAAAGGGGAACTTCCTAGGGCGACCTTAATACGAGTTTGATCTGCCCATAAGGAAAATCTTAACTAGGTATGCCAGTCTCTAGGATTACTTTCAAGTAACTTCTTTATCACTTCTAGCAAGTTCTTGTAAGTAGATTCTGCTACACCATTTCCCTGAGGATAGTAGTTAGAGGAATACTTCAAGATAATTTTATGTTGGTAAGCCCATTGTATAAATTCAATAGATGAAAAGGTAGGGCCATTATCACATACCAGGGAAAATGACACTCCAAACCTGGTAACGATGTTTTTCAGTGAGAAATTTGATAACCACCTCAGTGGTGTTGTTCTTGCATGGTTGAGCCTCAGTCCAACGGGTGCAATAGTCTGTAGCAGTTACGATGAATTTGTGTCTTGTAGAAGAATTAGGATTAATTACCCCAACAAAATCCAATGCCCATTGGGCAAATGGTCTTACCTCATATACTAGTTGTAGAGACATGGCTAGATTATGCTCCTTTGATGTAGAATTCTGACATGTATGACATGTCCTAACGTGTTGATGTGCATCCCTGAACACATGGGGCCAATAATATCCTAACCTAAGGATTTGATGAGATAAATAATCTGCCAATCCATGTCTTGTGCCATGCCTACCATAGAATTCATCCATGGCATGTTTAACTTCTTGTTGATCCAGACATCACAAGTACACCCCCTCATTATTTCTTCTGTATAGAGCTCCTCCTTTGAGCATGTAATGAGCACTCTTTATCCTCAGTGCTCTTCTTTGGGTAGCATTCATCCCTTATGGGCATCTGCTATTTAGAAGGAAGAAGATCAAGTTGGTATACCATGGGTCCTTGGTAAATGAGTAGACAGTATATTGTTGATATGTAATATTCTTGTCAACCTCTACCATGGCCTTTGATAAACCTTGTCCTTGGAAAAGTTTCATTGGATGGATCTCTAAATCATACTCTTGCAAGATAGCCATCCATTTTCCTTTTCTTTCTCCCAATTCACTTTGCATAAGGAGAGACTTAATCACTAGATCAGGCACTATAGCAATAACTTGGCTTCTCAAAATGTAATGCCTGAACTTTTTTACTGCTAGCACCAATAAAAAGGCCTATTTTTCCAAGGGTGGGTACCTGAATTCTGCATTCTTGAATGGCGAGCTCATGAAAGAAATTGGTCTTTCATCTCCTTCACCTCTACACTGTGTTAGGACTGATGCACATGAATGATCAGATGCAAATGAATAAATATAAAAAGGCTTTAAGTAATCTGGGCTGTTCAAGACCGGTGCCTTAGATATTGATTGCTTGATCTATGAAAATGTGGATTTAGCCTCATTGCTCCATTCAATTTTAGCATCTTTCTTCATCATCTCATTGAGGGGTTTCACAATTTCTACAAACCATGTTATGAACTTCCTTATGAAATTAATCATCCCAAAAAAGGACCTCATCTCCTTTTTACTACTTGGCATCATCAATTTCAAAATAGCCTCAACTCTGTCAGGATCTATGGATATCCCCTTTTTAGATATCACATGCCCTAGAAGTTTCCCTTCAGAAACTCCAAAGACACACTTCTTGGGATTTAGAGATACTCCATAGCTGATACATCTCTTAAGGACCTTTGCTAAATCAGTAGCATGATCCTTTCTCTTCTTGGAAAATATTATCAAGTCATCTACATATATAATAATACACTTACCTATCAAATCCTTAAAAGCCACATCCATTGCACACTAAAAGGTAGCTCCAGTGTTAATGAGGCCAAATGACATGCATCTATAGGAAAATGTCCCCCACTTTGTAGTGAAGGTAGTCTTCATCCTATCCTCATGACTGAAAAGCACTTGGTTATATCAATAATAGCCATCTAAGAATGACATCATCTGGGAACCATTAATAGTTTGTAATACCTCATCAAGAGAAGGAAGTGGATAGTTATCCTTCTCTGAGGCCTTGTTTAGATTCCTGAAATCAACACACAACCTGATCTCCCCACTTTTCTTACACACTAGAACTAGATTGGAAACGCACGTGGAATGCCTTACTGGGAAGATGATTCTTGCTGATAAGAGCTTCTGCACTTCCTTCTGTATTAAAGGCTCGATCAAAGCGTTGACCGGGCGCTACTTTTGACGAAAGGGTTTGGCTTCTGGCTTCAATGGTATTATGTGTGTGATCACAGAGGTGTCAAAATTCTTCAAATCTTCATAGCTCCAGGAAATTGCTGCAATATCTTCTTTTAACACCTTAATTATCTCATTTCTGATCTCCTCAGGGTAGGTCTTGCCTATAAGGACATTTCTTTCAGGGCCTGAATCAGCCAGATTAATGGATTCGTACTTCCCTCCTTCACTTTGCATTGGCACTCTCTCCCGAGCCTAAGGATCAAAATCAAAAATACTTTCTAAGACTACCGTCCCCTTGGGGATATTGTTACTCTTTAAGTTCATTACTCCTTTTGTATCACAATCTTCAGGGTCCCATTCTCCTTGATCTCTATCTGATTCATCTATGATCTTCCCTTCAAAGATATCTGAACTTTCCAAGAAGGCAAGTATGTGTTGGTCATACTCGAAGACCTAAAAATTATGAACATTATCAAGAACTGCTAGGATTGAAACTAGCTCAACTGAAAATATTTTCAATTTGGAATCCTGCATGGGCTCCAAAGTACTAGCAGGAACTACCAAAGCATCTGCAATCTGATTTTGCTCCCTAGGAATCAAAGTAATTCTGAAAGCATCAAAGTCCTCATTTAGATTTTGAACCCTATTTCTGCAAGCAACCAATCTTTTGTTATGGTAGGTATATTGGCTGCGAACCTGTTTGACAATAACTTTAGAGTCCCCCATCACCATAAGAGATGTGACCTTCTTCTCATGAGCAAACATTAAGCCCCTAGCAAGTACTTCGTACTTTGCCACATTGTTTGTGCAATCAAACTATAGCCTATAGGAAGCAAAGTAAGTCTTCCCCTTTGGATTGGTTCATTCCACCCCTGCTCCACTTCCTAATTTGGACTTGGAAACATCAAATTTCAAGATCCACAATTGATCTAGGGTTGGGACCTTTTTCTTTTTTTGGCCTACAGTCTTTTGCTTGATAGAAGTATATGGTAGCTCAGACTGGTGTTGGTCATTAGTACTTGAAGGCAACTGGGGGCATAGTTTATCAGAAGATTTTCCTAAATTGAAAATTTGTTTAGGAAGTGATTCCTGAACCTCCCCTTGAGCTAGGTCATGATTTAGTACCCTTGTCATCAATGCCCTGGGCATTGGAAGGGTTTCGGGAGTAGGTATAATTGAAAAAGACTAAAATTTCTCAGTCTCTTCTGGTAATTAAGAACACAAAACCTGAGTCTGCTTGAGTTGAGAAGATGATTCTCTTTAAGCAGAGCTGACTCTCATAAGGATGGTTGCATCCATAGCTTGAAATGGAAATTCATTGGTAGGGGTCTGGGGTTGGCATTCACCAGTTTCTTCTAGCCTGGAGACATGTTTTAAAATGTCCACACAGGGTTGGCAAGTTAATTCAAAGTGATTTTGGTAATGCACCCTACACCAGTTAGGAAGTAGGAGACTCGACATATCGACCTCCTCTCCCAGTACCAACCTATCTTGTTGTAATTTCCTTGTTAGGACTTTCTGATTAATAGTAACCATTGGGTCATTTTGAGGTGAAAGGGGTGAGTCATCAGAATGAAGTACTGAAAAGGTCATGATTTCCTCCTGCTTGTAAACTCCTATCTCGATTTCCAAGTAGGCTACCTCATTAGGGGAATCATATTCAGTAATCATATGTTTGAGCCTAGGCTCACTTTCAATTCTAATCTGGCTTGCTATTCCTTTCCAGGGCAGCCACATGTGTGAGAAATCCAAAGACAAATATCCACCTAGACTTTTCATCAGGTCTCTGCTCAAGAGCATACCATAGGTTTATGGGATATTTGCGACTTGGACATCCACATAAGTTTGGATCCTTGGATTGGATCCAATCTGTACATGGATGTTTTTAAGCTCTCCTACCACATTAAATTCTATTTTATTTAACTGGATAACCTTTTTATTTGTCTGGAGTGGGCTCAGACCTAACTTCCTACAAATCAAAAACAACATGACATTCCTTGATGCCCCAAAATCCAGCAGACAGTTATGTAAATTCTTTCCAAAGATTCTCAAACTTAGCAAGAAAGGTGGAGTACCAGTCTTACCTTTGTAGAGAGCTGCATTCATATCATTAGTAGGAGTCGCCCTTTCTTTTCCTTTCGACCTTTCTGCTTCCCCCAAGGATTTCAACAAGATTTCCTTTTGAGCTAGGCACCATTTCAAAATATCAAAGAAAGACATTGAAGTCTTCTGCCTCTGCATCTCTATAATGAAATCAAATTCAGAATCATTCCTAACATGATATTTAGGAATTGAAAAGGAATTACCCTTTTTCTAAGAATCTGATGGCCCCTTTGGTGGTGGTGGATTACTATCAGCATTCTGATTCGGGGGAACCATATTGTTAGGAGGGGCAGAGGTCGTGAATGGGCCTCTATTCTAATTTCTAAGGAAATGGCTTCCCTTGGTTTGGAAGGCTTGGGAATAATAGACATCTTCTACCACTTCATTGTCCTCCTGGTTGGGGAATGAAAGCTCTTCCTCAAAGATATCATATGCCATGGCAGTATCTGTTGATCCACGAGATTTTTTGGATGCACCTTGGAATGGAGCATCAACTTGAGCTATCTTAACCATATTTTCCATCTCTGGGAAATTTACCTCAGAATGGATCATAGTATCATGTAGTCTACACCAATTAGTCATGAGGTTGAGGTCTACCACATTAGCAGTGTGCAATTTCTCATCTCCCACTTGATAATTGTGGGAAACTCCTTCGTTGTTGGGTTCAGTATTCCATGGCCTATTGTTGCTAGGACTCTGATTGTATCCTCTATTTTGATTTTGATAGTTTTTATTAGAGGATTTTTGGTTCTAGAAATTCCTATTGGTGTTCTGGTTAGTGTTATAATTTTGACGAGGATTTTGGTTAGGATAACCACCCTGATTAGAATATCTTCCCTAATTCTAAAAACCTTGGTTCTGGTTCTGAGGGGGATTTTTTCTGAGTTGAGCCATGTCATTGGACATCTGATACAGTGTCTTTTTAAGATTTTCCATCTCATTGGTCAGTTGGAGAGTCTTTTCACTTTCTACATTCTTCACAGTGAAAGATGGATTAGCTGAACTTGATCCTCCTGCTTGATTTTGGTAATTTTGATTTTGCTAGGAGGAATCCTGGGGACCATTATTAAAAAATGGCAAGGGAGGTGAACCTTGGAATTTAGAGATGTGTCTGTATTGGGAATAGGACATCCCTGGGACCGTATTGAATAGAGGGGGTGGATTGGACATTAGGTATCCTAAAGGAGGGAGAACTCCTCCTAGACTCCCGCTTTGCAGACTGAACTGTTGCTGCAGCTGAATGGTGAGATGATATACCTTAGCCAAAGAGTCAGTTTCATTAGCATGATATGTCCTTTTCAAGAACAATCCAATTAGAGGGTCCACAGCCCTTAAGTATGCCAAGATGGTGATGTTCTCAGCCACCAGGTAAGGATCCTGCAACCTTCGGTATATTCTCTAGAACCTGGTGTTGAATAGAGGCAACGGTTCATGGTGTTCTTTTCTTATAGTGGAAAACTAGTGGTAAAGGATGGTAGGGTCTACATAAACCCTGAATTGATTGATAAAGGAATTCTCTAGATTATTCCAACCTAGAACTGACCCTTGGGGTAAATTTAGGTACCAATTGTATGTCGTCTCCCAACGAATAGGGGAACAATCTACACACAACATCCTGATGAGCCACCTAAGCATGGGTATATGATTCTTTAAACACCTGTATGTGCTCCTCAGCACTTCTTGACTCCCCATGCATGTACTTAGGAGAAAACCTCTTTGAGTTCTTTGGGAGATCATGTATACCTCTAGGGATAGTCTCTAATGACGAAGGGTTATTAATGAAGTAAGCCATAGGTCTAGGCAGTGATGCAGGTAGAGTGGGTTGTGGGGTGGGTGAAGGTGGTCAGTGAGGTGGTGTAGGTGGATTTGGTGGAAACCCAGGTGGGGTGAGTGGTGGTGATAAAGGTTGGATCAAGACTCTATGAGCCCGGGGCCTATTCCCAATAGGGATTTGGAGTTCAACAAATAATTATGGATTCTGAGAAGATCTAAGAACTCTCTCAAACCTATCTGGTGAGAATGACCCAATGCGAGCCAACTTGTTCTTCAGGTCCTCCTTCTAGCGCCAGATTTGTTGATGGTCAAAACAACACAAAAACATTAAACAAAATATTACTATTCTATTTCTCCTGAAAGAGAAAGATAACACATGGAGATCTAATCCCAAGGTCCTGGTAATCAGTTCTCGATTATGCTGATTTCACTCAGTGGTTGATATAACCATAATGTTCAAGGGGCCTTTGCTGGTAACAAAGAACAAGAATGCATAACAACAGGTAGTCCACGTTTGGGGGTTTTAAATAAAATAAAAAGATGGAACAAAGCTTTAAATCAAAGAAACATGAATAAAATCCTTACGTATCAAGACATGCAGATCAACAATGAGTGTTCATCCTACCTAACAACAACTACAGCAAGATGCAATCCATAAAATAAACTATGCTACTATATACATCCATAACGCTAATTCAGATATCATCAATATTCACTAAAATTACTTCAAATAAATCATCCACTCATCATCCAAAACACAAATCAAATGAATACCATAACTTAATTCATAGATAATCCAATGATATGACCTTGAATCCAGTTCCTTCTATTCATTTTCATCAAATAAAGAACAATTAAGCACAACAAAACTACTGGTGTATGGATTAATCATATATCATTAACCTTATCAAAATGGATCCAAACTTTGAAAATCATCACATGAAAACATATGAAAATTGTAAAATAATCAAGCTTTTTTTACTAAACTTTCTAGAGTATCTTTCTAAAACATTGAAATCCTAGATCTAGTTTCTATCTTCTATCCTCAGGTGGCTGATCTTTCTTTAATTAGCCAACCTTTACAAAATAGATTCTAAAAATACATATAGGGTGCCACATGCACCAGTTTCTCAATCCTTAATGAAGATTCACAATTCATCGAGTTGGAACTGAACGTAGAAGTGGACTCAAGAACCCCTACTTTCAAGGTTGATCACTCCGTTGTACAAAAAGGAAGATGAAATCCACGGATTGGACTCAGAGTTGAACTTATGTCAAAATACACAAAAAGAGGAGAAGAGCAGATGGAGTATGACGCAAAGAGTCAGCCACTTTTTCACTAAATGCTCAAGGATGTACTTGTCAAAACTGCAGAATACCTATAGAAGAGTATCCAAATCCGGCCCATCCAACCAAGCACTTTCAAATTTAATTCTTTCAAACTCTGTAGAGACTAACTTTTGCATCTCCTTTAATTTGATAAGCTCTTTTTTAGCAACTCTTACCTCCTCCTAGATATCCATAAACTAATCTAGCAATAAACTCTCTCGATCATCTCCTTTTTACATGATTTCTTCAAATCTACTCCTCCATCTCTCCCTTAATTTATCCAATAACATGCCTTCTTTATTGGAGGAATCTAATTTAATCAAAATGGCCACAACTACCTCTAACTCAATCATCTGTTGACTCAAGTCCTTACTCATTTCCCAAACTTCTTCTTGAAGTCCATGCATAGCTCTTGACTTGTATCTTATGATGCTGATAGTATTTTCCACAAAATATTCATTACCAAGCTCAAGAATGGAATATTCTATCAAAGTGGATTTGGGCACTTTGCTGATGTCTTCAAGTCTTTTAACATATTCCTTATATTCATCATCTTGCTTATCCAAATCCTTAGCCTATTGGTCTAGATCCTCTACTAACTCAAGAGCAACCTTATGAATCTTAGCACCCTCAACAAGAAAATCATCAACCTTCTGGTTGAGCTTATCTAACCAATTGTCCATCATCCCTACCTTTCTTTTCATCTGAATCAAATCATCTGCCTCCCTCTTTGTTAACAATACTAGGGATTTAGGGGGAGCAGCCTATTGAGAAATGGGACTGGAAACATACTTTAAGAAACAATGCAGCTGATCCAATTGAGCCTTAAGCTCATCATTCCTTTTCTTATCCTTCATCATCCAGGTTTTATTTGAAGAGGCCACAATATCAATCAAACTCATTTGTTGATTTCTCATAGGCTTTCCCAAATTCACTGCCCCCAACTGATAATCAGTGATTTGCACATCAACATGGCTCTTCTCCATTACAGGTATGGTACATTCAACAATGATCTCTCCAGCATCAGTGAACCTAGTGGAGTGAAGAACCCAAGCCTTCTTCTTAGGTTTCTCCTTCCCAATTTCTTTCATCATTTATTCCTAGTTCAACGGCTATGGTTGAACAACTTTTTTTCTCTCTAAGTCCAACTTTAACCAAGTAGGAGCAATTAGAGTAGTGGCTGCTTGGGCTGAAGAGGAAGCAACAGTGCTGGAAGACAGAGGTTGCAATAATGTAAGCTTTGGTTGAGACTCAACCTCTTGCACATTTTGTTGATCACTTTTCTCCCTTTCCTGTGCTAACTTTTCTGATTCCTCTTTATCCTCTTGCTCTTGCACCCTTTTGGCTTCCAACTCCTGCCTTAAGCATTCCTCTTCTATTCTTTTCTTTTCTAACATTTCATCTCACTGCTTTTTCAATTCTTCAACATAGTCCCATGCCTCTTTGGACTTCTTTTCATGTTCAGTGATCTCAGTAGCCTCTCTTTCCCTTTTTAGGCATTCTTTCTCTTCCCTTTTTCTATAGGCCTCCTCTTGTTCCTTGAGTTTAGCTTCAATAGCTACTTTTTCTCTCCTTTGCTGAGCCTTTTCTTCTTCGAGATCATGAGTTTCTGTTGCATTAACAACCTATCCCTTTCTTCTTGAATTTTGAGCTCTTGCTCCTTTTGTTGTTGTTGTTGAGCTAACTCATTGGCTTTCACCTTATCTTCCAACTCCTTCTACTTGGCTGCCAACTCAGATTGTGCCTTGGCCTCCTCCTCCTACTGTGCCTTAGCTTGTGCCTTAGAATCAACTTCTCTTTTAGCATCCTCAAATAGTTTCCATTGATCTTCTTCAATTAATATGTGCTCAGTCCCTACATCATCAGTCATACCCAAAGATGTGAAAGTCGGATTCTCTTTATCAGATGCAGTCTTTTTTGAATCAGTTTCAATATTATGTATCTCAATATGATCCTCCATTTATTTTAAAACCTCCACTTCATCATGGAGAGTTCCATTTGGTAATCCTAGGCCCAACTCTTATGCCTCAGAGGGCTGAGTAGATACCTCTGCTGCTGCAGATGTAGAAATACCCACCTCTGCAGTTGTTTCATCTTCATGTACCTTTGGAAGGTCTTGAAGAACCTCCTCCTCTTCTTGCACACTAGAAGGCATGAAATCTAAAGGCTCCTTAGGTGCGGTTCTTCTTTTTGCCCTCTTATATCCTTGGGTGGTACCTACAACCTTCCTCTTCTTGGATGATGTAGCCTTGGTCTGATTAGCTCTCAGACTCACCCATTGAATTCTCTATTGAGCACTGGTCTTGCAATCTACATTATGTCAATGGTCTCACCCGTACTCCAATCTATTGGATCAAGATCCTTAGTTCCAATCTTTTTGCATCATACCCGGGATCCAAAACTATCCCATCATCAAACAATGTGTCGAGAATGTCTTCTTTTATGCCAAACTCAATCATGAGTGGGATGGGTATCCTCTCACAATCCCTCCTCCTAAGATCATATTCATCTTGTATGTCCTCCCAAAAATCCTCCAACAGATTGAAGTGTTTCTCAAGGACACTGGGGAGAAAATCCTGCATCTTATGCTTGGGGTCATAGCATTTCCTAGCAGTGTACAAGCCCAACTTCAAATAAACCAATTCATCACAAACAACCTTACCCGCCTAAATGTGTGGACAGCAAAAGGCCCCAAGCTTCATTGGAAATTTATGGCAACTTGTCTTGTGTTTGCTTCTAAACTAGAGATTCACAGCCAAGGCTTGATAAATAAACTCCATCAAGATGATTCTATCACCACAACACTTGGGTAACAAATGGGGATGACCATCAAAGCCTGCTAACCTAAAATAGGTGAATGTGGGGTATTGGATAAACCAATGGCTCCATTCATTCACAAAAGCCATTGCCTCTCTGCTAAGTCTATACCCAACATCACCATTAAGTTTGTTGATAATGACATAAAGAAAGGGATCATTTACCCTTCTATAATGTTGCTCTGATGCCTACAAGGTGAGCTAGTTATAATACTCCCATACCTTCTTCTGTCCTTGGGCTTCTCCTAATATACCCACTATTTCAAGTCCAACAAAAATCCCCACACGTGCAACCACATAAACCACATAGGAAGTCAAAAAGAAAAACTTGGTTTCTCTCACATTTATCATCTAATTGTGAATTCTATCAGACACTATCATAGACCAGTCAAATTTTTTCCTCCCATCCAAAATAGCTTGGATAAAAGGAAACATCCATTCCTTAAACACTGAAGCATCCCTTTTCCCAAACACCCTAGAGAGGAACATGATTATATCCCAAATTTCTTTACTAAAGTCTACCCTCTTAGGTTGGTCTGGGAGCTTGATTAGAGACTTCTTCTCTACCCTCATCCAAGTCTTATTTATGTGGAGTTTATTCCTCTCCTTGTTATCACTATAGAGCTTCAATGCCTCTGTCTCTTTTAATTGCCTAGGATTCTTGGGATCACATATATGAAACTAGAATTTGATCATTTGAGGTGTGTAGTCAATAATGATATTCCCCTTCACATCCACAAACTTCCTAGTAGCAGGGTTATATGCTCTAGCTACTGCAAGAATCAATTCTAGACATGGAATAGATAGGGGGAAAAGTGCAACATGCACCAGCCCTGATTGAACAATCCTTTCTATTCTTCCTGTGATCTACTCTTCAGTGAATGTCTCTTCATGCAACTCTCCCTAATTGAAAGGACCCAAATTGGGGTCAGTTATGTCATTCTAGTCGGAGTCAATTTTTCTAGTAGTAAGGATGACTTCCCTATGCTTACACCTCAAGGTATATGGGAGCTACTCCACTTTGATCTTCTTTGGCCTAAATCCCTGCCATGAAGTTTCACCTGGCTAGCTCCTTTGGGAGGCCTCATCTGATGCTCCTGACATCTCTTAATACCTACAACAATTTCCTGTATTAGATGAACAAAACATCTAACTTAGTCAATCGGATAATCATTGCTCCATCCTCCTAAGATAACATTTACTTTGTGAAACCATGCCTTTATCGGAGGTAGAACCGTAGAAATTTTAGGCATAGACAATAATTTATATCATGTGGCAGGGATGGGATCACAACTGGACAAGAATAAAAAAATCACATGTGGGACCGAAACGGGAACCAAAACATGATCGGAGGTGGAATGGGAATGGGAACCAGACCAAAACATAGTTAGAGGCGGGATCGAAACAAAAAAAAAGAAACAAAAGTTAGTTACCAAGTTCAATTCCCTCCCCTGACCTAGTTCTAGCCAAAGTAAATGCGATGACATCATAATAAGGAACGGGAGTGGATCACTTCCAAAAAATAGAGAGTATTTAAAATATGGTGGTCATATGACCGAATAAACCCTAGGTCATATGGGCCCCAATGGAAAACTAGAAAGGGATCAGCTTAAACCTCCAACAGCTCCTCCATGTAGAAGTCATTAAAACCATGAACATGTTATATTGTAAAACCCTAATTCACCTGATACCCTATTTGCAAAAACTAGGGTACAATGAGAAACCGGTATGAACAACCCAAAACCAACTCGATAAAACCAGAATAGGGTCCCAAAAATGAAGTTTGGTACCCGAACAAGGAAACCCCTTAAAAATCAAAACCCTAGTCAAAACGAGAGCATGAAAAAGTGGACCTGTCATGAAAGCAAAAAGATAAACCCAACAAAATAGAAAGGGACATAAAAGAAAGAAAGAACCAAACAAAACCAAACAAAAAAGAACAGAAACAAAGACCCACCGAGCAAACAAAATTCATAGAATAAACACTCCTACAAATAAGTTAAAATGATAGAAATGAAAGAACAAAATAGAAGAAAGAATAGAAAAAGAAACCTGCCTCGAAATGCACCTTAGGATTGACCACAAATTTGCCAAGATTCACTCTGCAATTCACCCCCGCGATCAAATTAATTCTCTCGAGAATTTCCTGGTAGTAATTTTCCTAAACACTTCGCATAATGATAACAATGAGGTGGTTTAAGAATAATTAAACCTTTAATCAATAATTTGAATGTGCGAATTAGTTGCATTTAATGCCATAAATGTGGTAGATTAGGGACAGAGCCAATGACACAAACAAACAGTTAAGTCAAGTCAACGAAACATTAGAAAGTAAGGCAGAAGCAGAGCCGAGTCAGGGACAAGATAGAGAAACTACACAATGTTCCCCATTTCATCTCCAACCCCGGATCCGGTCCCCAAAAGAAGGACTGACCAAGCAAATGACCAATGGAGATGGGAACAGAGACAAAACCGAAATGGGATTTTCACAAAGTTCGAAGTTCCATTCCAGGTTTGGATCTGGTCCCGACAAAAAGAAAAGAACAACACAAGAACAAGATAGAAAAACTTGAAATTTCCTTATTTCATTTCCAATCCCGGTTCCGATCCCGTGCGAGCAAACAAACAAAAAACACAAGGAAACGACCAACGAATAGGAGGACAGACCAACCTAAGTGTTAGCCAAAAATGAACACCAAAACAAAAATGAAACAAGAGAGAAAGTGGAGTTGGAGTCGGAACCAAAAACAAACTGGAATCCTTGAAATAATTCCACGTCCAAATTTGGTTCTGAACCTACCTCTACCAAAACAAAAAATAGACTTAGGAGAAAAATAAAGAACTCCTAAGATGCAACAGACAACCTAAAGACAACCCAAAGACAACCAAAACAAAAGAAAAGAAAGGGGGACCCATTTTATTTCAACACAACAAAATGGGGTGGTTATGCAAGGCATAACGCTTCCTATTGGCATCAATGACAACACCTTCATACTCGCAATAAATGTTAGCATAATTTAATGTATATATTTAATGTTTTGTTTATAAATTGTAATGATGGAAAAAGTCCCCCCCTAACTTGGCCTTGATTTAGTGTTTTAATATGTATAACATATTCACATTACATCTTGGGCTGTTGTGAACTAAATAATCTTATTGATGCCTTATTTGGAGTTTTGTAAAGTGTTGTAACACACGTTCACACTTTTCTATTCTTTTATTTAATAATTGGGCTTCTTTATGCTTTAATTGGCCTTACTTTAGGCCCACAAGCCTCATTTAATGTATCATTTCAAGGATAATTCTCACACAAATCAACATCCAATCATAATTTAGGTGTTTTCAGCTTGAATGGCCCAAATTTAGTGATCTGTGACACATTCACCATCTTGGGCGAATGAGTCCCATGTAGGTTTTTTTGTCTTGAACCTAGTTTCACACCTTTCTAAGCATTTTTGAATTTGGTCCCATAAATTAGGCTTAATTGAATTCATTCGCCACCTTGGAAAAATGAGTCCTATGTGGCCCAAAATCAAAATTAACTCAAATTTTTGGTAGAATTTTATCCTCCTAAATCTCATGTCAGCTTGTAGTGTTGTAATTTCGGGAATTCCTTCATAATTAAGTATAAATACATGTTTATTTCACTCATTCTTGACACCTAGAAAGTTGAATGAGCATTCCTATAGCAAGTTTGAGTTCACAAGAGCATTCAAGTGTTTACAAGAGCATTTAGGAGTCTTAAAGGGAAGATTATCAAGCATTTTAGAGCATTATCAAAGCATCAATCATCATGTCAAAGACTTCATGCATCATATTTTTTTTGAGCTAACAATTGTGATGTAGGGTTTTATGATTCAAGCTAGCATTTCACTCAAGATCTATCCTATTCAAGAAAGATTCAAGATCTACGTCCATTAGAGCCATCTCATACATGTTTGCAACACTTCATTTCTAGGGTTTGGTGAGTTGCAACATCATATTTTTTTTATTCATCATTCTCCATTCCTATTTCATTCTATTTCAATATTTGATTACCAAAATGGGGTTTGACCAAGGCAAGTCCCTATCCACTAACAAAACCACATTTTCCCCTCTCTTTAGTGTATGATATGGAGGTTTAGATCAAAGATAAATTAAGGATAAATCTTGGAAGAAGTAAAAGTGCCTAAATTTTTCAAAATTGTCACCTTACATTAGAGAACATTAGAGAACACCTACAGGTAGATTTACAGAGATTTAGATCTGGAAACCTAAAGAATTAGATTGAGTATACTTCTAAGGGAAGATTTAGAATTTGAAGTTTCAAAAAACCCTAATTGGAAATTTTTTCCACTTTTGGCGAATGAGTCCTAGTTTTGGTCAAAATTCTAATTTTTGCATATTCAAATACCCAATTGCCAAATTCTTGTTCTTGCACAAAAACCCAAATTTTGGACTAGTTTTCCAGCTTGGCGAATGAGTCCTAGTTGGAATTAAAGTCAAATTTTCCAAAATTTTAGGCCTCCTTCCAGTCATCTTCAGATTCCCAGGTGCATACATTTCACCTTATAGCTTGTTTTTTTGTTTTCCATACATTTCTATGTCATTTAGTGAAAAATTGCATTGAATTAGGGTTTATCATTACATCTTGCATTACATTTGTCTTTCCAAGCCCTAGATTGGTGGTTAACCCCTCATTAGTTTATATTCAACCCCTAGGATATCCCTATTACACGATCTCTTTCTCATTTGCATTGAAATCTCTAGGGTTATCCTTGAATGAAAATGGAAAGTGGGTGTGCTCTGTGTCCTAAACCATACGATAGCATCCTAACCCATTTTATTTCATTTCATTTTAGTGAAATTGCATTTAGAACATTGTAATTTTAATTTGGAGTGCATTACCATCCTAGATCTTTCTTACATTAACATTGCATTAGGGTTTACATTAGTCAATTGGCATTCTAGGGTTTCAAAATTTTGCATTAGTGAAAGTTCATATAGATTGCATTTTTGCATTTCAAATAATCTTAAATCATACAAAAGCTACATTTTCGCTTAGAATACATATCATAAAACATATAAAGCATAAAAATTAATTGAATTTTTTGAAAATTTTGAAAAAAATTCCCACCAGGACTCATTCACCACCTTGGGCAAATAAGTCCCAGTGTAGATTCTACACTGCATTTTATGGCATTTAAGCACTCTTTCTGAGCTTTTGTTTGTTGTTTATAGATTTTTGTTTTAGTTTATAGAATTTATGTTATAGTCATTGCATTGTTCTTAGCTTATATTTCATTTGTATTCATCTTGCATTTAGTAGCCCTTGTATGAGTATTTTTTGTCCTATTGTTAATACTATAGTGAGAAAAAGTTCAAGACTCATGGCATCCCACGATATCACAATTGTTGTGGATCTTGGGTTGTCTATCTCTTTCACTCCTAGTATTGACACTAGTACACTAGGTATGGACCATACCCTTAACAACTCTTTACCTTCACGTAGTGTGACACATGCTAAAATAATGGTTGCTAGTGTTCCACAAGAAAAGATAATTCAAATTCATGAAGATTTAGCAAACCTACAACATTAAGTACAAAATTAAAACATTTCAACCATTTCCATCCCTACTATAGATAGTATTCACCGCATGCTTAAAAGTGAAGATGGAGTTGACTTTGTGAAAAATATAGCTCAAATCTTTGAAAAACACCTCACCTCAACCACTAGTTGTAGTTTACCTACAAGTAATGTCACAAGCCAAGGAGGAACTCAAATTCCTCCTCCCAAAACAATTGCCTCAATTCCTACCTATACCAACCCTCAAGTTACAACAACAATTCAACCAACTAGTAATGTGATTCCTTTGGTATTTCCTCTAGCATCCCTAACACCTTTGTAGCATCACATGCCATATCTCCTAATACCTTACCACCTATAAGAATTCCATTCAATTTCCCTTCAAACACATACACCCCTTCACCATTTTTATCTCCATCTCATAACACAAGTAATGAACCTCTCATAAATCAACTCTTCCAAACTATTT
>VDFB02000003.1:422512346-422589726 GCA_007258455.2 Sequoia sempervirens | reverse complement strand
AAGGAAACCCCTTCAAAATAGAAACCCTAGTCAAAACTAAAGCATGAAAAAATAGACCTGTCGTGAAAGCGACAGCAGAACAAACAACAAAGCACAAATGACAAATGGAAACACAAACCCAACAAACAACAATGGGACAAAAAAGAAAGAAAGAACCAAACAAAAGAACAAAGACCAACCGAATGAACAAATTCAAAAAATAAAATCTCCTACGAATACACAAAAACAACACGAAGAAAAGAACAAAACGAAAGAAAGAAAAGCAAAAGAAACCTACCTCGAAAATGCTCCTTAGG
Source organism: Sequoia sempervirens (assembly GCA_007258455.2). Taxonomy (NCBI): domain Eukaryota; kingdom Viridiplantae; phylum Streptophyta; class Pinopsida; order Cupressales; family Cupressaceae; genus Sequoia; species Sequoia sempervirens. The sequence goes on along the minus strand of VDFB02000003.1, from coordinate 422,589,430 downwards.
ACTAAACAGAAATTCGCCAAGATTTGCTCCACAATTCGCCCCCGCAATCAAATCAATTCTCTGAAGAGTTGCCTGGCCATAATTTTCTCAAACACTTCGTATAATAATAATAATGAGGCGGTTTAAGCATAATTACACCTTTAATCAACAATTTGCGCGTGTGAACAAGCTGCATTTAATGCCAAAAATGTGGTAGATCGGGGACGAAGCCAACGACGCGAACAAGCAGTTAAGTCAAGCCAACAAAACATGAAAAGGTAAGGCGGACGCGGAGCCGGGTTGGGAACAAGATAGAGAAACTAAACCAAGTTCCATATTTCATTTCCAACCCCGGATCCAGTCCCGACAAAGAGACCGACCAAAAACAACGAACAAAGACGGAGACGGGATCAGAGAGAAAACCGGAATGGAATATTCACAAAGTTTGAAGTTCCATTCTAGTTTTGGGTCCGGTCCCGACCGAAGGACAGAACAACATAGGAACAAGGGAAGTGGGACCGGAGCAAACACCGGACCCAACCCAAACAACAAAGAGCAGAAGCGGAGTCGGGACGAGAATAAAAAAAATGGAAACTTGAAAACTTCCTATTTGAGTTCCAATCCCGGTTCTGATCTCACAGGAGCAAACAAAAAACACAAGGAAACAACCAACAAAAAAAAGGACGGACCAACCCAAGTGTTAGTCAAAAACAACCAACAAAACAAAAATGAAACAAAAGAGAAGGCGGAGTCAGAGTCAGAACCATATCTGAACTAGAAACGTTGTGAGAATTCCATGTCTAGATTTGGTTCCGAACCCGCCTCTAACAAAACAAAAGACAAACTTAGGAGCGAAAACAAAGAAATCCTAAGACCCAACAGACAACCAAAACAAAAGAAAAGGGGGACCCATTTTGTTCCAAAATAAAATAAAATGGGGTGGTTATGCAAGGCATAACAAATGGCGATTTGGCTACGGAAAATGGTTTACCCATTTTTAAGATATTGAAGAATTCAATCACCCCAAAACTTATAATTTATGAGACATGTTAACTTAAGTGTGATTAGAATATTTAAGTAAAGTTGAGCTGGAATCTCAGATGTAGAACCAACATAGACTACTGCTTGAATTTGAGTGTGTGCATGCTTAAGGTGCATCCTTCTTTATTTGAGCTTTCTCCACACCTAGACAACTATATCTACGATCCAAGCTACATGGGTTGATTCCTTCAACTATCGTGCAATGAAATCCTGGGTATTGCTCCGTTACCAGTCAAGCATCCATAGCCCCAATGAAGATACCTCTAGTTCTCTCAAAGAATTGCTCTACTGCCAGTCAGGCATCCATAGCCCCGATAGATATACTTGAATTACCCATTTAGTATTGAGTTTGTCTTTATTGTAGTGCTTCTCTCTTCTTCTTCTTTTTTTTTTTTTTACAAGCCTTACTTGTGAAAATTCTTTTCAAAAACCTCCTCAATACAAAGACTTTAATAGTCTGAGATGTGGGTTGAGAACTACAGTGGATCCGATGACAGTTTTGGGGAAACAAAATTTTCACTTGAATCAAAGATATAATCACCTTGAGATGAATAGGCACTTTATAGTTAGATGTTTTATCTATTTTGTGACAGATTTCAATGATAGTTGAGGAGGTTATCTATAATATACCTTACTCCTAATAACCTTCAGACTCATGCTAAAATGGCCATAAGGCATGAGCTTTAGAACAAAATCTTTTGACACATATGCCCAAAAATACCTAAACCAATTTCTCTCCTAGTGTCCACAACATTCTTTGAATAACAACCCCAATGTTTTAAGATGGAAAGAAAAGAGAATCCCTAGAGAAGACAAAGACAAACACAAAACAACAAAGGAAACAAAAAGAAAGAAAGAAACAAAAAACAAACAACAAACAAACAACCAAAAGGAAGCAAAAGGACCAGTAATTACACAAAATACATATATACAATCAATTCAGAAACTCAAACCTTCACAAGCCGAAGTAGTGCTTGAGAAACTACCCATTGACTAGAAATGGAATAGGTTCTCCCATCAAGGTGCTCAAACGAAAAGCGTTCTCACCCAAGATCTTGGCCACTTGATACAGACCTAGCCAGAGTCTATCAAATTTCTGATGACCACCCTTTTTCTTCTTGGCCTTGTCCCACAACAACCCTAGATCTAAGATTTTGAATGCCTTGATCTTAGCTCTTTTGTCAAACCAACGTTTGACAACAACTTGATGCTTGAAAAACTGCTATAGAGCAACATCTCTCTATTCTTCCATGTTTAACAAGTTATTTAATCTCACCTCAATCCGGTCATCTCTTGTATAAAACTCTTGCATGAACTTAAGAACAAGTATCTGTAAGTGTATGGGAAAAATTGGATCTTGGCCATAAACTAGTTTAAAAGGGGAACTTCCTAGGGCGACCTTAATACGAGTTTGATCTGCCCATAAGGAAAATCTTAACTAGGTATGCCAGTCTCTAGGATTACTTTCAAGTAACTTCTTTATCACTTCTAGCAAGTTCTTGTAAGTAGATTCTGCTACACCATTTCCCTGAGGATAGTAGTTAGAGGAATACTTCAAGATAATTTTATGTTGGTAAGCCCATTGTATAAATTCAATAGATGAAAAGGTAGGGCCATTATCACATACCAGGGAAAATGACACTCCAAACCTGGTAACGATGTTTTTCAGTGAGAAATTTGATAACCACCTCAGTGGTGTTGTTCTTGCATGGTTGAGCCTCAGTCCAACGGGTGCAATAGTCTGTAGCAGTTACGATGAATTTGTGTCTTGTAGAAGAATTAGGATTAATTACCCCAACAAAATCCAATGCCCATTGGGCAAATGGTCTTACCTCATATACTAGTTGTAGAGACATGGCTAGATTATGCTCCTTTGATGTAGAATTCTGACATGTATGACATGTCCTAACGTGTTGATGTGCATCCCTGAACACATGGGGCCAATAATATCCTAACCTAAGGATTTGATGAGATAAATAATCTGCCAATCCATGTCTTGTGCCATGCCTACCATAGAATTCATCCATGGCATGTTTAACTTCTTGTTGATCCAGACATCACAAGTACACCCCCTCATTATTTCTTCTGTATAGAGCTCCTCCTTTGAGCATGTAATGAGCACTCTTTATCCTCAGTGCTCTTCTTTGGGTAGCATTCATCCCTTATGGGCATCTGCTATTTAGAAGGAAGAAGATCAAGTTGGTATACCATGGGTCCTTGGTAAATGAGTAGACAGTATATTGTTGATATGTAATATTCTTGTCAACCTCTACCATGGCCTTTGATAAACCTTGTCCTTGGAAAAGTTTCATTGGATGGATCTCTAAATCATACTCTTGCAAGATAGCCATCCATTTTCCTTTTCTTTCTCCCAATTCACTTTGCATAAGGAGAGACTTAATCACTAGATCAGGCACTATAGCAATAACTTGGCTTCTCAAAATGTAATGCCTGAACTTTTTTACTGCTAGCACCAATAAAAAGGCCTATTTTTCCAAGGGTGGGTACCTGAATTCTGCATTCTTGAATGGCGAGCTCATGAAAGAAATTGGTCTTTCATCTCCTTCACCTCTACACTGTGTTAGGACTGATGCACATGAATGATCAGATGCAAATGAATAAATATAAAAAGGCTTTAAGTAATCTGGGCTGTTCAAGACCGGTGCCTTAGATATTGATTGCTTGATCTATGAAAATGTGGATTTAGCCTCATTGCTCCATTCAATTTTAGCATCTTTCTTCATCATCTCATTGAGGGGTTTCACAATTTCTACAAACCATGTTATGAACTTCCTTATGAAATTAATCATCCCAAAAAAGGACCTCATCTCCTTTTTACTACTTGGCATCATCAATTTCAAAATAGCCTCAACTCTGTCAGGATCTATGGATATCCCCTTTTTAGATATCACATGCCCTAGAAGTTTCCCTTCAGAAACTCCAAAGACACACTTCTTGGGATTTAGAGATACTCCATAGCTGATACATCTCTTAAGGACCTTTGCTAAATCAGTAGCATGATCCTTTCTCTTCTTGGAAAATATTATCAAGTCATCTACATATATAATAATACACTTACCTATCAAATCCTTAAAAGCCACATCCATTGCACACTAAAAGGTAGCTCCAGTGTTAATGAGGCCAAATGACATGCATCTATAGGAAAATGTCCCCCACTTTGTAGTGAAGGTAGTCTTCATCCTATCCTCATGACTGAAAAGCACTTGGTTATATCAATAATAGCCATCTAAGAATGACATCATCTGGGAACCATTAATAGTTTGTAATACCTCATCAAGAGAAGGAAGTGGATAGTTATCCTTCTCTGAGGCCTTGTTTAGATTCCTGAAATCAACACACAACCTGATCTCCCCACTTTTCTTACACACTAGAACTAGATTGGAAACGCACGTGGAATGCCTTACTGGGAAGATGATTCTTGCTGATAAGAGCTTCTGCACTTCCTTCTGTATTAAAGGCTCGATCAAAGCGTTGACCGGGCGCTACTTTTGACGAAAGGGTTTGGCTTCTGGCTTCAATGGTATTATGTGTGTGATCACAGAGGTGTCAAAATTCTTCAAATCTTCATAGCTCCAGGAAATTGCTGCAATATCTTCTTTTAACACCTTAATTATCTCATTTCTGATCTCCTCAGGGTAGGTCTTGCCTATAAGGACATTTCTTTCAGGGCCTGAATCAGCCAGATTAATGGATTCGTACTTCCCTCCTTCACTTTGCATTGGCACTCTCTCCCGAGCCTAAGGATCAAAATCAAAAATACTTTCTAAGACTACCGTCCCCTTGGGGATATTGTTACTCTTTAAGTTCATTACTCCTTTTGTATCACAATCTTCAGGGTCCCATTCTCCTTGATCTCTATCTGATTCATCTATGATCTTCCCTTCAAAGATATCTGAACTTTCCAAGAAGGCAAGTATGTGTTGGTCATACTCGAAGACCTAAAAATTATGAACATTATCAAGAACTGCTAGGATTGAAACTAGCTCAACTGAAAATATTTTCAATTTGGAATCCTGCATGGGCTCCAAAGTACTAGCAGGAACTACCAAAGCATCTGCAATCTGATTTTGCTCCCTAGGAATCAAAGTAATTCTGAAAGCATCAAAGTCCTCATTTAGATTTTGAACCCTATTTCTGCAAGCAACCAATCTTTTGTTATGGTAGGTATATTGGCTGCGAACCTGTTTGACAATAACTTTAGAGTCCCCCATCACCATAAGAGATGTGACCTTCTTCTCATGAGCAAACATTAAGCCCCTAGCAAGTACTTCGTACTTTGCCACATTGTTTGTGCAATCAAACTATAGCCTATAGGAAGCAAAGTAAGTCTTCCCCTTTGGATTGGTTCATTCCACCCCTGCTCCACTTCCTAATTTGGACTTGGAAACATCAAATTTCAAGATCCACAATTGATCTAGGGTTGGGACCTTTTTCTTTTTTTGGCCTACAGTCTTTTGCTTGATAGAAGTATATGGTAGCTCAGACTGGTGTTGGTCATTAGTACTTGAAGGCAACTGGGGGCATAGTTTATCAGAAGATTTTCCTAAATTGAAAATTTGTTTAGGAAGTGATTCCTGAACCTCCCCTTGAGCTAGGTCATGATTTAGTACCCTTGTCATCAATGCCCTGGGCATTGGAAGGGTTTCGGGAGTAGGTATAATTGAAAAAGACTAAAATTTCTCAGTCTCTTCTGGTAATTAAGAACACAAAACCTGAGTCTGCTTGAGTTGAGAAGATGATTCTCTTTAAGCAGAGCTGACTCTCATAAGGATGGTTGCATCCATAGCTTGAAATGGAAATTCATTGGTAGGGGTCTGGGGTTGGCATTCACCAGTTTCTTCTAGCCTGGAGACATGTTTTAAAATGTCCACACAGGGTTGGCAAGTTAATTCAAAGTGATTTTGGTAATGCACCCTACACCAGTTAGGAAGTAGGAGACTCGACATATCGACCTCCTCTCCCAGTACCAACCTATCTTGTTGTAATTTCCTTGTTAGGACTTTCTGATTAATAGTAACCATTGGGTCATTTTGAGGTGAAAGGGGTGAGTCATCAGAATGAAGTACTGAAAAGGTCATGATTTCCTCCTGCTTGTAAACTCCTATCTCGATTTCCAAGTAGGCTACCTCATTAGGGGAATCATATTCAGTAATCATATGTTTGAGCCTAGGCTCACTTTCAATTCTAATCTGGCTTGCTATTCCTTTCCAGGGCAGCCACATGTGTGAGAAATCCAAAGACAAATATCCACCTAGACTTTTCATCAGGTCTCTGCTCAAGAGCATACCATAGGTTTATGGGATATTTGCGACTTGGACATCCACATAAGTTTGGATCCTTGGATTGGATCCAATCTGTACATGGATGTTTTTAAGCTCTCCTACCACATTAAATTCTATTTTATTTAACTGGATAACCTTTTTATTTGTCTGGAGTGGGCTCAGACCTAACTTCCTACAAATCAAAAACAACATGACATTCCTTGATGCCCCAAAATCCAGCAGACAGTTATGTAAATTCTTTCCAAAGATTCTCAAACTTAGCAAGAAAGGTGGAGTACCAGTCTTACCTTTGTAGAGAGCTGCATTCATATCATTAGTAGGAGTCGCCCTTTCTTTTCCTTTCGACCTTTCTGCTTCCCCCAAGGATTTCAACAAGATTTCCTTTTGAGCTAGGCACCATTTCAAAATATCAAAGAAAGACATTGAAGTCTTCTGCCTCTGCATCTCTATAATGAAATCAAATTCAGAATCATTCCTAACATGATATTTAGGAATTGAAAAGGAATTACCCTTTTTCTAAGAATCTGATGGCCCCTTTGGTGGTGGTGGATTACTATCAGCATTCTGATTCGGGGGAACCATATTGTTAGGAGGGGCAGAGGTCGTGAATGGGCCTCTATTCTAATTTCTAAGGAAATGGCTTCCCTTGGTTTGGAAGGCTTGGGAATAATAGACATCTTCTACCACTTCATTGTCCTCCTGGTTGGGGAATGAAAGCTCTTCCTCAAAGATATCATATGCCATGGCAGTATCTGTTGATCCACGAGATTTTTTGGATGCACCTTGGAATGGAGCATCAACTTGAGCTATCTTAACCATATTTTCCATCTCTGGGAAATTTACCTCAGAATGGATCATAGTATCATGTAGTCTACACCAATTAGTCATGAGGTTGAGGTCTACCACATTAGCAGTGTGCAATTTCTCATCTCCCACTTGATAATTGTGGGAAACTCCTTCGTTGTTGGGTTCAGTATTCCATGGCCTATTGTTGCTAGGACTCTGATTGTATCCTCTATTTTGATTTTGATAGTTTTTATTAGAGGATTTTTGGTTCTAGAAATTCCTATTGGTGTTCTGGTTAGTGTTATAATTTTGACGAGGATTTTGGTTAGGATAACCACCCTGATTAGAATATCTTCCCTAATTCTAAAAACCTTGGTTCTGGTTCTGAGGGGGATTTTTTCTGAGTTGAGCCATGTCATTGGACATCTGATACAGTGTCTTTTTAAGATTTTCCATCTCATTGGTCAGTTGGAGAGTCTTTTCACTTTCTACATTCTTCACAGTGAAAGATGGATTAGCTGAACTTGATCCTCCTGCTTGATTTTGGTAATTTTGATTTTGCTAGGAGGAATCCTGGGGACCATTATTAAAAAATGGCAAGGGAGGTGAACCTTGGAATTTAGAGATGTGTCTGTATTGGGAATAGGACATCCCTGGGACCGTATTGAATAGAGGGGGTGGATTGGACATTAGGTATCCTAAAGGAGGGAGAACTCCTCCTAGACTCCCGCTTTGCAGACTGAACTGTTGCTGCAGCTGAATGGTGAGATGATATACCTTAGCCAAAGAGTCAGTTTCATTAGCATGATATGTCCTTTTCAAGAACAATCCAATTAGAGGGTCCACAGCCCTTAAGTATGCCAAGATGGTGATGTTCTCAGCCACCAGGTAAGGATCCTGCAACCTTCGGTATATTCTCTAGAACCTGGTGTTGAATAGAGGCAACGGTTCATGGTGTTCTTTTCTTATAGTGGAAAACTAGTGGTAAAGGATGGTAGGGTCTACATAAACCCTGAATTGATTGATAAAGGAATTCTCTAGATTATTCCAACCTAGAACTGACCCTTGGGGTAAATTTAGGTACCAATTGTATGTCGTCTCCCAACGAATAGGGGAACAATCTACACACAACATCCTGATGAGCCACCTAAGCATGGGTATATGATTCTTTAAACACCTGTATGTGCTCCTCAGCACTTCTTGACTCCCCATGCATGTACTTAGGAGAAAACCTCTTTGAGTTCTTTGGGAGATCATGTATACCTCTAGGGATAGTCTCTAATGACGAAGGGTTATTAATGAAGTAAGCCATAGGTCTAGGCAGTGATGCAGGTAGAGTGGGTTGTGGGGTGGGTGAAGGTGGTCAGTGAGGTGGTGTAGGTGGATTTGGTGGAAACCCAGGTGGGGTGAGTGGTGGTGATAAAGGTTGGATCAAGACTCTATGAGCCCGGGGCCTATTCCCAATAGGGATTTGGAGTTCAACAAATAATTATGGATTCTGAGAAGATCTAAGAACTCTCTCAAACCTATCTGGTGAGAATGACCCAATGCGAGCCAACTTGTTCTTCAGGTCCTCCTTCTAGCGCCAGATTTGTTGATGGTCAAAACAACACAAAAACATTAAACAAAATATTACTATTCTATTTCTCCTGAAAGAGAAAGATAACACATGGAGATCTAATCCCAAGGTCCTGGTAATCAGTTCTCGATTATGCTGATTTCACTCAGTGGTTGATATAACCATAATGTTCAAGGGGCCTTTGCTGGTAACAAAGAACAAGAATGCATAACAACAGGTAGTCCACGTTTGGGGGTTTTAAATAAAATAAAAAGATGGAACAAAGCTTTAAATCAAAGAAACATGAATAAAATCCTTACGTATCAAGACATGCAGATCAACAATGAGTGTTCATCCTACCTAACAACAACTACAGCAAGATGCAATCCATAAAATAAACTATGCTACTATATACATCCATAACGCTAATTCAGATATCATCAATATTCACTAAAATTACTTCAAATAAATCATCCACTCATCATCCAAAACACAAATCAAATGAATACCATAACTTAATTCATAGATAATCCAATGATATGACCTTGAATCCAGTTCCTTCTATTCATTTTCATCAAATAAAGAACAATTAAGCACAACAAAACTACTGGTGTATGGATTAATCATATATCATTAACCTTATCAAAATGGATCCAAACTTTGAAAATCATCACATGAAAACATATGAAAATTGTAAAATAATCAAGCTTTTTTTACTAAACTTTCTAGAGTATCTTTCTAAAACATTGAAATCCTAGATCTAGTTTCTATCTTCTATCCTCAGGTGGCTGATCTTTCTTTAATTAGCCAACCTTTACAAAATAGATTCTAAAAATACATATAGGGTGCCACATGCACCAGTTTCTCAATCCTTAATGAAGATTCACAATTCATCGAGTTGGAACTGAACGTAGAAGTGGACTCAAGAACCCCTACTTTCAAGGTTGATCACTCCGTTGTACAAAAAGGAAGATGAAATCCACGGATTGGACTCAGAGTTGAACTTATGTCAAAATACACAAAAAGAGGAGAAGAGCAGATGGAGTATGACGCAAAGAGTCAGCCACTTTTTCACTAAATGCTCAAGGATGTACTTGTCAAAACTGCAGAATACCTATAGAAGAGTATCCAAATCCGGCCCATCCAACCAAGCACTTTCAAATTTAATTCTTTCAAACTCTGTAGAGACTAACTTTTGCATCTCCTTTAATTTGATAAGCTCTTTTTTAGCAACTCTTACCTCCTCCTAGATATCCATAAACTAATCTAGCAATAAACTCTCTCGATCATCTCCTTTTTACATGATTTCTTCAAATCTACTCCTCCATCTCTCCCTTAATTTATCCAATAACATGCCTTCTTTATTGGAGGAATCTAATTTAATCAAAATGGCCACAACTACCTCTAACTCAATCATCTGTTGACTCAAGTCCTTACTCATTTCCCAAACTTCTTCTTGAAGTCCATGCATAGCTCTTGACTTGTATCTTATGATGCTGATAGTATTTTCCACAAAATATTCATTACCAAGCTCAAGAATGGAATATTCTATCAAAGTGGATTTGGGCACTTTGCTGATGTCTTCAAGTCTTTTAACATATTCCTTATATTCATCATCTTGCTTATCCAAATCCTTAGCCTATTGGTCTAGATCCTCTACTAACTCAAGAGCAACCTTATGAATCTTAGCACCCTCAACAAGAAAATCATCAACCTTCTGGTTGAGCTTATCTAACCAATTGTCCATCATCCCTACCTTTCTTTTCATCTGAATCAAATCATCTGCCTCCCTCTTTGTTAACAATACTAGGGATTTAGGGGGAGCAGCCTATTGAGAAATGGGACTGGAAACATACTTTAAGAAACAATGCAGCTGATCCAATTGAGCCTTAAGCTCATCATTCCTTTTCTTATCCTTCATCATCCAGGTTTTATTTGAAGAGGCCACAATATCAATCAAACTCATTTGTTGATTTCTCATAGGCTTTCCCAAATTCACTGCCCCCAACTGATAATCAGTGATTTGCACATCAACATGGCTCTTCTCCATTACAGGTATGGTACATTCAACAATGATCTCTCCAGCATCAGTGAACCTAGTGGAGTGAAGAACCCAAGCCTTCTTCTTAGGTTTCTCCTTCCCAATTTCTTTCATCATTTATTCCTAGTTCAACGGCTATGGTTGAACAACTTTTTTTCTCTCTAAGTCCAACTTTAACCAAGTAGGAGCAATTAGAGTAGTGGCTGCTTGGGCTGAAGAGGAAGCAACAGTGCTGGAAGACAGAGGTTGCAATAATGTAAGCTTTGGTTGAGACTCAACCTCTTGCACATTTTGTTGATCACTTTTCTCCCTTTCCTGTGCTAACTTTTCTGATTCCTCTTTATCCTCTTGCTCTTGCACCCTTTTGGCTTCCAACTCCTGCCTTAAGCATTCCTCTTCTATTCTTTTCTTTTCTAACATTTCATCTCACTGCTTTTTCAATTCTTCAACATAGTCCCATGCCTCTTTGGACTTCTTTTCATGTTCAGTGATCTCAGTAGCCTCTCTTTCCCTTTTTAGGCATTCTTTCTCTTCCCTTTTTCTATAGGCCTCCTCTTGTTCCTTGAGTTTAGCTTCAATAGCTACTTTTTCTCTCCTTTGCTGAGCCTTTTCTTCTTCGAGATCATGAGTTTCTGTTGCATTAACAACCTATCCCTTTCTTCTTGAATTTTGAGCTCTTGCTCCTTTTGTTGTTGTTGTTGAGCTAACTCATTGGCTTTCACCTTATCTTCCAACTCCTTCTACTTGGCTGCCAACTCAGATTGTGCCTTGGCCTCCTCCTCCTACTGTGCCTTAGCTTGTGCCTTAGAATCAACTTCTCTTTTAGCATCCTCAAATAGTTTCCATTGATCTTCTTCAATTAATATGTGCTCAGTCCCTACATCATCAGTCATACCCAAAGATGTGAAAGTCGGATTCTCTTTATCAGATGCAGTCTTTTTTGAATCAGTTTCAATATTATGTATCTCAATATGATCCTCCATTTATTTTAAAACCTCCACTTCATCATGGAGAGTTCCATTTGGTAATCCTAGGCCCAACTCTTATGCCTCAGAGGGCTGAGTAGATACCTCTGCTGCTGCAGATGTAGAAATACCCACCTCTGCAGTTGTTTCATCTTCATGTACCTTTGGAAGGTCTTGAAGAACCTCCTCCTCTTCTTGCACACTAGAAGGCATGAAATCTAAAGGCTCCTTAGGTGCGGTTCTTCTTTTTGCCCTCTTATATCCTTGGGTGGTACCTACAACCTTCCTCTTCTTGGATGATGTAGCCTTGGTCTGATTAGCTCTCAGACTCACCCATTGAATTCTCTATTGAGCACTGGTCTTGCAATCTACATTATGTCAATGGTCTCACCCGTACTCCAATCTATTGGATCAAGATCCTTAGTTCCAATCTTTTTGCATCATACCCGGGATCCAAAACTATCCCATCATCAAACAATGTGTCGAGAATGTCTTCTTTTATGCCAAACTCAATCATGAGTGGGATGGGTATCCTCTCACAATCCCTCCTCCTAAGATCATATTCATCTTGTATGTCCTCCCAAAAATCCTCCAACAGATTGAAGTGTTTCTCAAGGACACTGGGGAGAAAATCCTGCATCTTATGCTTGGGGTCATAGCATTTCCTAGCAGTGTACAAGCCCAACTTCAAATAAACCAATTCATCACAAACAACCTTACCCGCCTAAATGTGTGGACAGCAAAAGGCCCCAAGCTTCATTGGAAATTTATGGCAACTTGTCTTGTGTTTGCTTCTAAACTAGAGATTCACAGCCAAGGCTTGATAAATAAACTCCATCAAGATGATTCTATCACCACAACACTTGGGTAACAAATGGGGATGACCATCAAAGCCTGCTAACCTAAAATAGGTGAATGTGGGGTATTGGATAAACCAATGGCTCCATTCATTCACAAAAGCCATTGCCTCTCTGCTAAGTCTATACCCAACATCACCATTAAGTTTGTTGATAATGACATAAAGAAAGGGATCATTTACCCTTCTATAATGTTGCTCTGATGCCTACAAGGTGAGCTAGTTATAATACTCCCATACCTTCTTCTGTCCTTGGGCTTCTCCTAATATACCCACTATTTCAAGTCCAACAAAAATCCCCACACGTGCAACCACATAAACCACATAGGAAGTCAAAAAGAAAAACTTGGTTTCTCTCACATTTATCATCTAATTGTGAATTCTATCAGACACTATCATAGACCAGTCAAATTTTTTCCTCCCATCCAAAATAGCTTGGATAAAAGGAAACATCCATTCCTTAAACACTGAAGCATCCCTTTTCCCAAACACCCTAGAGAGGAACATGATTATATCCCAAATTTCTTTACTAAAGTCTACCCTCTTAGGTTGGTCTGGGAGCTTGATTAGAGACTTCTTCTCTACCCTCATCCAAGTCTTATTTATGTGGAGTTTATTCCTCTCCTTGTTATCACTATAGAGCTTCAATGCCTCTGTCTCTTTTAATTGCCTAGGATTCTTGGGATCACATATATGAAACTAGAATTTGATCATTTGAGGTGTGTAGTCAATAATGATATTCCCCTTCACATCCACAAACTTCCTAGTAGCAGGGTTATATGCTCTAGCTACTGCAAGAATCAATTCTAGACATGGAATAGATAGGGGGAAAAGTGCAACATGCACCAGCCCTGATTGAACAATCCTTTCTATTCTTCCTGTGATCTACTCTTCAGTGAATGTCTCTTCATGCAACTCTCCCTAATTGAAAGGACCCAAATTGGGGTCAGTTATGTCATTCTAGTCGGAGTCAATTTTTCTAGTAGTAAGGATGACTTCCCTATGCTTACACCTCAAGGTATATGGGAGCTACTCCACTTTGATCTTCTTTGGCCTAAATCCCTGCCATGAAGTTTCACCTGGCTAGCTCCTTTGGGAGGCCTCATCTGATGCTCCTGACATCTCTTAATACCTACAACAATTTCCTGTATTAGATGAACAAAACATCTAACTTAGTCAATCGGATAATCATTGCTCCATCCTCCTAAGATAACATTTACTTTGTGAAACCATGCCTTTATCGGAGGTAGAACCGTAGAAATTTTAGGCATAGACAATAATTTATATCATGTGGCAGGGATGGGATCACAACTGGACAAGAATAAAAAAATCACATGTGGGACCGAAACGGGAACCAAAACATGATCGGAGGTGGAATGGGAATGGGAACCAGACCAAAACATAGTTAGAGGCGGGATCGAAACAAAAAAAAAGAAACAAAAGTTAGTTACCAAGTTCAATTCCCTCCCCTGACCTAGTTCTAGCCAAAGTAAATGCGATGACATCATAATAAGGAACGGGAGTGGATCACTTCCAAAAAATAGAGAGTATTTAAAATATGGTGGTCATATGACCGAATAAACCCTAGGTCATATGGGCCCCAATGGAAAACTAGAAAGGGATCAGCTTAAACCTCCAACAGCTCCTCCATGTAGAAGTCATTAAAACCATGAACATGTTATATTGTAAAACCCTAATTCACCTGATACCCTATTTGCAAAAACTAGGGTACAATGAGAAACCGGTATGAACAACCCAAAACCAACTCGATAAAACCAGAATAGGGTCCCAAAAATGAAGTTTGGTACCCGAACAAGGAAACCCCTTAAAAATCAAAACCCTAGTCAAAACGAGAGCATGAAAAAGTGGACCTGTCATGAAAGCAAAAAGATAAACCCAACAAAATAGAAAGGGACATAAAAGAAAGAAAGAACCAAACAAAACCAAACAAAAAAGAACAGAAACAAAGACCCACCGAGCAAACAAAATTCATAGAATAAACACTCCTACAAATAAGTTAAAATGATAGAAATGAAAGAACAAAATAGAAGAAAGAATAGAAAAAGAAACCTGCCTCGAAATGCACCTTAGGATTGACCACAAATTTGCCAAGATTCACTCTGCAATTCACCCCCGCGATCAAATTAATTCTCTCGAGAATTTCCTGGTAGTAATTTTCCTAAACACTTCGCATAATGATAACAATGAGGTGGTTTAAGAATAATTAAACCTTTAATCAATAATTTGAATGTGCGAATTAGTTGCATTTAATGCCATAAATGTGGTAGATTAGGGACAGAGCCAATGACACAAACAAACAGTTAAGTCAAGTCAACGAAACATTAGAAAGTAAGGCAGAAGCAGAGCCGAGTCAGGGACAAGATAGAGAAACTACACAATGTTCCCCATTTCATCTCCAACCCCGGATCCGGTCCCCAAAAGAAGGACTGACCAAGCAAATGACCAATGGAGATGGGAACAGAGACAAAACCGAAATGGGATTTTCACAAAGTTCGAAGTTCCATTCCAGGTTTGGATCTGGTCCCGACAAAAAGAAAAGAACAACACAAGAACAAGATAGAAAAACTTGAAATTTCCTTATTTCATTTCCAATCCCGGTTCCGATCCCGTGCGAGCAAACAAACAAAAAACACAAGGAAACGACCAACGAATAGGAGGACAGACCAACCTAAGTGTTAGCCAAAAATGAACACCAAAACAAAAATGAAACAAGAGAGAAAGTGGAGTTGGAGTCGGAACCAAAAACAAACTGGAATCCTTGAAATAATTCCACGTCCAAATTTGGTTCTGAACCTACCTCTACCAAAACAAAAAATAGACTTAGGAGAAAAATAAAGAACTCCTAAGATGCAACAGACAACCTAAAGACAACCCAAAGACAACCAAAACAAAAGAAAAGAAAGGGGGACCCATTTTATTTCAACACAACAAAATGGGGTGGTTATGCAAGGCATAACGCTTCCTATTGGCATCAATGACAACACCTTCATACTCGCAATAAATGTTAGCATAATTTAATGTATATATTTAATGTTTTGTTTATAAATTGTAATGATGGAAAAAGTCCCCCCCTAACTTGGCCTTGATTTAGTGTTTTAATATGTATAACATATTCACATTACATCTTGGGCTGTTGTGAACTAAATAATCTTATTGATGCCTTATTTGGAGTTTTGTAAAGTGTTGTAACACACGTTCACACTTTTCTATTCTTTTATTTAATAATTGGGCTTCTTTATGCTTTAATTGGCCTTACTTTAGGCCCACAAGCCTCATTTAATGTATCATTTCAAGGATAATTCTCACACAAATCAACATCCAATCATAATTTAGGTGTTTTCAGCTTGAATGGCCCAAATTTAGTGATCTGTGACACATTCACCATCTTGGGCGAATGAGTCCCATGTAGGTTTTTTTGTCTTGAACCTAGTTTCACACCTTTCTAAGCATTTTTGAATTTGGTCCCATAAATTAGGCTTAATTGAATTCATTCGCCACCTTGGAAAAATGAGTCCTATGTGGCCCAAAATCAAAATTAACTCAAATTTTTGGTAGAATTTTATCCTCCTAAATCTCATGTCAGCTTGTAGTGTTGTAATTTCGGGAATTCCTTCATAATTAAGTATAAATACATGTTTATTTCACTCATTCTTGACACCTAGAAAGTTGAATGAGCATTCCTATAGCAAGTTTGAGTTCACAAGAGCATTCAAGTGTTTACAAGAGCATTTAGGAGTCTTAAAGGGAAGATTATCAAGCATTTTAGAGCATTATCAAAGCATCAATCATCATGTCAAAGACTTCATGCATCATATTTTTTTTGAGCTAACAATTGTGATGTAGGGTTTTATGATTCAAGCTAGCATTTCACTCAAGATCTATCCTATTCAAGAAAGATTCAAGATCTACGTCCATTAGAGCCATCTCATACATGTTTGCAACACTTCATTTCTAGGGTTTGGTGAGTTGCAACATCATATTTTTTTTATTCATCATTCTCCATTCCTATTTCATTCTATTTCAATATTTGATTACCAAAATGGGGTTTGACCAAGGCAAGTCCCTATCCACTAACAAAACCACATTTTCCCCTCTCTTTAGTGTATGATATGGAGGTTTAGATCAAAGATAAATTAAGGATAAATCTTGGAAGAAGTAAAAGTGCCTAAATTTTTCAAAATTGTCACCTTACATTAGAGAACATTAGAGAACACCTACAGGTAGATTTACAGAGATTTAGATCTGGAAACCTAAAGAATTAGATTGAGTATACTTCTAAGGGAAGATTTAGAATTTGAAGTTTCAAAAAACCCTAATTGGAAATTTTTTCCACTTTTGGCGAATGAGTCCTAGTTTTGGTCAAAATTCTAATTTTTGCATATTCAAATACCCAATTGCCAAATTCTTGTTCTTGCACAAAAACCCAAATTTTGGACTAGTTTTCCAGCTTGGCGAATGAGTCCTAGTTGGAATTAAAGTCAAATTTTCCAAAATTTTAGGCCTCCTTCCAGTCATCTTCAGATTCCCAGGTGCATACATTTCACCTTATAGCTTGTTTTTTTGTTTTCCATACATTTCTATGTCATTTAGTGAAAAATTGCATTGAATTAGGGTTTATCATTACATCTTGCATTACATTTGTCTTTCCAAGCCCTAGATTGGTGGTTAACCCCTCATTAGTTTATATTCAACCCCTAGGATATCCCTATTACACGATCTCTTTCTCATTTGCATTGAAATCTCTAGGGTTATCCTTGAATGAAAATGGAAAGTGGGTGTGCTCTGTGTCCTAAACCATACGATAGCATCCTAACCCATTTTATTTCATTTCATTTTAGTGAAATTGCATTTAGAACATTGTAATTTTAATTTGGAGTGCATTACCATCCTAGATCTTTCTTACATTAACATTGCATTAGGGTTTACATTAGTCAATTGGCATTCTAGGGTTTCAAAATTTTGCATTAGTGAAAGTTCATATAGATTGCATTTTTGCATTTCAAATAATCTTAAATCATACAAAAGCTACATTTTCGCTTAGAATACATATCATAAAACATATAAAGCATAAAAATTAATTGAATTTTTTGAAAATTTTGAAAAAAATTCCCACCAGGACTCATTCACCACCTTGGGCAAATAAGTCCCAGTGTAGATTCTACACTGCATTTTATGGCATTTAAGCACTCTTTCTGAGCTTTTGTTTGTTGTTTATAGATTTTTGTTTTAGTTTATAGAATTTATGTTATAGTCATTGCATTGTTCTTAGCTTATATTTCATTTGTATTCATCTTGCATTTAGTAGCCCTTGTATGAGTATTTTTTGTCCTATTGTTAATACTATAGTGAGAAAAAGTTCAAGACTCATGGCATCCCACGATATCACAATTGTTGTGGATCTTGGGTTGTCTATCTCTTTCACTCCTAGTATTGACACTAGTACACTAGGTATGGACCATACCCTTAACAACTCTTTACCTTCACGTAGTGTGACACATGCTAAAATAATGGTTGCTAGTGTTCCACAAGAAAAGATAATTCAAATTCATGAAGATTTAGCAAACCTACAACATTAAGTACAAAATTAAAACATTTCAACCATTTCCATCCCTACTATAGATAGTATTCACCGCATGCTTAAAAGTGAAGATGGAGTTGACTTTGTGAAAAATATAGCTCAAATCTTTGAAAAACACCTCACCTCAACCACTAGTTGTAGTTTACCTACAAGTAATGTCACAAGCCAAGGAGGAACTCAAATTCCTCCTCCCAAAACAATTGCCTCAATTCCTACCTATACCAACCCTCAAGTTACAACAACAATTCAACCAACTAGTAATGTGATTCCTTTGGTATTTCCTCTAGCATCCCTAACACCTTTGTAGCATCACATGCCATATCTCCTAATACCTTACCACCTATAAGAATTCCATTCAATTTCCCTTCAAACACATACACCCCTTCACCATTTTTATCTCCATCTCATAACACAAGTAATGAACCTCTCATAAATCAACTCTTCCAAACTATTTCATCCCTTCAAAAACAAATTTCCACCATCAACCAAAATCAAAATGGCCCACCTACATATTATGTCAAAAGCAGCCCATTGTCCCTGGAGATATTGTGAACACTAATGTCACTAGGTGTAGAGGTGCCTATATTTGAGAAATATGGAGGAAAGGGAGATCCTTCTAACCATGTTAATGCTTATATTTCCTTATGTAGCAACTTTTTCCTTGATGATAAACTCTTGGCTAAGATTTTCTTTAGGTCCTTGAAGGATACTGCCTTGGAATGGTTTTCTTCTTTACCAAACAACTCAATTCATTCATTCAATGAACTTGTTGAGGAATTTGTCAATAATTTATAGGTGTATATGAACCCTAATATGACCTTATCCGACTTGATGAGATGCAAGTAAAAAGATGAAGAAAATATTACTGATTTATCTCCCGCTATCAATCACTTTATTCCCAAATCGATGTCAAGGTTCCCAATCCTCACCTTCAAAATATGTTCATAGAAAATTTGCAAAGTAAGATAAAAGACAAGCTTACCATGATGAAATTCCCCTCCTTCATGCACTTGTGTACTGGCCTCCATGATTATCAAAATTTGGTTAGTAGTCGAGATACAAAATCCACTTCTAGCCAAACAAATAAGTCTGAGCCTACAAACCCAAACAATTCTCAACCTTTTATAAAATAGAATAAAGGTTTCCTTGAATTCAATCCCCCTCAAAAAACAATTTAGAACATCAATAACCAAGTAGCTATTGTCAAATCTGTGATACCCTTTAGCTATGGGGAACCAAAGAGACAATTAACTCCCTTAATCGATACCCTTCATAACACAATGACATAAATTTTAGAACAACAAATGATTACTTTTCCTCCCATTAAACAACCTAATCCTAATAAATCATTGCCCACAAACCATAGACCAAATTCTTGTTTCCATTATCACTGACAAAACATTGTAAGCGCCTTAAACATATTGTGCAAGAACTCATTGGTTCTAGTCATCTTTTTGATGGAGGTGTTAGTGATCAAGGAAATAAATCTGTTGCCCCTCCTAATTGAAACCTACAAATTTTTACCAACCCTATGCCTACTCATAACATTTCATTTGTCAAATCTAGTGAAACTACAAAGAGTGATGTGATGAATTTTGATACAGATGATGATAATAATAATATTGTTGAACATGATTCTATAGATAATGATCCTATGGATGATATGGTTGGAGTGATAAATGTCATCCCTTGTAAGGTCCGAAATAAGAATCTTCTTAAAATTGATTTCTCTTCTAAGGATATACTTAAACATGCACTTGATGGTCCTCTTTACATAGTTGGCCATATCTATGATAAGCCCACCAATGGGATATTAATAGATCCCATCTATGGAGAGAATGCAATCACCGAAGAATTCTTACTTCTGCATGAACTCTATCAATAAATATACAATAAATTGAAATTATCGATCAAGATGCACAATGGTTTTGCTTTCCCTATGATAGGATCGATCACCCTTCCTTTACAAATAGGACCAAAAACATTAGATATGTCATTCTCCATCATCCCATAGTCGAACCAATTTTGTGTGAATCTAGGCTATCCATGGCATTGCTCCATGAATGTAGTCCCCTCGGTTGTACATAAATGTTTAAAGTTTCCCTTTGACAATGAAATCTTCACTATCTATCATAGTGGATTTAACCCTTTATCCTCATGTGGAAATTTTTCCTTAGATTTCTTTTGGCCCAAGCCTATAGAATCTATAAAACCACGAGAAGGCTTCTTTTCCCTAACCTATCAAAAGTTCAAGGCAAAGACAATAGCAAATTTATCCCTTCAAAACATGCCTCAATCTACCATCAAACCTATCATCCTTGATGAAACCATGATCAAACCTACATAAAGTCCAAACAACCAAGACCAACCTAAGACAAAACCTTCACCTTCTTCATACAAAACAACAAGAGACAATGAAAACAACCCCATCATGCCTCCTAGAATAAAAAGGTTTACAATGTTAAAGAGAAAGTGGGTGAAAAACCTCTTGTGGTTCCTTCTGTTCCTCACCTTGGGGAAGAATAGAAACCTATGGTTGAACAACCCACTCCTACACAAATGCAACTTGAAACTAGAACTAAAATAAATAGAGACACTAGAGAGCATAGGAGTAGACATTATGCCCTTGATCGTAGGTTGCATGAAGAAATAAATAAAGAAAATAAAAATCCAAATTTGACTGAAGCAATGCATGATGAGTCTACCCCCTCCCCAAAATAAAAACATCCTATAACGCAACCACAACAAGATTTGAACCATTCTTTAGACATTATTATTTGACCTCCTGTTGTAATTAACTTAGATGATGATGAAGAAATTACAAAAAATGACAAAGAGGTGAATAATGAATTGAATAAATTGTTTTCCTCTTCTATGAGCTTAAACAACAATTCTCCTAAGAAGAGTGTAGAACTTGGTAATGAACCTAGTTTGACACTTGCTATTGCCCCTTTGGCTAGTTGTCTACCTTCTGCATATAATGAATATGATTGTGATGCAGAAGACTTGCTTTAGGTTGACTCACATGTTCCTTACTAGTTTCTTTGCATTATTTCTTTTTCTTTTGTGTGATTGCATGTGCATATTGTGATCCCCAATGATGTTTTGTTTAATGTTATCTCTCTTTGTGACATTCCTCTATTTGTACCTTCATTGTTCTCTATGTCATACATCTTTTTGATTTTATATGTCATACATCTTTTTAATTTTATCTTTTTAATTTGTTTTGTGTTTTCCTTTTGGGGATGACACAAGGTGGCGAGGCATTCATGTCTCTTCCATGTTGACCTAAAAGCTTTTCCCTTTTCTTTGTCTTGTGTTTTTCTTTCAGGGATGACAAAAGGAATTGAGACATTCATGTCTCTTCCATGTTGACTTGAAAGGTTTTTCTTTATTTTTACTCTCTTTGTGTCATTCTTCCAATTCTATGTGTATTTGGGGAATGATGACAGTTTTGAGCTCTCTTAAAAACATTGTAGCAAGAACATACTGACCCCAAATCCATAGATCCCTTATGTGTTTGGATTTTCATTTTTTGGGGCAACTCCTTTAATCTTTTCTCCTTACATGACATAGCTTTATTTCAAAACATATGACTTGGCATAGGGCTTTCCAGTTAGCTCTCATGTCTTATTTTTTGTTAGCATTTATCATTTGCTACTTTAAATTAATTGCTCATAGCATGGTGTTTAGAAATTTCTTTAAAGTGGGTGCATACATTGGCATTATTCTTTTGCATGGTTCATGGTGCATCATTTTTACTTTATACAATGTGTCTTTCAATTTGTGGATGATATTTGGTGTTATGCCCTTCAAGAGCATGATATATCTTAGAATATTACATTCCTCTTAGTGGTTTGATGTGAAACACTATATCCCCTATGTTGCAAATATTTTTTTCTTTGATTGGTCCCCTCTTGGAGACATTAGGCACAATGTCCCCTAAGTTAAGACCTCGCATGAACAAAGAAATAATCCTTTGAATGTTCTTTACATTTTTATTTTTCAGTTATATGGAAACCTTGCATAACACAAATTGCATGCCTAGGATCCATATTTTTTGTTCATGAGCCCCAAGAAAATGAATTTTTGCATGTCTCATGAAGCTCAAAAACCATTTTTGTTATGGAACCTTATTAAAGTTATCAGGAGGTATAAATTTAGTATGGTTTTGATGGGAAGCCGAATGAGGGTTGTGCAGTAGAAAAAAAGACCCTTTCCTTGACATGGGAATAATTAATGATTAATTGGATTTAATGAGGAATTTATTTAGGTGTTGTGAGGCATATTATGTGTCCACACTAGGTCTCAAACCCTTGCAAATTAAATAAAATGCTTTTAATGATGTCTTGTAAAGGTGTTGTAAAGTGTTGTAAGATGCTTTCACACTTTTCTAGACTTAATGAACCCATTTCTTCCAAATTCAAAATTATAAAATGTGTTTTATAACATTATTACATCAATCTAGAAGATTCTTAATGCGAACTTAATGACAAACTAGTGTTGTAGTGTGATTTACACATTCACATTGGTTCTTGTGCCTTCCTAGGCTATGTGGACCTCATTTTAGTGTTTTAAAGTGTATTTAATCACACTTTCACATTTAATTATGTGTCCCAAGCCCTATTTTACATTTACATCATCATTAATAGGTCTCTATTAACCCATATTGTGCAACCTGAGGCATAATTTGATCAAATAACCAACATAGCCATCATATAAGCTTAATTTTCTTACTTCTCGATATTCCAACTCAAAAAAATGACCCTTGTGAGACTAATTTTCCATTAGTAGTGAATTAGTCCCATCTAGGTGGGACCCATTCACCATTAGTGGTGAATGAGTCCCATTTTGAGTCATTTTCATGGTTTGAGTGGGAAAAAATAGGTTTTTAAGTTCAATTTTTCTACATGTCAGCCTGTGATGAGGTATCATCGAGTACTAGGGCACAATTGTCTATAAATAAGTGTTTTTTTCCTCATTTTACATATAACATCTCATATATCATTCACACATCTCTCATCATTAATTCATCATCTATCTTCTCATTCAAGTTAAGAAAGCTATGGTTTCTTCATTAAGATTGCATTCTAGGACATTCAAGGGTATATTCTACATGTTTTGTTGTAGAATTTAAAATTATATCATCATGGAAAGGTAATAAATTCCATTTTTCATTTTTCATTTTGTTCTTTCATCATTTTGGTTTAATTACCTAAACAGGGTTTGACCAAGGCAAACCCCCATGCCCTAACAATCAACAATTTCTCTTTCTTGTTTTGTTTGTATGTAGATTTAGGACTCTTGGAAGCTTAGGAATCATCGAATATTGAATTTAAAAGTCATTCAAGTCATGTCTTCATTCACCTAAGTCAAATCATTAGCAAAAAGTCACTTACAGACCCGAATTTGGCAGTTTCATATCTGGACACCTGGAGGTGTAGATTGAGCAATCCAAAAGCCACATATTCCATTTTTGTGTTTTCAGAAAGTATAAAGTAGACTCATTCACCATGGGTGGTGAATGAGTCCCACTGCAAGGTCAATTTTTGGATTTTTATATTTTTGAGTACCCTTTTGCCTGAAACGGGCTCTGGTACAGTCATCTAGAACTGGGATTGATTCGTCCAGAGTGGAAAATGAGTCCCACCAGGCCTAAATTTTAGTATTAGTAGCCTTCCAGATGTGTTTTACATTCTTCATCAAGATCCCAAGTGTACACTTCCAATCTAATCCACTTCTGTTGCATTTTCTATTCATTTGTAGGCGATTTTATAATACACAATGTGTTTTCAACCATTTTGTTTTCCTTTAGTTTCTATTCATTAGTCAATTAATATCATTTATTTATTGCATTCAAGCATTGTATCTAGGCATAATTAATCCTTATTCTATCCATATTTCATTGACTTTGAATGTAACATGAGCATTTTTGGCCCATCTTCTCCTTCTAGGTGAAAAACCCTAGGAGAGCTAGAAAGCAAGTGGGTGCCAAAAATCTATGTCACATTTTTGGTGAACCCAAATTTTAGAATATTTTATAATATGATTTTGGATTCATTTATCATTGATCTATTCTTACATTTTTTTTTCATTTGGATTTGCATTAGTTTGTATGCTAGGTTTTAAAACTTGCATTCATAAAAAGTGTATTTAGGTTGCATTTGTACCATCTAAATTCATTTAGACTTGTTGAAATTATGCATTTTTCATTTAGGACTGCATCATAGTACTCAAAAAACATCAAAATACCTAATTTTTTTTTGAAAATTATGAAAAAAGGTCCATATGGGGACTCATTCTCCACCTTGGGCGAATAAGTCCCTTCTGACCCCTAAAACAACATTTTCCAAAACTCAGAAATTTGTTTTTAGGATTATGTTTGGTGCCTTAAGTTGTATATATCAGTCAGTTACATTTTTGTAGCATGCATTTCACTAGATCTCACTCAAAATAGCTCATTTCATGCATTGTTTAGTTTCAAATTTTTGCATTAGAAAAAAGTGCATTTAGCTTGCATTTTTGCATACAATTTCCTTAAAAAATATTTGAAATTCTACATCTCCATCTTAGGTCTGCACCTTACAACCTCACACACATCACAAACCATTCCTAATTTCTGAAAATTTTGTAAAACACCCCTACTAGGACTCATTCGCCATATATGGCGAATCAGTCCTTGTACAAATTTTTCACTAATTGAAACATCACCTGAAACCTCATTTTTGTGCTTCCTAAACCTCCTAGCATCATATAGTATAAGTATGGAAGGTTTTTGGAGCATTTCTTTTATGCATTTATCTCAAAAAAATCAATTTAAGATAGCCATTTTTCCAATCACTTCAATTCCAAGCATCATTAGATCTGAAAATGTTTCCATTTTTGCAATTTTGCATAACATTGATAAAATTACTTTTCACTTTTGCATATACAATGTTTATGTTCCTAAAACTTTGCATAAGTTTGTTAAAAGTGCTTTTCATTCTTACATGTACATTTTTTGCATTCTTCAAATCTTGCATATATTGGATAAGAATGTTTTGCACCTTTGCATATACATTGTTCATATTGTTGAAACATTACATAAAATGGTTACATGTACTTTTCATTCTTATTCAAACAATTCGTGTACCTTGCATATGTCAACATGTTAAGAAACACTTTCTATCCCATCCCTATAAGAGTTTTTTAGTGAAAGATACTACAACTTTGGCCATTCCTCATGATCATATTTGTTCTTCTCCGAATATCTCTCCTATTGGAAAAGAAGATATTTTGGTAATAGAAGAATCAATCAATGAGAGTGTTGAGAATCAAAGTTTTTTCTCTCCTTTTACCTCTCTTAGTGGACAAGACATTAATCAATAAGACAACTTAAATATAAATAATCATGATAATAACATTTTCCCTTCTCCTAGTGTCTCTCATAGTTATGAAGTAGATGCTTTGTTTGAGGAAGGTTATGAATATTTTAGTTGTCCCCCTTCTAGGGAAAGCCTTATGGAGCACAATCATTCACCCATTGATCATTCCCCTACTAGCAATGATGTTCTTTTAGAAGAACCAAACGTTGAATGTCAACAAAATTTGGCTTGTAGTTCTTCTAACAACTCTTCTCCTAGGGAGAATATCATAATGCAAAACAATATGACCATGGGAACACATCCTTCAACCGCTAACCTTTCCTTAGGAGATGATAATCAAGTGGCCTTAGAATCCCCTTCACCAACATATCATGCCAATCAATAGAAATTTTTTGAGGTTATGATGACACAAGTGGGATCTCCTTTAATTAGTGAGATTCTTAAATCACCTTCCATTAGTAAAAAACACAAAAAATCTGAGTTGT
Source organism: Sequoia sempervirens (assembly GCA_007258455.2). NCBI lineage: Eukaryota > Viridiplantae > Streptophyta > Pinopsida > Cupressales > Cupressaceae > Sequoia > Sequoia sempervirens. The sequence continues at coordinate 422,563,453 of VDFB02000003.1, read as the reverse complement.
CTTGAAATCCATCATGCAATCTACTCATAACAATGTTTTGCAGCCACTAAGTTGTAACTTAGTGACTCAAACATCTAGAGGACCACACAACACTCCTACACCATTACCCTTTCCTCAAAAAGTGCCTCATGTTGAAGACCTTAAAAAGACTCCTGCTGATATCTTTGTATGGGAACTCATTCAACTTTCACCAAGAGTCAAACTTCTCTTCCATGAAATGTTGGAAATATAGAAGGAAGAGATCCAATCTTACATAAAAATGAATCATGTAACATCATCCCCTCATCCCTTGCAATCCACTCCATCAGAAATCACATTCCCTAAACATGAATTACTCTCACTTAAGATTCAAAAAAATAATGATCCCTTGACGATAAAGGTGATCATTAATGAAACTCTAGTTAGGAATACTCTCATCGATAATGGATTAGAGATTAATGTGTGTAGCATGGATCTCCTACAAAAACTTGGCATGGAAAAAAATCTCTTTCAACTTAATTACATTCATATTCATGGCTTTTTCAATGTTGATAGGAAACCACTTGGGATGATCACATTACCTATTGAGGTTAGACCTGCAATGTTGCCTACCTCTATTCATATCATGCAAGAACCCCTTCCATACAATCTTATCCTAGGTAGACCATGGATTCATGCTATGAAATGAGTCCCATATACCCTTCACCATGTCATGAAGTTTGAATACAATAACAAGATATACATGGTTGATGCTGATGAGCGAAGCTATGTTTCAACTAATCACAACACTTTCAATTCTCCTAACCCTTCCATTCCTAGATCAACACTTGAACCTATACAACCTGGTACTAACTCTTCACCTACAAAACTCTTTTGTGATAATTGGGGGTCGTTAGATTCTACCCCTCCTCCCCATAATATTTCCAAAATCTCGGCCTCATTGTCCAAAGAGCCATATACAAATAATTCATTTTCAGACACAAGTTCTAGTAGTGATTGGAGTTTCACACCTACCTTTAAGGGAGGGTGTCCAATATCCCAATCTCAACCCAAAAAAACCTTTGTTCCATTAGCTCAACTTAGTTCTACCAAATCACTTCATGGTGATGATGGGGGTAATATAACTCCCATCCCTCATGACACACTGACACACAACATTCAAAAGGATTCGTGTTCTTGTAAAGCAACCAATCCTTCTCACAAACACACCTCCCCCTCATTTAACTACAATAACTTTCCTCCATTCCAGGCTCACCTTTGTCCTACACTCAGTGGGGGGCAAGGGGTCTGATAGCCTTTTCCTCATATGTTACTTGTTGCTTTCTCTTTTAACCTAGTCATTCACCTTTCATGAACATATAAGAGCAAGCTTGGGATGTGGATGACATGTCTTAATATTGACTCGCATGTGACATACCACCCTTTCTTCATGACGTAGCTTATCAGAAACATATGACTTGGCATAGGGCTTTCCAAGTAATCTCTCATGTATTCTTCTCTCTTCTTATACTTTAAAGAAATTTCTCACAGTACAGGTGCTCACAATTCCTTTAAAGTGGGGGGCATACAATACCATAATTCATTTGCATGCATGCTTCTTCATGTAGCCTTGTTGTTTACTTGATGCATTTATCACTTTGTGGATGACATTGGGTGTGATGTCCTTCACAAGTGTGATCTTTATAAGCATATTGCATTCCTCTTGGTGGTTTGATGCGACATACTACATCCCCTAAGTTGTGAATATACTATTCTTTGATTGGTCCTCTCTTGGAGACATTAGACACAATGTTCCCTAAGTGACTGACCTTGCATAAACTGAACAAGACTCCTTTGAATAGTCTTTCACATTACATTTTTAGATTTCTTGGCCACCTTGCATAACACAACTTGCATTCCTGTAGTGCCATATTGTTTAAAGTTTAATATTTAGATTTTCTTTTGCTTTGTGGCACCTTGTTAAAGTTATCACGAGGTATATCTTTAACATGGTTGAGTGGGAAGCCCAACTAGCGGCATGACTTTTCCCCATAGCCACCTTTGTGTTTGTGAGTGCATACCAACTAGCATATGTATCTTGCCTTTTCTTTTTGGTCCTTCTCACCCCATGGATAACTAGTTGTGTGGCCCCAAAGTGACTATACCTTTAGCCTTTCTCACCTGGTGGACAACCAAGAAGTTCTGTCGGCCCAGAGTGAGTACATCTTTTTCACCCCATCTTTCATTCTTGTCATTGCATGATTTTTCATCTTGGGGGCTTGCACAACCTCCTTCATCTTTGTCATTCTTTTTCATCTGCATCTGTACATGTAAACCTCTATTCAATGTCTACTTTAGTGTGAGTTTGAAGTAAGTTCATCCTCTCACTAAAGTGAGGGCTAAATGTGTTGTAGGAAAAAGGACCCTTTGCCTAACATGGGAATAATTAATGATTAATTGTAATTAATAAGGCCTTGATTTAGGTGTTGTGAGGCATATTATACATCCACACTAGGTCTTGGACCCTTGCAAATTAAATAAAATGCTTTCAATGACAACTTGTAAAGGTGTTGTAAAGTGTTGTAAGATGCTTTCACACTTTTCTAGACTTAATGAAAACATTTCTTCCTAATTCAACATTATAAAATGTGTTTGATAAAATTATTACATCAATCTAGAAGATTCTTAATGTGAACTTAATGACAAACTAGTGTTGTAGTGTGATTTACACATTCACATTGGTTCTTGTGCCTTCCTAGGCTATGCACACCTCATTTTAGTGTTGTAAAGTGTATTTAATCACACTTTTACATTTAATTATGTGTCCCAAGCCATATTTGAAATTTACATCATCATTAATAGGCCTCTCTTAACCCATATTGTGCATCCTAAGGCATAATTTGATCAAATAACTAACATAGCCATCATATAAGCCTAATTTTCTTAATTCTTGACATTCCAGCTAGCAAAAAATGACCCTTGTGGGACCCATTCACCATTAGTGGCGAATTAGTCCCATATAGGTGGGAAAAATTCACCATTAGTGGCGAATGAGTCCCATTTTGAGTCATTTTTTCAGGGTTTGAGCAGGAAAAATTAGGTTTTAAGTTTAATTTTTCTACATGTCAGCTTGTGATGAGGTATCATCAGGTACTAAGGCACAATTTTCTATAAATAAGTGTAGTACCCCTCCATTTATACTTATGTTTTCTGCTGATACATTTTCACATTGTTAGACTATGATACTTTGTTTGGATATTTTGATCGCTGGTTTTGAGCGATAGTGGATTTATTCTGTGATATGATGATACATTGTATGGTGATTACTATTTTCTGATATGCTTTGAGGTAGCGTAGATGCTTATTTTTAGTTGATTATTGCTATGTACATGTTTATGATGGACTAACAGTTATTTTATTCATCAGTCTGATGTGACGTGTATTGGTGTGGAGAACGAAATCGCATCACTCGCTTGCGAGTGCCCTATGATATCCATGATTTTCTCCGCACGGTGTGCCTGTTCAATGGTTTTATATATATATATGCATGTTATTTGCTTGGTTGCAGGATTGCAGGTACATGACTCTGACTCCACCTGGTTACTCAGGTCTGAGCATGTCAAGACTCAACGGATATGTTGATTGGGAGATAGTAGTTTGGTTCACCCTAGTCTAGTCTATAACTCGGTCACTATACTTTGTCTATTTTTAGTTTGAGTCATAGGTTGTCTTGCATTCTTCTGTTTGGTTAATTGCTTGAAAGGAAAAATGTCAATTTAAATGATAGTTTATTATGTTTTATTTACTATTATTTAAATTAAATTTTAAATGTTAAAGAAATTAGTTTTGTAAGTTATTTAATTAATTAATTAGTTTGTTTGGTTAAATGGTTTGATCATAAAGATTAAATTTATTTAATTAACTAAATTAATTGATTAAATTAAACTATTTTAAATAAGTGAATAGATTTATTGAAATTTAAATATTAATTGGAAATGGGAAAATTAAATAAAATTAATGCATGCAATTTGAAATTTGATTTTTAAATTTAAATAAATGAATTAAATGCATGCAATATGGGAAGGCAAGATTGCCGAGAAGTGGTTAATAGATATTTTGCACTTCTTGACAAGTGTGCCAGTGTAATTATGATTTTTGGTTGAGGATTTTTCCGGATATGATCTAGGGATTTGGAAAAATACAGAGGTTGTTCAATTTCTTCACGGAAAAAATATCTCAGCTTTTGCAAAAACTTTCTATATTGTGTTAATTTGGTAATACTGTATATTTGTGGAAGATCCCTTTGCTTGGAGGATCTTTCTGGTTAGTTAAAGCTTTCTTGGATTTGGGGTTTTCTTTGGAGAAGCTTTTGGGAATTGTACGCTACAGGCAAGAGGATTTCTCCTACAAGAAGCTTTCATATTACAGGTACTTTTCTTGTTTAATTTGTTTTCTTTTCTTTAAAAAGTTAGAGAAAAGATTTGTTTTGTATTTCCTGTGTTTTTCTTAGGAATTTGGTAAAATTTTTATTTAAAAGTAGGAAAGAATTATGAAGTATTTTAGATGTGAAAGAAAAGAAATTCTCTATTGTTATTTTTTTTAAATCTTTGTGAAAATTGTGAAAACAAGAAATTTTTAGAGAAATAAATAGCGGTAAACAGAGATTAAATTTCAAACAGTAGAAAACCTACAGATGAAATTTACAAAACCATTGAAGGTTTCATGATAAAATTTATCTATTTAATTTGGAGAACAATTTGGAGATTTATTTTATTAAAACCTCTGTTATTGTTTTTATATTTTTTTTAGAAATCAAATTGTTCAGAATGAAAATTTTCTTCCAATTTCCTATTGAAAAATTTGTTGAAAACAAATGTACAGATATAGCAATTTTATTATTTTAGATAATTATATATATATATATGTATATGTATTGAAATATATACATACATATACATATACAAATATATATACATATATCAATGATAATGTGTATTTACAGTGGCTATACAAAATTTGCAATGAGCGAATTTAAAATGAAACGCCGTTCGTGATTATTAAAATCGCTGATGATTTTTATTTAAATTTTAATGTTTTAAAAAAAATGTATAGTGGTTTGGCCGCGCATAGGGCATAACCCTCACAGCCGCCCCCCCATGGAAGCGGCGGTGAGGGTAGCGCCATGCACTCCTTCACAGGGAGCACCGGCGCTGCCCACACAACCGCGCCCATGGTAGGGTTCGGCTGTTTGTAGGGCAACTGGCCCTGCCAAAAAGGGTTAAGTATATTTCTTTATATATTTTAATTTATATTTAATATAATATATTTTATAATATATATATTATATATAATATGTTATTAATATATATATATTATATATAATATTTATTATAATATATTATATATATATAGATTTTAATTTATAAATAAATGAATTTTATTTATTAATATGGAAATTTCATATAGTTAAATTAAATGGTATATATATTTAATTAGTTAAAATGATTATTTAAATAAAGTCATTTAAATGATTATTTTAATTACTTTTTTTTGGAAAATAGTATGAGAATGTTTTCTTTTAAATTTGAGTTTATTTAAAAGAAATAGTTGTATTAGATAATTGATGATTATTTCAATATATATGAAATTGTGAAAGTAATAATTTAGAATATTTGATTATGTAATTTAATCAAGTTGATCTTTTTCATGCAAAATATATTTGACTAATTAGATATAGTAAATCCGAATAGTAGATGTGTAATTTTCTTGATTTTCTTTTAATCATGTTTCTAGTTGGGCAAATTGGGAATGTCGTAATTGTTCAAGTCTTCCAAACCAATTGTAAAAGTGGGGATTGTGATTGTTAGAGTTAAAAGTTCTTGTGTTAACTAAGAATGTGTACATGGATTTGTATGGCGGTTTGATACCTGTTTTATGAACAATGATTGATGTTCGTTATGACACGTTTGGTCTATTATATTGATTTTGGTTATATGTACACCTTGTAAACCTTAGTCAGAGAACATAGATTCCTTTGTTATGTTTAGGGGAGTGGCTTTTTGTAAGGGCTGACACACAAAGTGGTGTCAGGGTAACTTACAAAGAGTTAGTAAGTCAGTGATAACTAAATGACACAATAGTTAGATTAAAACTCTTAACAAGATGTTTTTGCCTCGCTTATGACTCTTGAGCTAGTTCAGTCTTGAGTATAAGATGAGAAGGCTTGGAATGGAAAATCGGTGTCTTGTTTCCTCAAAAGACATTCGATTCCGCAATGATTTGCAATGGGGCCGAGTTTCGTAAGAGGTTACCAGGATAACCCAAGTTGGGGGCTAGAACCTAGGAAGAAACACCAGGGTAACCTTTGCAACGTTGTGATGACACTCCACCTAAAATAATAGTTAACCTTGTGTATGTGGTACAATCAATTGTATAAATCTAGAAGCAATGTAACCATTAGTTAGTTATGTACTAGTGTCTAGGGTTAGTAGATTATGTCTAGGTAACCATATTACTATCTCCTAGCATGGGGAGTGGACCTACGAGTACCACATGGTTGGGTGGAATGTGCACCTTACTCCACTGGGTCCCCAATTTTGTGATCATGGCATCGAGAGCTTTATGGATGGAGAGCTCGCACTTGGAAACTTATGTGTATTTCTTCATTATAATTTGTAAAAATTTGTATTGTAAAACATCCCTCAATTGTTATGAGGTGAACATTGTAAAATGTAATTATTATTGAACTACCTCATCAGATGAATGAGTATTGTAATATCTTATTAAATGCAATGTATGAAACATGTTAGTACTTTATGATATCTTGAATGATGTTTCAAATGAAATGCAATGTTTATCTTTATGTTAATTAATATGTGCAATGTGAAATACTAAAGTCAACTATGGAAAAATCAAAGTACTGTAACGTCGCATAGCTTAATGAATGTATGCAACTAATTAACTTAATATTAATACTTCAAAAAAAAAATATTACACTTTTATACACTATTGCAACATTCCTTAGGTTATTATGACGAGGCATTACAATAATTTTTTTTATTCTAATTTTACATCTAAAAAAATCTCATATCTCATTCACACATCTCTCATCACTAATTCATCATCTATCTTCTCATTCAAGTTATGCAAACTAGGGTTTCTTCATTAAGATTGCTTCCTAGGACATTCAAGGGAAGATTCTACATGTTTTGTTGCAGAATTTTAAGATATATCATCATGGAAAGGTAATAAATTCCATTTTCCATGTTTCATTCCATTATTTCATCATTTTGGTTTAGTTACCTAAATGGGGTTTGCCCAAGGCAAACCCCCATGCCCTAACAATCAACAATTTCTCTTTCTTGTCTTGTTTGTATGTAGATTTAGGACTCTTGGAAGCTTAGGAATCATTGAATATTGCATTTCAAATTCATTCAAGTAATCTCTTGATTCATCTAAGTTAAATCATTAGCAAAAAGTCACTTACAAACCCAAATTTGGTAGTTTCAGATTTGGACACCTGGAGGTGCAGATTGAGCAATTCGAAAGCCATAGATTCCATTTTTGAGTTTTCAGAAACTCCAAAGTGGACTAATTCACCATGGGTGGTGAATGAGTCCCACCCCAAGGTCAATTTTTTTATTTTTTCATTTTTGAGTACCCTTTTACCAGAAACTGGCTCTGGTACAATCATCTAGAACTGGGACTAATTCACCTAGAGTGGGGAATGAGTCCCACCAAGCCTAAATTTCAGTATTATTAGCCTTCAAGATGTCTTTTCCAGCCTTCATCAAGATCCCAAGTGCAAACTTTCAGTTTGACTTATTTCTCTTAAGTTTTGCATTCATTTCTACTTCATTTCTGCATAACACAATGTGTTTTCAAACATAGCTTAAATTATACTTTTGCATTCATTTTAGATCATATTAATCAGTCAATTGCATTTATTTAAGATCATTTACATCATATCACATTGCATACATCCTAATTTGAGTGTTACATAAGCATTTTGGACCTAATCTCTCTCCTTTTAGGTGAAAAACCCTATAAGAGTCAGAGAGTCCTTTGGGTCCAAAAATCTATGCCACAAGGGCATGAGTTTCCCTTAGTCATTCGCATGTGTGTGTGAGAGAATACTGGTTGTGTTTTTATGTGTCTCACCTTCTTGGACTTCTCACCCAATAGACAACCTAGAGTTTCGTTGCCTCAGAGGGAGTGAGCATTCTTTCGAACAAACAACCTAGATCTGATCCACATCATGTTGGATAGATGGTCAAAGCTTTATCCACCCCCTTTCCTTTAATTCTTCTCTCCATTTCTTTGGTAGTGCATGCTTGTGCTTTTTTGTTGCTCTTTATATCATTTTCACATGTGTTCTTTTCTACCCATGTTGGTTTTTCATAGGACCTTGGTCTTGTGGGCTTGTGCAACCCTCTTGATCATATTCATCCTATCTTACCTACATTGGTGCATTTTAACCCCTCTTGATCATGGACATCCTATATTAGTAGCATTGGTGCATTTGGTCTACTTTAGTGTGAGTTGGAATCAAGCTCCTCCTCTCACTAAAGCAGGGGCTATATGTAATAACAAAAAAAGGTCCCCCCTAACTTGACCTTGATTTAGTGTTGTAATATGTCTAACATATTCACATTAGTTCTTGGGACCTTGTGAACTAAATGAACTTATTGATGCCTTATTTGGAGTGTTGTAAAGTGTTGTAACACACTTTCACACATTTTTAGGGTTTTATTTAATAATTGGGCTTCTTTATTCTTTAATTAGCCTTACTTTACACCCACAAACCTCATTTAATGTATCTTTTCGAGGACAATCCTGAAAAAAATCAACATCCAATCATAATTTGTGTTTTTTGCTTGAATGGACCAAATTTAGTGATCTGGGACTCATTCGCCACCTTGGGTGAATGAGTTCCACCTAGGTTTTTGGGTCTCGAACCTAGTTTCACACCTTTCTAAGAATTTTTGAATTTGGTCCCATAAATTATGCCTAATGGGACTCATTCACCACCTTAGGTGGATGAGTCTAGTGTGACCAAAAATCAAAATTAATTCAAATTTTTGGTGGGATTTTATCCTCCTAGATTTGATATTGGCTTGCAATGTTGTAATTTTGAGAATTCTTGCACAATTGAGTATAAATACAAGTTTATTTCACTCATTTTTGATACCTAGCAAGTTGAATGAGCATTCTTATAGCAAGTTTGAGTTCACAAGAGAATTCAAGAGTCTTCAAGGGTAGATTATCAAGCATTTTAGAGCATTATTCAAGCATCAAGCATCATGTTTTTTTTGAGCTAACAATTGTGATGTAGGGTTTTATGATTCAAGCTAGCATTTCACTCAAGATCTATCCTACTCAAGAAAGAGTCAAGATCTGCATCCATTTGAGCCATCTCATAAATGTTTACAACACTTCATTGCTAGGGTTTGGTGAGTTGCAACATCATATTTTGTTTCTTCATCATTTTCCATTCCTATTTCATTCTATTTCAAGGTTTGATTATCAAAACATTGCTTTACCAAGGAAAAACCCTATCCACTAACAAAACAACATATTTCCCTCTCTTTAGTGTGTGATTTGTAGGTTTAGATCGAAGATACATTAAGGAGAAATCTTGGAAAAATTTGTCAAAGTGCCTAAAGTTGTCAAAAATTTTCACCTTACATTGGAGAACACCTACAAGTTGATTTACAAAGATTCAGATCCAAAAACTAAAGAAGCAAATTGAGCAGAATGAGAAGAGAAGATTTAGAATTTGAAGTTTCAAAAAACCTTAACTAGACTAATTCACCACTTCTAGAAAATGAGTCCCATTTTTGGTCAAAATTCTAATTTTTGCATATTTGGATACCCATTTGTCAAATTCGTGTTCGTGCACAAAAACCCGGATTTTGGACTAACTCACCCAGCTTGGCAAATGAGTCCCAATCAGAATTAAAGTAAAATTTTCCAACATTTCAGGACCCCTTCCAGTCATCTTCAAATTCCCAAATGCAAGCATTTTATCTTATATATTTATTTTCTATTTTCCATACATTTCTAGGTCATTTAGTGAAAAATTGCATTGAATTAGGGTTTAGCATTAGATCTTGCATTACATTTATATTTCCAAGCCGTAGCTTTGTGGTGAACCCCTCATTAGCTTATATTTAGTCTCTAGGACATCCCTATTGCAAGATCTCTTTCTCCTTTGCATTGAGATCTCTAGGGTTATCCTTGAATGAAATTGGAAATTGGGTGTGTTCTATGTCCTAAACCATATGATAGCATCCTAACCCTTTTTTCTTTCATTTCATAAATTTTAAAATATCCTAATGTTTTTAATAAGATGTTGTAGGTGGGCGGCCTGGGTTCCTTGAATATTGGAGACAAAGTCCAAATGCTAAATGTTTATTATTGGATTTTAATTTGGTCAAGGTAATTTAATGTTGAAGTGTTATTTGATTTTTATGTGAGTTTATTTGTGAAGCGAAATATGATTACATTTGAATTATGTTTTTATTTGGATATTATATTGAGGGAAATTGAAGAGTTGGGAGTTATTTTATTTTAAAGAGGGGAAGAGGAAATGAAAGTTTTGTATATTGTTCTCTTTCTTTATTTATTATTTGCTTCTAGGAGGAAAGGGATGGAAGGATGAATTGGTTGTGGGATGGTGTTGGTTGAAAAAAAAACTCTATTAATTTGGGAAAGATGTTTAGGCTGATCCTAACTTAGACAACCAAGGTATGCTTTATTTTTTTATTTGGAAATTTTTATTTATTTATTGTATGTTTGGTAAATTTTATTTTTGTATTTGAATTCTATCTTGAATATGAATTTGTTTCAAAAAATATGTTGTGTGTTTTGGTTTAGTGTGGAGTCTTGTTTGTGTAATGGGGGTTTGGGTGTGAATAAGGAGTGAATCTCACTTGAGGGATGAGAGCCTCCTTTTTTTAGGGTTGAGAAGGGTGTGGATCCTCTCTTGGGGATTTCTAATGAAATTTGTATATATATAGTGAATGGAGCAGTGTTTTGGTTGGAGTTTGGAGTGGTTGGTTGTGGAGGTGTTATGAATGGAAGAATTTGGTTGTGGAGGTGTTGTGAATGATAAATTTTGGTTGTGGAGTGGTTCGTGTGGGGTTGTGGTGAATGGAAGAATTATGTGCTAAAAATAGAGTTGGATGCTTAAATTGAAAGATGTTGTCCCCCAAGAGGGAACATAATCCACCTTCTCCCCCTTTACAAGAATTATGTGACCAAATTATTTATATGTGAGTTAGTGTTCATATTTTATTATTCAATAGAATTTGGATTTTGTCTTCTACTTGGGGGTGGACTTGATTTCATTAGTCCTATGACTAGGAGGAGAGTAGGATGGGGCTACTCTATTCAATGTTTGTAGGATTATTAAACGTCATTTGGGTTTGCTGAAGAAGATTTGGTTTATGAGTTCCCTATTGTATTGTTGATACATTTAAAATTGTAGATTGAAAAGTGTCTCTAGTGAACCTTAGTAAATTCTAGATTCCAATGAATATTGTTTATTAAATTTCATTTATTAAATTATGAAATGATCACACAAATACTACACTAATTTTATGTGACAATAATGGAATGTAGATTAATGTATCAGTTTGCAATGTACCATTGAATTTAGTCATTGAAAATTCCTATTTATAAAAGAAATAGTTTTAGTGGAATATGAAAGCATTCATTATTGAATCTACAATTTTAAAGAATGATATTTTTGACCTCTTGATATTCTTTATTTAAAAAATTATTATTTCTTTATTTGAATTTATTTTATAAATATTAATATTGAATAGTTTTGGAAGAATCTAACTTGGAAATAACATATTTTGTCTAGTTGTTGGGAACAAGTTTTCATAATTATTCTTTTATATTCATATCATTATATGGATATTTCTAATTAAGTGTGAATGATTATATTTATTTATTTGATTAATTACTTCTTAAATTCAGTTATCTAGTTATGATTTATTAGCTTGTTTTAGATTGGGTATCACACCTTCTCCTCTAAAACTTGAATTGTATCCTTGTCTATGATGATCTGGGCCAATAACTATTGAGGATATCATTTTGAACATTAAAAATTCTCAAATAGATCATTCAATTCAAGCTTAAGAGGGATACAATTCCCACAGACCTTATTATCTAATTTTGGGGTTCCACTGTAGCATTCTCTAGATTCACACAAAGGGTGGGGGATCTCTAGGGACTGGGGGGTTAATAGATTGAGGGGATTTGGGAATCACAGAGAGATCCTCATGAATAGAGGAACCAATGTGGGATTGAATAGGGTAGTTAGCAAAGGTAGGGTTCTAAGATTCATCGTCTAAGTTTTTTGAGTTATGAGAATCCTAAATTAAAATTTGGGTGGGGTCTAAGAAAGAGACACTTTTTTGGAGTCAAGGGTAGGGACCACAATGGAAAGGGTTTTACCTCTCACCCTAGTAGTACACAACAAGGAGGACACATTCAATTGAGAGCTAGGGGTGAGAGGGGGGCCATCCAAGGGTTTAATAGGATCACCAATCACAATGTACTTATTTTTAACAGAGGTTGAGGAAGGGTTTAATAGGATCACCAATCACAATGTACTTATTTTTAACAGAGGTTGAGGAAGGGTTTGGGGCCATGTGGAAGTGCCACAACATAAAGATCAAACCTTGGTGCAATGTTAAATTTTTTCCTTTGACTTGACTAACCTTAATTGACTTCTCCAGAGAAGAAAAAATCCAAAAGGAGAAATTCATCTTAATGTTGTAACCAAAATGATTCAATATAGGAAATAGGTGGGCATGGAATATTTTGAAGCTACCTTCCAAAGTTACATACCATATGTATTAGGACATCCGAAATTCTACTCCACACCCTTGGAAGGTCTTCACAATTAAACCCATTTTGTAGATAATTCACTTTTTCACCTCTTAAGAAACATTTCCATTTCCTTTTGGTAATGCCCCTTCAACTTCTGAACGATGGAGGCCCCATCAAAGGAGAGGCTCGTAACTTCAGTGATGAGCTCCATGTTTAAAAGGAAGGAGTTCTCTATGACAATACCATTGCCCTCTTTCAAGGAATTGGAAAATTCCATGGAAAAATTGGGGTCATGCCCAATCATTCCATCGACATAGGAAGCTAACTTGTCCCTTTGGAGAATGGTCTAGACATCATTTTATTGCTTCCAATCCTCATAGGAGGTGGGATCATCTTGCATAAGATCTCCTCCCATGGTGGTATTCACAACACACAAAGCAAACCAAAGAAATATATAGAAACATCCAAAAAAAAACATAATAAAAAATTGAGAAGGCTTATGAAAAGGTTGAGCAGCAAGGAAATATTTCCATAAATATAATCCATGCAAAATTTCACATTGAGTTGAAAGAGATTGCATCTCAAACTCATAGATCAAATGCATTTTCATCATTATACATTAAGTCACGTACAAACCTTGGAATTAAAAAAATATCACCCCAAATGATGATGTTAGATGTGAAAGCTCCCAAGTTGGCAAGGGAATCCACCACTTTATTGCCTACCTAGAACACGCGAGTAAATTAATTGATTTCAAGGTTCATTATGATATTTACTACTAAGAGTATGAGGTCTTGGAAGGACCGACATGGGTTCACCTTTCCATTCAACAACATAATGGTGCTTCTAGAATCACCTTCTATTGCCAAGTTGGGCATACCTACATTCATGGCAATACAGATTTTGTGGTAAGATGTTGCCACCTAACTAAAGTTTGAGGTTTGAATTTTCAAGTTAATCACATAAGCCAAAACCATCTTACCATGATCATCGTGGATTACACCATCCCCACCCGGTCAACCCAAGTTACCTTTGGATGAGCTATCAAAATTGAGCTTAAGCCAGCCAAGGTTAGGGGGACAAAGGATTGTTACTCCAATCTAAAGGGATATGCAAGCACATAGAATTTGATGCAGGAGCATCCATGGACTCATGCAATCTTGCATCAACCAAATTTATTTTATTTTAATTTTGTTTTGTTTTCAATAAAATGTTTCCAAAAATATTTGTAATTAATGTAATTTTAAATTAAATTACATTAAAAATTCATGTTGAATGATTATACTCGAAAAAATAGGTGTTGCAAAGGAAATGGAAGTGCAAAAATTCAAATTTTGGATTTTTGCAAGTTAAAAGAGATTTTTAAGATTTTAATTTAAAATAAAATCTCAACTTCCACAAATCCCTAAAAAATAGGGACTATCAAAGTGGGTGCCCATCTAATCAAATTGGAAACTTTGATGAGTGAGTTCAATTTTGGAAACTGTCGATAAAGTGTGTGTGAGATTGGTTGCTTGCACAAGTGAGAAGTTTGATTTTTGATTTTTGGAATTTCAATTTGAAAATTATCTCCTTGGATTTTTGGGAAAGATGATTTTTGAATTTGAAATGGAAATGAAATTGAATTTCATTTTTTTTTGGAAAATTTGGAAAGTTGGTAATAAAAGATAATTCATTTACATTTTGAAGTTAGTTTTCAAAGGCGGTAAACTCACAATTAAGGCGGATTTTTCTCTAAGGAGAAATTGCAGCAAAGTGTGAAGGCTTCAATAATTTATTTGCAGCCATTATTGAGGAGTGACAAAGTGTGCATGTGGGTTGGTTGTAGTGCTTGAGAAGCACACAAATTCTATGGAATGTTGCAGATTTTTGTAATCAATTTTATGATGTTGTAAAGGGAATATGTGGTTCCCATAGTCTCATTGAGACTTTATTATTTTGTAAGTGTAGATTTTCCATTTTAATGAAAGTTTCATGTTGTAGTTTCTTTCATACTTGTGTTTGTGTTGAAATTAAATCAGCAGAGAGGGTTTTGTGTCACCCCATCCCTACTTTAGTGGTATCAGAGCGGGAGTTACTGAGTGTGCAGGCAGAGGGCCGAATGTGAGGCATTTTGCACTAGGACTTGTGGTGTGTGTGATTTGTGTGTAGACAGATCGCCGAACATGAGGCACTCTATACGAGAGAGGATGGGATGGATCATGAGGAGGCCTATAAGAATTTTATTTTGGGAAAATTATTGGGAAGAAGTTGAAAATAATAATTACCATGAAGAATTTGAAAAACTCCAAGCTCAAGTATATGCATTGGAAAAGTTGATTAAGGAGAAAGTGGGAATACAAGAAGAGAGATTTTGGAAGAAGAATGTTTTGTTGAAAGAGGACAGAAAAAAGAAAAGAAAAATAAAGGAAGGATGGAGAAAGAAAGAAGAGAAAATAGTCACTGCAGATCATAAATTTAATGGTAATTTTAATGATTTTATTTTATTTGAAGATGCATTGTTTGCAGGAACTAGCAAAGGCAAAGAAAATGGTGAAAAGGAGAAGGATATCACAACAAAAAAAGAGGTATCTATTAATTTTGTTAGTGAAAATTTACATGCAAAAGAAGTAGATGAAGTTGTGGATGAAATTATGGAAATTCCAAAAATAGATTTTGATAGTCCTAGATTTGATAAAGGGAATGAAGAAGAAGATAGTCTTTTGTTGAAAGAGGAGATAAGAAAAATAGAAAATTTATTTCAACAAGAAATTATAGAAGAAGATGATGAAATTAAAGAGGTTGCAGCTGATACATGCCTCATTGAAGGAGGAAAATTTGCAGCAATAAGAAAGGAGAAGGAAATAGAGGTAATTGTTGATTTATCCAAAAAAAATAAATTATTATTTTTATTTTGTTAGACTGCAGGAATCGGGTAGCACGACCCCTTATAAACTGCAGTGCGCCTGGTAAACTTTTTAACGTGACCGGCGGCGCTGGCACGACACGCCCTCCGGTACCACAGGACGGGGGAGACTAGAACTCATGACCAGCCGAGTCGCAAGGGAATTACTTAGCCAACCGAGCTAGGGCCCCCGCCCATTTATCCAAAAATTTCAATGTTTCTAACGAAGCTAATTTTTGTGAGGGTGAAATGGTAAAAGGAAGTGAGGAAAGAGATATGGTAAGGTGCAGCAATAACATGTTATAGGCTGAAATACAAATTATTGCAGCAGCAAAAAAAAAGGAGGTAACACATGATTTCATTTTTTTTAATGAAGAGAAGGATGTTAATTATTGTTTTCCAAAATTGCATAGTGCAGAATGGTGGGAGCTGAATTTTGTGAACAAAGGCAGAAAGAGAGGAAGAATGAAGGAGAGTAGAGATAGAATATTGCAGGAAAAGGGAAAACAAAATGTTCACAATGATGAGGTTGAGAAGTGGATCCAACGTGAACATAGCATATTCAAATTTTCATGAGCTTCACTCATAAATTTTTTTTCTTCCTACCATGGGTGTCTGATGCAGGAGCATCCATGGACTCGTGCAATCTTGCATCAACCAAATTTATTTTATTTTAATTTTGTTTGGTTTTCAATAAATGGTTGCCAAAAAAAATTGTAATTAATGTCATTTTAAATTAAATTACATTAAAAATACATGTTGAATGATTATGCTAAAAAAAATAGGTGTTGCAAAGGAAATGGAAGTGCAAAGATTCAAAATTTGGATTTTTGCAAGTTAAAGGAGATTTTTAAGATTTTAATTTAAAATAAAATCTCAACTTCCAAAAATCCCTAAAAAATAGGGACTATCAAAGTGGGTTACCATCTAATCAAATTGGAAACTTTGATGAGTGAGTTTAATTTTGGAAACTGCCGATAATGTGTGTGTGAGACTGGTTGCTTGCACAAGTGAGAAGTTTGATTTTTGATTTTTGAGAAAGAAGTTTGCATGCTATGAAAGGGGAATTTGGGTAATTTCTATAATTCTGTAATTTCTTTCTGAGACTTCTGAAGCTTGCATGTATCACAGAGCTCAAGGATTTGGGATCCTCTGCATGTAATATTTTTTTTATTGAATAATAATCAAGTTTGCTAGTTGTGAGTATTGTTTTTGTGTCTTGGGTTTGGTCCCTCGTCAGAATTAATGGTCTTGGTTAACTTCCAAGATTAGGCTTGATGTAGAACTCAAATTAGAGGGGTTCCATTTTGGCTTACACGAGGTCATTATGAGATTCTTGACAATCTGACTACTCACCTTATTTGCCACAACCTGTTCTAATTTTTTAATCTAAAGATCCTATTGTTGTGTTCTTTCTAAAGCACCCAACCCTTGAAAAGGAGAGTCTACCACCAAAGCTCAAGAGAAAAGGATGAGACACCAACGAGAGCCACCCTTCAAAAACTAACTTGATATCCTTTTTTCAAAGGTAGCTGACCATGAATAAGGACTTAATCCTTTGTTGAACCTGCTAGGAATAGGAACAATGAAATAAAAGGTGAGCTAGTTTTAGCTTCTTTATACAAAATAACATCTATTGCCAAGATGTCTCCCTTTCATTTTTGGATTATCCAACATAAAAAATCATTCATGACAAGTGATCCACCAAAAGAATTTAACCTTAGGCAAGGATTTATTCCTCCAAACCTTCATCCAATATTTTATCTAGACTTAACTAAATAGCTGCCATCCTTAGAGTTCACCTAGACCAAGGAATTGAGAATATTGGAATTAAAAATATTTTGTTTTAAATAGTTCTAAGGAGTTTCAAGGAAGCTAGGTGAAGAGGGGGGTGTATCAGTTGGGATCAATCTTGGATTCAAGGAATGGTCCAAATAATATGAAACCATATAACCCAATCAAGAGTAGAGGTCCAGCTTGAGAGCAAAGTAAATCAAATGGAGACCAAGAGTATGCTTCAAGATCCACTTAATTAATTATAAATCTAATTTAATTAATTATACAGGGGCAATAAATATCAACTTAAATTGATAAATTTTTAGGATACTTATTTTTATCTTTTAAAAATAAAATAATTTAAAACAAATTTTAACCAAATACAATATTATAATAGATGTTTCAAATTATTTAAAGAAAAATCTCTTATTTGAGATTTACTATTTTTTACCTTGTGTAGAAATAATTTCTACCTTCTTATATTTATTTATCATATATAAATATTTAAACTTTCTCCATTTCATTTATCTTGTTCTAATTATGCATTTGTAGAAATAATTTCTACATGCTTAGTTATTAGCCAATAGGCTATTTTGTTTGAAGTTTCCGCTGGGAATTTTGTTAGCCCAATCGTGAATTGGGTTTGTCAGCATCAGAGATGTCCTGGCCAGTGGCGACTAGACTGGGTTTTTTTTGTGGTGACGTGGAGCTTGGGAATTACGTGGGTTGACAGTGGTGGAGTTGGTGTCCTCAATACACGTAAATTGAAATGTAAGTGTTTGCTCGTAGGAGTGTTAATGTATTATGTCATTGTTTTACAATGGAGGTGAGGGTAGTAAATGCAAGCAGATGAAGTAAATGCAATATTGAGTGTTCATTGTGGGAAAGTATACTTTGATTAAGTTTTATTGTCGAAAAAGTCATTGTGGTGTTGGTTTCATAGAAGACTATTGTAAAAATTCTCACCTTCGACTTCGTGGTTGGTTTGATAGTAGACTATTCCAAAAATCGATGAAGTATTGTCCTACAGAATCTGTAAGTCATTTTACATGTGTATTTTGCATAGATGATTAATTTATTGTTGATGTATTCTTCTGATATGTTTCTATCTTTGACATTATACCCATTTTGGAGATTTCAAAGAGATTATCGCTCTATATGTATGGAGAAATTATAGTTAAATCTTCTTTCTTTCGTAAAAAAATATGGTTAGGGTTGGTAATTTTTTTGCCATTGGTTTATTATTTTAGTTATCTCTATGCATCTGTATGGTGAGTTATTTTACATGGGCATTTTGCATAGATGATTAATTTACCATTCATGTCTTCTTGCTATGTGTTTCTATCTTTGGCATTATACCCATTTTGGAGATTTGTAAGACATTATCACTCTGTATGGATGCAGAAATTGTAGTTAAATTTTTTTTCTTTCGTCAAAAAATATGGTTGGGGTTCATAATTTTTTTGCCGCTAGTTTATTATTTTAGTTATCTCTGTACATTTTTGGCGTTATACCCATTAGCATGGGAGGAATTGCAAATTAACATAGGAGCAATTTTTTCCACCCTTTGTTTATTTTTTTAGTTATCTCTATGAATCTTTCATTTCCTATTTGTGGTTATCTATGTGTATCTTTGGTGTTGCATCCATTACCATAGGAGCAATTGTAGTTAAATCTTCGTTCTTTCATTGAAAAATATGGCTAGTATTAGTAATTAAATCTTCTTTCTTTTATTGAAAAATATGGTTACGTTTTGTTGTTTTAGTTATCTCTATGCATCTACGAGCAATTGCAAATTAACATCTATAGGAGTGATTGCATGCTATCTTTTTGAATATTTTGTTTATTGTTTGTGATTATCTATGTGTATCTTTAGCATTTCACCCATTACCATAGGAGCAATTGTAGTTAAATCTTCTTTTTTTTGTCAAAAAATATGGTTAGGGTTAGTAATTTTATCGGCCTCCATTTGTTGTTTTGGTTATCTTTGTGCATCTTTGTGGTTACACCCATTAACATAGGAGAAATTGCAGATTAGCATAGGAGTGATTGCATATATATATATATATATATATATATATATATATATATATGCAAAGAGTTAGTATGAAAGCATAAACATATTGGAGATATAATTAGTTTGGTGGTTGTGCATTGTTATTCTAATAGCTTTTTTACAATTTTTGTATTTGTCTATAATATTTAGTGCAAGTTGATGCAACTAAAATTTTGAATGTAGTCTATGGAATTATATTGATTTTTACATAGGTGTTTTGCATAAAAGATTAATTTATTGATAATGTCTTCTTGTTATTTGTTTCTATCTTTGGCGTTATACCCATTTTGGAGAGTTGAAAGAGGTTACCTCTCTTTACGGGTGGGGAAATTGCAGTTAAATTTTGTTTCTTACCTAAAAAAAATATGGTTAGGGTTAGTAATTTTTTTTTGTTAAGTGTTATTCTAATAACTCTTTTAGAATTTCTCTATTTTTCTATAATATTTAGTGCCATGTGATGCAACACAAATTCTCAATGAAGTGTGTAGGGTTATACTCATTTTGCATAGATTATTGCTACCTATTGGGTTTAGGAGTCATGTTTAATGTGGCTTTGCATTCATATGTGTTGTATGAATATGTTCCATCATATTATTTTTCCCTCCTATCTTTGTAGCTCTTCGTAACAAATTGTCTTCATGATATTTCTTTTTCCAGTTGCTCATAACAAACTATTTATTATCATAGTTTTCCTAGGAGCGATTGTAGATTAACATAAGAGTAATTACATATATATATATATATGTAGAGAGTTAGTATGAAATAATAAGCATATTGGAGACAAAATTAGTTTACTAGGTGTTAAGTGTTATTCTAATAGCTTTTTTACAATTTCTCTATTTGTCTATAATATTTAGTGCCAGGTAATAGGTTGAATTTTCAATTAAGTCTGTGGGGTTCCACTAATTTTACACAGATTATAGCTACCTATTGGCTTTGGTAGTTCTATTTAATGTGGCTTTATGTTCATTTGTCTTGTATAAATATGTTTCATGGTATTATTTTCCCCTCGTGTCTTTGAAGATCCCCACGACACATTTTTCATGAGATTCTTTTTCCTGCTTCTCCATAAGAGACTATTGACTACTATGGTTTGCCCCTTCTATTCTCCATATTTTATTCATGGTATTTTCTTTAGGTTATGATAGTGATAATATGATGCAATAATCTATGCAAAATATATATAACGCCATAGGTTTACTTGTAGACTTGAGCTGCATTGGTTGGCATTAAATATTATAGAGAAATTATTTATGCAAAATCCCATGTAAAATGACTTGTAGAAAATAATTATTATTCTAACACATATTATACAATTTATATGCTTCTCTTCAATATTTATTAACAATGAACATAGGTTTAGGCTTGTATGAATATGTTTCATGATGTTCTTTCTTCCCTGATCTGCTTGAAGGTCCATGGAACAAACTGCTCAAGTCTATTTATGCTGGTGGTGGAGCTTTCTAATTATGTGAGATGGTAGTGTCTTATATGAATATGTTTCATTATATTATTTTTCCCTTGTCTATTCTAGGTTCCCCACAACAAAATTTTCTTCATGATATTCTTGTTTTTAGTTCCCCATAACAAACTTTTCATTATCATAGTTTCCCTATTCTATTCTCCATATCTAAAAGTTCTATTTTAAATGGGTTTGAGAGCATCTATCATTTTCTTTTGATTCTTAAGTGTTTTCCTAATATTTGTTTTCCAATTCCGCTTATCTATCATTTTCTATTTACTAGATTTTCTATCACTGTGTAGAGAAGTTGTAGGGTATGTACAGGATCATCATGGAAAAAATAGGCCCTTAAGTGGCAAAAAATTTAGAAAAATTAGAGTTAGGCAACTTGATGTAAAAATTTGAATAAGTTATCTATATTATTTCAAAAATATGTAAGAAAAGATTTTTTAGCAAATTGAATGTATTTTCTAAACTACTAGGTTTATTTAAAATTAAATCTATTTGGTGAAAATTTGAAATTTCAATGCAGAGTACTTAAATTTAATAGAAAAAATAAGTAGGTGTGTCGATCCCTAACCACAATAAAATGATAATATTTTTTTATAATATTTTAGATATAAGTAGAGGAATCATGCCTGGATGTGATGCATATTTTGTTTGTAATTTTTTATAAAAATTTAAAAATATAAAACTTCGTAATTCGACCACCTTACTTGGTCAAAACTTCATGAAATTCAGTTTTTCTTTTTAATCCTATATTATGTGAAGCATAGAATGTGACACATGGTTCGATTCAAAAATATGATACCATTTGAAAGGTATAGATGTTTTTCAATCAGCCTATCAATGGGACTTTAATCATAATTCAAATAGAAAGTGAATAATAATTATTTATTAAATTCAAAGTAAAGAATAATTTATATTGGTGGAAAGTTGAGAATCTCCTTTAGAAACCCTTTTTTTTTCATCAATTTTGGGTAAAAAAAAAGTTGTTAGCCACATACCCTACAAATACCCATCATATCGCCACTTTTTAGCCCATCCTGATCCTGCACATACCTTGTAACAAAAAAATGTATATGATAGTTGGCTTGTTAATTGAAATTTCAAGGTACATTATTTCTGACTAAATATTATGGATACAACTTAAACAAAGTATACTTTCCCACAATGCAACACTCAATATTGCATTTACTTTGTCCGCCCCCATCGTACAACAATGACATAATGAATTAGCACCCCCACAATATATATATATATATATACATACATACAATGTGAACTGTATGTGAAAACCAATGCTTTGAGACATTGAAAAATACATATACATGAAATAGTGTTGTTCCCTATACCAAACTTTTCATTATCATACTCTAGCTGTTCTATTTTCCATATTTTAACGTTCTATTTAGTGTGGATTTTCAAACATATCTCATTTTCCTTTGATTGTTAAGTGTTTTTCTAATAGGTCAGTGAAATGCATGTATATATTTGAGTTTGCAGCATATTCTTTCCTACCATAAATTCTATCACTGTCTAGACAAGGTGTAACAACAAATTCTATGTAACAGTTGGCTTGTAAATTCAAAATTCAAGCTACATTATTTCCCACTAAATATTATAGGAAAAATAGGGAAATTGCAAAACAACTATTAGGAAAACACTTAAGAATCATAGGCAACATTGGAGATGTCCCAGCTGACAAGGTATTTGTTTGAATTTTCTATAGGGATTTTTGCCAGCCTAGCCGTGAATTGGATTAGCTGGTGTTGGAGATGCCCTGCCTGGCGGTGACTTGATTGGGTTTTTATGTGGCAATGTGGAACTTGGGAATTACGTGGGTTGGCAGTGGTGGAGTTGGTGTCCTCAATATGCAAAATATGAAGCGTAAGTGTTTTCTTGCATACGGGTACATGCATTCTCCCATTGTTGTGTGGTGAGGTCAAGCAAAGTAAATGAATTCACATGAAGTAAATGGAATATTGAATGACATGGTCTGGGAAAGTATACTTTGATTAGGTTGCATTGTTGAAACAACCATTGTGGTGTTGGTTTCTATGCCGTAGAAAAATGGCCCCTTGTCATTTTCATGGCCTTTTAGGTCTTGTTTCATGGTGTTGGAACTATGTTGCTTTGATTTTATGTTGTAACATGGCTTGAACATGCTTATTTAGGTACTAAAATTCAAAGAACGATGTCTTGTGAAGGTGTTGTGAAGTGTTGTAAGACATTTCTACATTCTTCTAGACTCTATTTAATATAATTTACCTAAAAATCACCTTTTTACTCATCAACAAGTCCTATATTGAAGTGTTGTAAAGTATTGTAACAAGCCTTCATGCTTTTCTAGGAACATCTTCACTATTTACACCTTTCTCATGCTTTATTTTGTCTTTTTATGCCCTCATATGAATTAATTAAGTTTATTTTTGAATGTTATCCCAACAAATAACACTAAATACAACATTATTCTTGACACTTGCTTTTAGGTCCTAGTTGGGACCCATTTGCCATGATAGAGCCCTCAAAATGCTTGAAATTTTGAGTCTTTTATGCTTGTTATTCACATTTGAAATGTCCCCATCAATAGGGTTCAAGGATTTTATTTAGTTAGTCTTGCCTTCAATTGGTTTTTGTTTCATCCTTGAATGTTCTAATTTTGCGTTGACTAGTTTTCTCAGTTTTTGGTCTTATTAGTTGTCTTTTAAGCCATCGACATGCATCCATTACCGGCCCCGAAGCCTTGAGATTGTCAATCATTTTAATATGTCCTCACGTCATATTTTTAAACTTTGATTTATGAATGTGTTTATTCATTCTACTTTAATTGCTTTAAAATTAGGGTTAATCTTTGTCTTTGAAATCCATAGCCCTGTAAATTGCCTAGAATTAGCTATTGTCCCAAGTTATAAGCTGCGATTAGGAGGTTGAGTCATTAAAATTAATCTATTAGAATTTTTGTGCTCACAAACCCATGGCTCCCAAAACACAAGGTTCTTCTTCTTCTTCCTCTGCCCAACCTAGATCCTTGTCTCAGGATGTTATCGACCTGCTACCCCAATCTAAAAATAAGAAACCAAAGGGAAGGGTTTTGTTTTGTGGGATGATGCTGATGGAAGGATTGATAGACAAGGCTTGCTTCATCAAGGATGTTGAAGTACCTTACACAAGATGGAAGATGTTTCAACACTGGTTTGGGAATAGGAACCTTGCATCTCCTGTCAGTAACCTATGGAGGTTGGATATGGGGAAATTGGTTGTTCCCAATGTGTTCATGGATGTGGATCTCTTGAAAGATATCACATCAAAATATAACCTAGTTTCTAGGGTAGATAGAGCATTTGATGGGGTGGTTATGGTAAAAATAACTAGGGAAGAAATTGAACAAGTCTTTGACTTGCATCCATGGAGTGAAGGTATGGTTCCATTAAACATGGATACTTTTAGAACACAATACAACAATACTAAAGTTTTCATCAGAACAAAGATGTTTCATACACATATTGTAGTGACAGATGAAGGGAAACACAAAAGAAAGGTTAAGATAGATGATCGAGAGCTTAAACCTTTCCCAATGAACTATTTTTCTAGCTATTTCAAAATGACTATGTACTCTCTATATCAAATTATTGGTGTCGATCCACCTGACACATTGTAGAAGGAATATAGTTATATGGCCACACAATTGCAACATCCACTGTATAGTATTGTTTATGATTATGGAACCCATTTGGCTGAATATATTCATAAAGGCTTAGTTGAATTGAAAGAGGGGAAACAATGGGTGAAATTCTAGTGGTACTCATTGTTAATGCATATGTTCTTGTAAAAGGGACAACAACCCTTTGAGAAGGAAATCACGCTGGAAAGAAAGAGGGATGGAGTTGATCTTCCTGTCCAATGTTGGACCAAAATATTGGATAAAGATGATAAAAGGTATAATTTTGTGATCTTCATAAATGATTTTGCATCCAGGATAAGGAAGGATTTAGAACATGAGCCACCTATAATCCCCAAAGAAATCCATGAATTCTTGAGACCTACGGAGGTGAGGCCTAACCTAAATTTCAATCACAATAGGGGAGATTTGATCTTGTATCTTGATAAGACAATTTTTAGAGTATATGCTAGTGGTTTGGGTCCATATGTCTTACTTGTAGATGTTCCTTTGAGGAAAAAATTTCTTGAGATTATGAGGCAATTAGGAGCCTCACAGGAAGCAAATTTTCCTGAATCAACAAGGAAGGGGTCATTCTTCCTAGAATGGACTGTATTTGTAGATTACATTATGACAAAAGGGACATGGATGAAATTCGATAATTTTCTAGCTCCTTATAGACTGATGACCATGACCCCAAGGAATCATGACCTTGAAGGATTCATTAGTAAGCTTAAAACAGATAAGAGAATGGGTACCTATATGCATGCTTTTGATTATCCCGAGGATGTTCTTAGGAATGTCTTTAACACTGGGGAACAAGATGAAAGGAAAGCCAAATACTTGGCTTATAGAAAAATGGTAAAAGCCAAGATGAAGAATGATCCCCAGTATGATCCCCTACCAAATATACACGGTGATTTCAATAAAGTTATGTATGTTATGGATAATTTTGAGGATGTTGTTGGTGTCTTGAGGGAACTGTGGGAAGTTCTAGATAAAGAAAAGGCAATGGTGGTTGAATAAAGTTTTGAGATGACATTAGAAGAAATACCCTCATATCAACCACCCAAACAATTGATAATTTATTCTAGGAGGAAGAAAGTGACAAGCAAGGAAAAAAGCTCAACAACACTTGTCACATGTGAAGGGCCAAAGGTAGACTCTCCTAAGAGTACAATGCCAATTCCTCCTACAAGCCTCTTTTCATGTAATTGATCTTGATTCACCTCTTGAGAGTTCAGCTCCTCCTGAGCAACCACCTCAAAAGAAGCAATGGACAAGAGCAAAAGGAATGGTTGATTTTTTAGACACAAATGAGGATGATATTTTTGTCACCCCTGAGGAAATGTAAATAGGAATGCCTCCTTCTGAAAGAGAAATTTCTTCAAGTTAAGGAAATAATATCCTCAGGATAGGGAAGCTTGATATTTGTGGATTGAATACTTCAGATGACTTGAAGGTAGAGGCCAACAAAGAATTTATGGAGGATGACTCATTCATTGAAACCTTTACATTTCAAGATTTTTGGTGGAAATTGAAGATTGTAGATTATGCAGAGAGGGTGGCCATTGAAAGGAGCTTGCACCCTGAATCACCTGAAAGTGTCATTGAGGAAAATGTAAGAAGCATTATGAAAGATTAGTTCAAAAATATTAATGCCCAATAGGGCAGAGAACTAGTAAAGAAGAGTGGTGTGTTGTTGTTACTAGAATGGAATATTGTTGATGCTATTATGCTAGATGCCTTGAGAAGGGTTGAAAAGACTCTTGTACAAAATGAAGAAGAACTAGAAATGGCACTTAGAGGTTCAGCTTTTAGTGAAGATTGGGATGCATTAGTGATATCGTCATTGTCTTTAGGATCTATGAAACTAGTTTTGGCAGAAGCATCAAATCTTAGTGGACAATTGCTTGTAAAAAGAGTTGCTGATACTCCAGCTTTGGAAGCTATAGACATGGTTGTGAATGTGGCTAGGTTTACTCGATCAATTGTTGAAGGTCTCACCATAGAAAGAGATAACCTCAAGATTAAATATAGAGAACTCGTGGGTGATTATGATAAAAGCCAACAAAAAGTAGACACATTAGAAACTGAATTGGCTCTATATAAACAAAGAGAGGAGGTACAAAGAGAGGGGTTAGCCTAGCTCAAGCCACCCACCTTCAGCTTCTCCAATGACATATGTGCAACATTCATTTCATAGCTAGGCCTTAGCAATAGTACTGTATAATTGAGACCAACAATTAGTTGCAGTGGAAGAGCCATGTGGATCAGGTTCTAGCTCGTTTGATAGAGAGCAATTGCTGTTGCAAATTGAAACATACAAGAAGCTGCTGGAGAAGGTCCAAGATGCAATGTATGAGAATACATCAAAAGTTGTTTGCACTGCATTAAAGCATCTAAATGAGAAGATTCAAGCTAGACGAGAATGGACGATGGGTTATGATGTTTCTTAAGAAATTTACAAAAGTAAACATCCAACATCTTTATGTTAGGTCACAAACCTTTGTCATATTATTGATATGCAAAAAAATGTTTCTCGAGTAAAATGACTATTAATGTTTAAATTTGAATAGAAATAAAGTAGTTATTTTTAAATATATTTAGGCTAATTAATTAATTAAGTAATTATATATAATTAATATAAATAGAGTAGTTGAGTTTAGAAATAGTCAAGGATATAATATTAGAGAAATTTTTTGATGCAAGAGCATCTAGTGGTGTAAGGGAAATCATACATCATCCAAAACTATGATTTCAATTTATGTTTCCCTTTGTTAGCTTTTTGTATCTGTCTTTTCATTTCTATATACCCTTTTCGTCATAATGTAATTCCCCACTTTCAGTTCTACTTTTTTGCTTTTTTTGCTCAACTGCTATTTTTAGCAATTTTGAATTTAAAGGCATTAGGAGACAGAAATTTAGGGGAAGCTTTAGGACAAAAAAATAAACACTTTTTTGAAAGAACCAGATCAAGATCATTCCCGATTTGAAAGTTATTCAAGTCTCAATTTCTACTTTTTGCCCTAAAAAATATTTTGAGTCAAGTTTGAAGCACTAAACAATCCCATAAGGGCCCAAAAGTCATCAAAAATAGTGGATCTAGTTCTTCAAATATTCTTCACTCTGAGACCTTTCGAACGATTCAAACGGTTTTTAAAAATAGAGTCCTAGATCAAAAGTTATGGCTTTTGGAAGTTGGTCAATTTTTGAAAAATTGCCAATTTTTGAATTAGGATTCAATTTTTGAATTTCAAATTGTAATTTTTGACACCAAATGGAAACAACTCATAATTCGAATGTTATTTGGCTCTGAAATGGAAAATGATCTATATATGGGTGGTATTTTCTTATTTTGTAGCTTTTTGGGGGAAAAGTTCGCACACTGTGAAAGGGGGGAAATTTTTGTAGTTTCTATAGTTCTGTAGCTTGCATGTATTGCAAAGCTCGAGGATTTGAGATCCTCTACATGTAAGAATTTCAATTCTAAATAATAATAAAATTTATCTATTGTTTGCATCATTTTTGTATGTCTCAGGTTTTCTCCCTCGTTAGGTGGTATCGGAGTGAGGTTTTTATGAGTGTGTCGATAGATCACCAATCGTGAGGCAGTTCACACCAAGACTATTGTTGTGGGTTCAAGATCTTCAAGATACCTCTAAGAGTGATACCTAGTAGGTGTGGTGGTGATAGAGGTGGCAGAGGTGGAATAAATGTTGGAGGAAGAGATCCATTGGCAACCGAGGGTTTCAGAGCCCTCCAAAGGTAAATTGATGCATTGCAAGAAAAAATGAGAAGAGGGTTAAACCCGAGGAGAGAAGAAAGTGAGGAAGAAGAGGTGAAAGGTTCAAATGTAGAAGAGGAAGAAGAAGTGATTGATCAAGATCAAATGCCGCTAATTAGGGCAATTTTGAAGATCAAAAAAAGACCCAGAATAGAAGTTCCTAGTTATTCCAGAAGTTTGGACCCGAAAGAGTTGATCGATTGGATCAACGAGCTAGAGGAGTATTTTGAGTATGAAGAAGTAGAGGACCCAGATTAATTTTACAAAAACAAAGTTGAACGGCCATGCAAATATTTGGTGGAAAGAGGTCTAGTTGGAGAGAAATCAAAGAGGAAAAGGAAAGATCAGCAGTTGGGATTGGATGGTGGAGAAACTAAAGAAGAAGTTCATACCAGTGGACTATGAGTTAGATATGTTGAAGAAATTGCAAGGGTTGAAGCAAGGAAGTAGATCTATGAAAGAATACATAGAAATTTTTCACAAGATGATCATCAAAATAGGCCATGCAAAGGCCAACAGGGAGAAGGTAGCCAGTTATCTTAATGGGTTATGACTGAGCATTCAAGAGGAGTTAAGCCTAGTCAGAATGACCACCATTGAGGATGCATACCAGTTCACTCTGAAAGTTGAAGAGAAGTTGAACAAAATATTTGACAACAAGCAAAAAGAACGAGGAGGCCAAAGCGAAAATGGTGGTGGAAGATCTTTTGGAAGCCGAAATGAGGATGAGAAGAAAAATGGAGATGTGGGTACCAACCAAGGATAAAAGAGTGATAATTTCTACCACCCTTGTGATCAAAATAGTGGTGATCAAAGAGGTAGAGGACAAGGTAGATCTAGACAAGGATCCAGAAGAGGTGGTTTCAGAGGAACTTTTTTTTAGTGTGGTGAAGAAAGGAATTGTGCGTATGAATTCCCTCAACACCAAGGAAGGATAGATAGAAGGCCAAAAGGTCGTGGAAGGGTTGCACATGTAGATGAGGAGACTCAATCTGAGCATTCAGATGACGTTGAAAGGGGAGAAGCCCTAGTGGTTAGAAGAGCCATAGTGACTAAAGAGAAGGATCCAGAATAGAGGAAGAATCTATTTTGCACAAGGTGCAAATGTGAAGGAAAATGTTGTGATTTCATTATTGACAATGGGAGCACCGATAATCTAGTGCCAGAAGAGATGGTTGCAAAGTTTAAGCTAAAGAGGGAAAGGCATCCACATTCGTATCATATTTCCTAGCTACAGAAAGATCACAAAGTTCTGGTCAATGAGCAATGTCTGGTGAAGTTCAAAATTGGGAGCTATCATGATGAGTAATCTGTGATATCATCCCCACGGATGCATGCCACATGTTTTTGGGGAGGCCATGGTAGTTTGAAAAGTGAGATATACATGATGGCCATGCAAACACTTATTCCCTAATGAAGGATGGAGTTCGACATAAGTTGAAACCCCTGAAGGAGGTCGAAGAAAAGGTATGCAGTAGTGCTAGGGTTTGTTATGTTGATGGAAGGAAATTTTTATAAGGAATGAAGCATGAGCGTATGTGTTACACGTTGACTCCTAAAATGGATAAGGAGGATAGTGAGAATGTGCCAGTAGAAGTTTCTATGTTATTGGGTGAGTTTCAAGATATTGTTTATGATAATGTACCTAAGGGTTTACCACCAGTGAGGAAGATCGGTCATTAGATTGACTTGATCCCTGGAGCTAGCTTTCTGAATAAGGCTGCTCACAAAATGAATCCTTCAAAAAAAGAGGAGTTAAATAGATAAGTTTAGGAGTTGTTGAGAAAGGGTTTGATTTGTGAGATCCTGAGTCCATGTGCAATACCTACAGTACTAGCACTGAAGAAGGATGGGGAGTGGAGGATGTGTACAGACTCCTGAGCCATAAATAAGATAACAATCAAGTACAAATTTCCCCTACCAAGGATGGATGACTCGATGGACTATTTGAGTGGAGCTCAGTACTTCACAAAGATTGATCTGAAGAGTGGATATCACTAGATCCGGATTCGTGAGGGAGATGAATGGAAGACTACCTTCAAGACCAAAGAGGGCCTGTATGAGTGGTTAGTCATGCCCTTTGAGCTAACCAATGCACCAAGCACATTCATGCGGCTCATGAACGAGGTACTGAAAGAGTTTCTAGGGAATTTTGTTATTATGTACTTATATGATATTTTGATATTCAGTAAGTCCCTAGGTGAACATTTAATGCATATTCGTAGAGTCTTTGAAAAGTTGAGAGAAGAGAAATTGTTGATTAATTTGAAGAAGTGTAGTTTTGTGAAGAAGGAGTTAGTGTACTTGGGGTTTGTTATCTCAACGGAAGGTCTCAAGATGGACCCAAAGAAGGTGAAGGCTATTTTGGAATGGCCTACCCCAAGAACTGCTATTGAGGTGAGATCTTTCCATGTTTTGTCCAATTTTTATAGAAATTTCATCAGAAACTTTAGTAGTAATTGTGCACCCCTAACTGAAATAATGAGAGGGAAAAGAAAGGAGTTCAAGTGAAGCACAAGAGTAGTAAAGAGTTTTGATTTTTTTAAGTAGAAGGTGATAGAACAACCTGTTCTATCCCTCCTGTACTTCAATAAGGTGTTCCACGTGGATTGTGATGCTAGTGGTTGTACCATTGGAGCAATGTTGAGCCAAGAAGGTAAGCGCATTGCCTACTTCAGTGAAAATTTAAATGATGCAAAGAGAAAGTACTCTATATATAATCAATAATTTTATGCAATAGTTCAAGCATTAAAGAAATGGAGACATTATTTGTTTCCGAAGGAGTTTTTTTTGTTTACTAATCATCAAGCATTACAGTACTTGAATAGTCAAGGAAAATTAAATCAGATGCATATGAAATGGTTAGAATTTTTATAGAGCTATACCTTTGTTTTAAAACATAGGAGTGGGAGGTTGAATAGGGTTGTAGATTCCTTAAGTAGGAGACAAACATTATTGACCTAGATGCAAATTGAAGTGGTTAGGTTCAATGAACTCAAGACATTGTACCCTGAGGATCCTGATTTTGTAGAGGCTTGGAAAGCTTGCAAGGAGCCTCTTACAATTGACAGGACAAGGTGGCTAGATTTCATAATCCAAGATGGCATGTTGTTTAAAAGAAGTCAATTATGTATTTTAAGGAGTTCCATGAGGGAGAACCTGATAATGGAGAAGCACAGTGGAGGAATGATAGGACATTTTGGTTGGGATAAGACTATTTCCATCATCACTAAGCATTATTATTGGCCTCAGTTGCCACAAGATGTGAAGAAGTTTGTGCAAAGTTGTAGGGTGTGTCATATGGCTAAGGGAGTGAACTAGAATATAGGGTTGTATCTACCCTTACCTATACTAGAGAGGTTGTGGGAGGATATAAGTATGGACCTTTTTCTTGGTTTGCAAAGGACACAGAGAGGGAATGATTCAGTATTTGTGGTAGTTGAAATTTTTTCAAAGATGGCACATTTCATTCTATGCCAGAAGACCCATGACATAGTCCACATCGCTAACTTGTTTTTCAAAGAGGTGGTGAGGGTACATGGTCTACCAAAGAGTATAGTCTCATATCGTGATACCAAGTTTGTGGGATACTTTTGGAGGACCTTGTTGGAAAGGTTGAAGACATAGTTAAAGTTCTATCTGCACACCATCCACAGACTGATGGGCAGACTGAGGTTGTGAACAGAAGTCTGGGTAACCTACTGAGATGTTTGGTAGGAGATATATCTAAGGGATGGAACTTGATCTTACCCCAGGT
Source organism: Sequoia sempervirens (assembly GCA_007258455.2). Lineage (NCBI taxonomy): Eukaryota > Viridiplantae > Streptophyta > Pinopsida > Cupressales > Cupressaceae > Sequoia > Sequoia sempervirens. The sequence continues at coordinate 422,531,266 of VDFB02000003.1, read as the reverse complement.
AGAATTTTCTTACAACAATTCTATCAATAGGAGTATGAGAAGATCACCATTCCAAATTATGTATGGAGGTAGTCCTAGAACTACTCCAGAATTGAGGAAGATGGACGAAGAGAAGAAGACTAGTGTCAAAGTTTTAGACTTTGTCGAGTACATCAAGAATGTACATGAGGAGGTAAGAGAACATATTAATAAGATGAATATGTAGTATAAGGATAAGGTAGATCAAAAGAGGAGGAATAAGGAGTTTCAGGTAGGTGATGAAGTGATGGTCTACTTAAGGAAAGAAAGGTTTCTAGTGGGAACTTATAACAAATTGAAGATGAGAAAGTTCAGTCCCTATAAAATTTTGAAGAGGCATGATTTAGGGAATGCATATGAGGTAGAATTGCTTAATGGAGTCAACATTTCCCCTGTGTACAACATTTCAGATTTGATAGAGTATCATGAGGGTGGCACAGAGGAAGTACCAACAAGGGAACAGTATCAAATTCTAGAATCCTTTTCAAAGAAGGAGGAGATTGAAGCAATCCTGGATAGCCATGTGGGAAGGAGTACCAGAAATAGGAAATAACAAGAATATCTAGTGAAGTGGAGAGGAAGGCCTATGGAAGATTCATCCTAGTTGTCTAAGACATAGGTTGATCGTTTGGGTTTTCCTCAACCATCTAAGATGTGACAGGGTCACTTCTCAAATTTACCCTGGGTGTCTAATGTAGGAGCATCCAGTGGTGTAAGAGAAATCCTACATCACCCAAAAATATGCTTTCAATTTATGTTTCCTTTTGTTATCCTTGTGTAGATGTCTTTGCATTTCTTGATACCTTCTTCATCATAATGTAATTGCCCACTTTTAGTTATGCTTTTCTATTTTTTCTGCTTAACTGTTATTTTTAACAGTTTTGAATTTGAAGGTGTTAGGAGGAAAAAAATTATGGGAAGCTTCAGGACGGAGAAATAAGCACTTTGGAAAAAAATCAAGTCAATATCATTCTCAGTCTAAAAGTTATTCAAGTTTTAGTTTATACTTTTTGCCCTGAAAAATATTTCGAGTCTAGTTTGAAGCACTAAATGGTCCCATAGGGGCCCAAAAATCATCTAAACCATAAAATTAGGTTCTTAGCACATTCTTCACTTTGAGACCTTTCCAATGGTTCAAACGGTTTGAAAAACGGAGTCCCAGATCAAAAGTTATGGCTTCTAGAAGTCGGTCAATTTTTGAAAAATTGCCAATTTTTGAATTAGGACTCAATTTGTGAATTTCAAATTGTAATTTTTGGTGCCAAATAGCCAAAACTCATAATTCATATGTTGTTTGGCTCTAAAATGGAAACAAATGTATTTATGGGTGGGATTTTCTAATTTTTGTAGCTTTTTGTGGGAAAAGTTTGCACACTGCGAAAGGGGGGAAAATTCTACAGTTTATAAAGTTTTGTAGCTTGCATGTATTGTAGAGCTTGAGGATTTGAGATCCTCTACATGTAATAATTTCCATTCTGAATAATAATAAAATTTCTCTGTTGTTTGCATCATTTTTTTGTGTCTCGGGTTTGCTCCCCCATCACTTTTATAGTGAACGATTGTATTGATTTTATCTTTCTGTATCAGATGTGCATGTGCATTTGTATTTGAACTATTAATTTAGGAAATCATTAATTATTTTAATTTATCTAATTCTAATTTGGCAAGAGCTTGTAATGATCAAATTTCTTGTATTTAGGGGTTTCATCCACTAATCCAATGATGAAATTAGGGGATTTTCATCATCTAATTCAAAACCTAGAGGGGTTTCATCCTTAGATTACTTTATGGATGTTTATTAAAAACTTGTATACCACATAATAAAGACACATAGCAAATCTAAGTATCTTATCTAATAAAAAAGCATAGTCAACATTAGAGTCATGCTAGAGATAGAACATACAAATGCAATAACATTTGTAGATTATTGAACCTCAAGCTTTTAAAATAACATATGTAGACTAACACCCCTGCCCCATCAATGAAAGCAAAAATTTTCAACCTCCTCATGAAATACAATTCAAAATCATATAAAATAGTATATAAAATACAAAAGGGGTAACTATTACACCTTCTTTTGGAGATAAAAAAACATTGTAGAAAGACATACAAGACATACAATATTTGTAGAAAAGGTGCACAAACTTTATATACAATGCTTTTAAAAATATATATTTCCAATTCATTAATTGCACTAAATTAAATGTTAATATGCTTATAATATGCTTTATCGGTATAATGTTCCATGGCCACTAAATTTATAAAAATTAAGAATCGGGCAAAAAAAATTGAAGCCTACCTGACGTAACTCACACAACCACTAGATATAACAAAAAAAAATCATTCTTCTTCATTTAAGTATTATTAATTTTTATTTCTATAAATTACACAACAAAATATAAATATAAATTATTATACATTACTATTATTATTCCTTTTTTTATGGTTTTCCATTGCAAATAAACAAATTTATTCATTTCCAAAAGGAATCAAACCACCAAAAAAACTTGTGTTATACATTTTAATATAAAAATATATATTTACTCAGAAATCAAATCCAACAATGTCAAATAATCATTATTAGTACTTTCCTTACACATAGTACTATTATAATGAGTTTGGCTTTTCTTAGTTAACTAGTTATTAATAATTTAGTTTTCAACCAATCAAAAACAATATTTAAAATAAAATTAAAATAAAATTCAATTTTGTAAAGTCAACTTGTAAAATATTTAATTTTATAAATTATAAAAAATATTTTTTGTTCATATGATTAGTTAAAAAAAAATTGTGTGTTATTGGCAGATAAAGCAAATTAAAAAAAGAATTAAGGTATGATTTTTCATTTTTTGCTTTATAAAACCAATTCATTAAATCTTTCTAAAATAAATAAATGTTATTTATTTTGAAATTTTTTTAAGAATGAATTTTTTATCTATGTAATTGTTATTTTTTTATTAAATAAAATCTTAAAAAGTCAATTAACTATTTTATAAGGTTTGAATTCACACTATTAAAATAAAAAATAAAAAATAAGTGTATTATTCTTTCCATTAAACGAATATCTTTATCTACGTTTTTAATATTTTATGGTATAATTTGATTATATGTGTTCTCTTCTTCTTTTCACTAATAAGATTTTTTCATCATGTATATTTTTATATTAATTTATATTAATATATATGTAGTTTCTTCAAAAAAATTATAACTTATAATATATAGGTATATAAGATAATATATAATCTAATGTAGGTAATATATTTTTATATACTATTTCTATTTATATCTTTTATTATTATAGGTAATAATTTGTAGGTAAATAAGTTAACCTATATTATGTAGGTAATATATTAATTTATATTATATGTTTATATACAATATAATATAGGTTATTTTATTTTGTAGGTTCTCCTTTCATATATATTTATATATATTAATAAACTATCTTAATTTACTACTATGTTAATTATAATATTAATATTATTATTATTATTTTTGGTCGATAAAATGTATGTTTTATTTTATATTATATTATAATGTGAAAATACAAAAAATACAAAAAGTTTGTTCTTGAGTGGCTGAAAGTCAACCCAGTCATATTTTAGCAATAAACACAACAAAAACAACCACAACCTAGAGATTTGCAGTCACCAATCGAGTGCATAAATGCACTATCCAAAACAAAATTTATAAGCTACACTACCCAAAACACTCAGAAAGCAAAATTTACAAATTTGAAAGTATTTTCATGTACGCAAACAAGTAGTAGCTAAACAAGCAAAAGAAGCAAAGAGAAAAAAACAAAGGGCACTAAACTACCCCACTTCATACCCTATGACCATGCCCACAATTAGAACCGTGACCACAAGCCCTGCTACTACCTCGCGCAACACCACAATCCCTCACATGCAATCCACCGTGACCAATTTCCCTCCTCTACTCCTCCATGTTCATCCATGCACCAACAGCTGGAAGTGAAAGATGTTTGGATTCATTTATTCTATGGGAATCCTACCAACAATCACCAATTCCCAATCATGCACATAATCCAGAAGAAAAGCCTAGTATTTTTTGGGCTCTGCCTTCCTTTCCAAGATGTTGCCAAGAGCTCTATGCAAAAGAAAGGGGTTCCATTAATGAGGTATACCTGGGAAGCCAATCCAGTCACCATGAGTAGTGACAAAACCATGCACTGGCACATCACAAGTCATGATCTCCTCCAAACCAACCCACCACTCTGGCTTGATATGTCTTTCCATCACCATTTAGACCTCCTCCCATGAGCTAAAATGGAGGCCCCATGCACAAAACAAAGAAGAGATATCTATATTTGTTTGGTGACAAAATTTGGAGACCAAAAAAATCAATTCCCAAGAGAGCCCAAACCAAACTAAGGAAGAAAGAGTCACTTGTAGCAAGCACATTCTTCAAAATTTCATCTGAGATAGGTTCCCAAAAATCCATTTTTTGTTTCAAGGCACTGAGAGAGAAATTTGCTTCCATTTTCCTGTAGACACCAACCTTTGGCATGCACCAACAAAAGTCTATAGAAACAAAGAGATGAGCACATTGAAAATGGGATAGAGTAAATATGCCTCAATTGCTCCCAGCATTCAAAGCCCCTATACCAAAAAAAAATGTAATAATGGCACACCATGTCAATCAACCACTTCATTAATGAGGCTGACATCAGCCACCACCTTTTATCCCTCCTGCTAAACCTCCACTATATTTGAACCAAACTACTCAACCACTTTCACCACTGTTTTGGATAATTGATCTATTAAATTGTTGTCTTCATAGTAGATGTGAGAAATTTTAAAATTTTGGAAGTTGTTGAGCTTGGTTCAGATTATATTGACTATTTTGTCAAGTTTCCAAACTTGCGCTTTTCCATTGAAAATCGCATTGACAATCACTTGCAAGTCCCCTTCCAAATGCAGTCTTTCTACATGTAACTTGTTTGCCAAATCCACTGCTAGAAGTGCAACTTGCACCTCTGCCTTGTTATTTGTGTCTTCCGCCAACTTCTTAGTCTCAATTGCTAAAATGTTATAGGTATCATCTTGGACAATGCACCCATCCCCCGAAGGTCCCGGATTACTCTTTGATGCCCCATCAAAATTGATTTTTATTCACCCCCTTTCAAGTTTACACCACTAAACTCAAGTCCTTGCATTAGCAGAGGGATGAACCCCAAAGACCGATTAACAGGTGATTAATATTATTATATTATTACTATTAATATAATTAATATAATAGTAAATCACTATATTAATAATTATAACAATATTTTAAAATATATTAATAATATAATATTACCTATTTACTTAGTTTATATAATATAATTTATAAATTATTAATATTAAATTAAAATATAATATATTTATTATATTAATAGTATATTAAAAGCTTCAACTATAATATGAAGATTTCACTATCAAATTCAAAATCAACTAGAATCAATTTAAGAATTATTTTTAATAATAAATCATTTGATTATTTAATGTTTAGCAAATGTGTATTCTAAGAACAAACTCAACTTCAACTTTATTAGTCATAGTTATGTCTAATACAAATAATTCATAAACTACTTCCTTCTCTCAGTGAATGGGTTCATTATATAAATATTCAAATGTATTCAACTTTAAGTTTTCTGAAAAAAAATAACACCAAACAATAAACATTTATTCCAATTTATTTTATTTTCAAATATTTAACATTAAACAAGATATTTACATTAAATAACCAAAACATATAAAAAAATCAACACTCTTAATCAAACAAAACAAAAAATACAAAAATCAAAACTAAAATACAACAATTAAAAAAATATACATTTAATTTTATTCACATTAATTAAACTTACATTTATTTTTATTCCAACTCTACATATCTCTAATTAAAATACTACAAAGATAAATACTTGCCATATAAATAGTGTTTGTATAAATTACATACATACAATTATAATAAATACAAAACAAAAACAAACATTATTACATCCCAACAATTTTTCCATATACTCAACAAAAATATCTCTCAACATAATTAAGAGAGATTATAAAATAATATAACTAAGCTACTATATTGATCAATGAAATAAATATTAAATTCCAAAAAACGTTAGCTAAAGGAAAAAAACTTAAGAACCTTCCAGTGTGTAAATAAGAAAAGAAAATCGTATCAACGTAGGAAAATAATGACATAAAATCAATGACTCAACACATTTATATCAATCACGTGGATAGAATATTTAGTTAACCGACCAAAATTTATGGCACGATAAGGACAAAATTTGTTGTTTAGTTATTCAAAAAAACATGTTTCTCACCATAAAATATTTGGAACGCCACAAAAAGAATAGTGCACTAATCATGGTTATAGGACTCAAAAACTCAAAAACTAGCTCAGTAGATCCAACCAAAGCTACGACTATATATTTTAACAAAAATCTAATACAAAGTGTGTTCATACTTCAATTGACTGTATCAAATATATAATGGCTTCTATAGATTCAATTCACATAGACAAGACCCTCTACAAAATTCCTCTACCCAAAGATGGCTGGCTACTCATTCCAAAAAGTCTTTAAATGCTTAAATTAACATCTTTGTCATTTCAATTGGATATTGTAGTAAAACCTTAAACATTGATTGAATCAATAAATAATGAATCAATCAATGACAATATAATTTCAAATTTAAATTTTGATGATATACCAATAGATACATCTATTTATTTATTTTCTAAATTATGAAGATGAATAATATTTTTGTATTGAACTAAATTTATGTAAGAAATCGAGTCTAGCATTGAAAACATCACAAATAATTTTGATTTAAAAAAAAAATTAATTAAACTAAATGAGAACATTCTAAAACTAATAAGAAATAAGATTTTTGAATGAACTTGTAGAAGAGGGGTTAATAAAATATTGGAAATATTTTTTGAAAACTAAAAAAATAGGAATATATTAATTGCTTATTAGAATGATGAGAAATATTAATCTTAGACCTAACATGAAGATCATTGGTCTAAGAACATCTATTAATGAGACTAAAAATCCTATTATAAAAAATTAAGGCAATGCATACGAAACAATGGGTTTAACCTCACACACAAAAGCTAGTGTTGGTGTGAATAGGGTGTTTTACCTAGGTAGTTCATCACCTAGGTTCTATTTGCACTAGTTACTTAAGTCTACTTAGGGTACTATATACCTTACATATTTATGCTTTATGTCTAAGTCATAATATTAAGACGCAAACCATAATCTTATGCAATCCTATGTCTCATCTTGGTCTATATAACCAAGGGATTCATTTTATATTTTAACTCATTATAAGTAATCTATCATTTGCATCTTTTGATAGAATAGAGTTATTCTCATATTCAATATCTATTATTTTAATTGAAGCTCCTAAATCTTGGGTGGCTACATCTTAAGCTAAATATTCCATGGTATAGAGAATTATATACCAAATCTTACATGGTATTAGATCCAACGAGATTGCTTTCTATTAGTCTTTATTGAGAGATCTAGGTTGCAATCCTGGGAGATCTTGAAAAGTTAAGCATACTCTTCTCTTGTATCATATGATGGCCTAGAGAATTAAAAATTATTGATATAAATAATAGATTTGGGGTTTCCTCTTTGTAGCTTTGTATTACAAGTTTATTTTGGAGCTTTTTGTTGCAAATTTGAGCTCACCATTGAGTTTCTATTGTCCCAAAATGTCAATTTAGCATTTCACCTTTTCCAATTTAGACAAAGAGGCTATATCTACACAGGTTTGAAGTGGGTGGTGGTCCTTAGATTTAGAAAGTAGCTATAATTTTAGAACATTTTTTGTCAAATCTAACACTACCATCAGGTACAAAAGACTTGATAACCTATATATCAATTATTAATTCACCAAATTTAAACACTTTTGCTTGGGGCCATCATGAAAAAAAATCTCCTCCTTAGCTGTATAATTTGTATCATCAAAATATCCAAATAAATGCTCCCTATGCATGAATATTCTTCTACATAAGACCTACATGTGTATCATATGAAGGTGATTAAAAAAAATTGTTTTATATTAAAATTTTAGAATTTTTATATTAGAAGAAGGTTTGGCATGACTCACAAGGTATGATATTACCTTAGATAGTTTTTTTGTAATGAGTCACTTCTGGGGGAACCACATGGTGTGACCTAACAAGCCAAAACCCTATCCATCACATGTTAATGGTCCACCATCGTTAACACCAATTGACAATACAAAACCCTAGTGGGCATCTTTACCACCAAAAAGTGAGGATTCAAAAGAATATACCAATGTCACGTTTCTATTGAACCACCCTCCTCCACAAAACCCCCATGTATGGTATGGTAGGAAAATTTTCACTTGAAAAGAGAAATATTAACAAAAAGAGGTAGTTTCAAAAGAAAGATGGTGGTTTTAAGATTCAAATAATATTTTAGCCATAAGAGAGTATATATTTTTCACCTACTATTGTTTACATTAGCCTAACATCAACAAGATGACTACCAACTAGCCTAACCATCTCTAGTGTAGTTTTAATTTAGATACTTGAACTTAAAAATCCATAAATTAATCATTTTACCTACAATTTCTAAGTAATTATTTTGATCTAGTGTAGACTTTCATGATTTTTAAAGTGGTCCAAATGGCTTCTAGTTTTAGTGCTTGGTTTTTTAATGAATTATATATTTTCACAAGTATTTATAAGATCTCATTTTGGGAACTTTTGGGGCTCTGTTCATGCTCACACAATAACATTTTTTGTTCCATTTCTTTAATTGTATAATTTTTTATGTATTGTTTAGTGGTGTGGCTAGATTGATCTCAGTCTATCAAAATATTGTGCTTTAATTATATAGCTAAATTTAATATTTTTATGTACTAAGATTAGGTCCACTTCATTATTTTTTACAAGTGGAACCTATAATTTCTTTAGATATAAAGTTCCAAGATCATATATTTCTATGGAATATATTTGATTCTATAATTTATGGGGATGGTCTTGTATTTTTACTATTTTTACTAGTTGTAATCATGTTTCATAATCCATGAAAAATTAAATCCGATTACCACAGAAACAAAATGCATGTAATAAATGAATTCTTACTAAAGGAACTTGATTATCTTAAACTTATTTACAAACATAATCAATTGAAATAGATTTTCATTAAAAATGGTATTAATTTGTCAAATTCTTTTTAACTGGCATCAACATGTTCATTTGATTGTCACACTCAAGAATCTTATGTGAACACATCATTTAGAGATGAGTAGTGTAGTTAAATGTAATGCATTGAGATCTCATCTTCGTCAACTATTTCTTTTGATAGGGCTATTATTGCTACATCCATGATTTCTATCAATTTAGTTTAGTAAGATATTCATAGTGTTCCAAATACAACTACTCGGGATGACTACTTGACATACATTTCAATGGGTTTGTTTTGTGAGTACTATCCTATAGACATAGAGGACACTATTGAGGATATCCATCTACTCTTTGAGTTTATTGCTTATAAAGTTGCATCATCTTATTTATATGTGTTGGATTAATTAGGAAAATAAACTAATTATTAGGTCCTTTATTTCTTTAATTAGTTAAGCTAAACTTAGGAGTGTTTTTTTATCAAAGTGATTTCAAACATTCACTCAACCTTAGAATAGCTTTAAAAATTAGAAAACTCAAGTCTATATTAATTTAATTGTAATTATTTGTCTACTCATACCTAGATTTAATTGAACACAAGGAATTGTCACTAGTTTTTGACATATTTTATAGGTCCTTGTTAAATTGTATGAGAATTCATCTGCACTAGGATTTTTTTTTAAATTAATGTTTTGATTATATTAAGACTAGAAGGGAAATTACCCATTACAAAATAGCCATAAAGGCAAACAAGGGGCTCACAAGGAGTAAGAAACCTAGCCAAAATTAAACTTAAACAGCCCAACTAGCAAAGGAAATAGAGAAAACACACATAATAGAGACCAACACAAGACCATCAAACACCTATAGGTCTCCCAACAAATTGAGATCATTGATAGTATTCCATTCTTGAGACAAGAATTGGAGATCCTCCTCAAAAGTCAGAGGGCCTTTTTGAACGGTCGGAGTATTCGTCATGGCATCTTGGGTCAAAGCTTCAACCATTTTACCTTTCTTTTTCTGCATGTGACTATCATCCCTTCCATCATCAACCACCCTTTTACCCTAGTTATTCCTTAATTCCTATTCAAATATTTGAATGGTGAGGGGAATGTTCTTCATGGATCTTTTTTGTAGTTAGTGATTACCCTAAGGCATTAAGTGGTTTTCTCCTAATTCTTATGAAGAGCCTCAATCTCCATTTGCAAATTCCTTTTATTATCCTTCGTACCAATAATGGCTCTCAACTCTTTTAACTCCTCTCAATTGGACCACTTCTCGAAAGACTTGGCTAGAGAGGTAATTGATATCAATTAGGGGAACCCACCTAGGTTTTGAGAATCCTAAAGTAAAGAGGATATTGAATATAATTTCATTTCTTGTTCATTGGCCAAGCCTACAATTTCTTTAAGAATAAGATTTGATTAATCTTTAAAATATTATTGAAATATGCATTTAACCAACAAAAACATTTATAGGTGATCCTATGAGTTAATTCACACACTCAAATATGATAGAGTGAATAACTCAAGATCAACAACTGTAGAAAACCTTCATGAAAGCGAGAGATACAACAATCCCATTTCATGAAACAAGGAGTGTAAAATATGAAATAAATAATATACATAATGTACAGGCTTATAAAGCCTTGAAAATGCTGATGGGTAAGAAAACTACCCACACGGGAATACAAAACTAATTACTCTATTAAATGTAAACTATGTTCCTAAGTTAAAACTTAAGCCTAAGTAAATATGATTTACTCTAAAACAATACATATATGCTCTTATCAAATTTTAATAGTGATTCCATGATTGATCTTACTTATCTATTCATCATATCTTAATTGTCATAAAATAGCCAAACCTTTTTCGAGATACCATTCTTCTTCATGGCCATATCATATACATCTCTTACTACATGATTCCCATGGATATTATTTATATCTTCTCATTATTTACTTCTAACACATTAGGAATACAAAACAAATAAGTTATGTATGTGTCTAGAATTTCATTTCCAACATTGCTTTCATTATATTTTTAGCATATTATTACACATTTGCAATTATTTTTTGTATATTATTTCATGTAAATTATTTATTTTTCCCCATGCTAATATTTTCTATATTTAGTGTTATTATACAATTTCTAGTCTTTTATTTATAGAATATTTCTATTTCATCTATGTTGGATAAACCTAACTTGTTTTTCACAGAGTAACTAAATATTCTTGGTATGGTAGGTTGCAACAAAGGTACTCATACAATTAAGTAAAGGAATTCAGTTCAATATTAATCCCACTTTTATGCATTCTTTAATATATATATATATATATATATATATATATATATATATATATATATATATATATATTATAAATTGTTTCATTATTTAAATTACTGTATTTCAACATTATTTTCACTTAGTATAACTAGCTTGGCATAATGCGGGAAAACCTATAAATTTAATAATTTCTTATATAAGAATCTTCATTTTTTATATTTACACTTATTTTAGTTTTCATTCCTCTACTTTGCTATGCATTGACAACCTCCTAATTCTTCTAATTCCTGTTATCTCAAAAATATGTTGTAAGTGTCATAAATATCTGCGACCCATGCAAAAGGTTTAGGCCTCATATAATCTACAAATATCAACCAAAAAATGACATGTTCGCACCCAAACATACATTTCTATGTGACATGTGTCCCATCACATTTATAGTACTTTGTGTTTCAAATGGAAAAATATCCCAACCCATATGCGCACTAAAACTTACTAATGTTTTATTAATAATAATATTGAAAACCTAGTGAATACCTATTTTTAATCCCATTTCCCCCCCAAGTCATTCATAAAGTGTAATGGTGAAACCATAAGATCCTCATCCTTCCTCAAATAGGTAGGAAAATTATAAGATTATTGTTAAATGAACATGGCAACAAGATGAATTTTAAAGGTTTGAAGTTTATGAATTCTTCTTATGTAAACTAGTTATGGATATCTTGTAATTTTCTTTCCCCTTCAATTTTCCATATATATTTCTCTATCTTTCCCATTTGTAAGACAATAGAAACTCTTTATCCTCTCCTTATCTATAATCAAATCCACATACATCCTCTATTGCCATCTCCATAAAATCTCTAACCCTTCACATCACTTGTGCATCCTCTTTTGATCATTTCCACACCTATTTATTGTGTGTTGAATAGAAAGAACATTATTTTTAGAAGATTAATCCCCTATGGTTTGATCTTATGAGAAAAATTTCTATAAAAACCATCATTGCATTTCTACTAGATATACAAACACTTCTATAATACAAATTATTTTTTCATAAAGGTTGGGATATATTTACAAGGGCGTTGTGGAGGGAAATTTCCTATACAACACATTTTCCCCTTTCTCCCTAAATTTTTGTTTGGAATTTTAAGTTCTCAACAGCATTTTTTTATCATTTTTCAAGATAAAATGACCCTAGGAGGAAAAAGAAATTGATTAGTTAGAGTTACAAATATGTAAAAACAAAAGACTTATGTATCTTGGAGGAACCATTCTACCTATGTGTGTGGTAGAACATATAATAAAAACATCCTATTTCAATAAATTCATTCAAGTGTGAAAATAACTTAACAATATCATTATATTTCTTCCTCCCCAACCCATTTCTATGTCTATATCTACTACTTTCAAGGTACACAAACTCTAATATTTGATTTTATTTTAATAAACAATTCAAAGTTACACCTTTGTAATTCATAGCGCATACACTTTCTATTTATGAATTAGATTAGATTGTTTGAATTATATTATTTCTAATATAATTGTAATTTATAGTTTAGATGGTGAAATAATATATATATATATCTTCCTAACTATCTTCTAGAAAGTATTATTTTATTTTTTTCTTCTAATTATAATTCATAGTTATGATTGATTTGCATCTACATTTCATTTATTATTCTTCCCTCTTGTCTAAGTATTTCTATCAAATGGATTAAGCCACTTGAAGGGGGCATATCATGATGTTTCTATCACTCCTTTGTTGAGTTTTAAAATAGTCACATGTCATAATATAGAGACTCATCAACATGTCAAAACAGATATTTATCACATGACATGGCAATGCTTAACATGTAGTATCAATGTTGCATATAGTTAAAATGTTCAAATATTGCTTTCACCTTTTTACTTTTCCAAATAACCAAGAAAGTGTGGATCCTATGCTTATTTTAATTGTGAGACATATGCTACACATTACCTACTTTTATTTGCATGTAGACCAAGGATGAAAAATGTGATATTTTGTGAGATTCATTTCCTTATATGGATCTTTGTATCCTTTTTATGGTTTACTTCAAATAATATTTGGGAGTGTTCATTTATGTTTAAAGACACACTTTTATGATTTATATGCACCAAAAATTGGGCTAAATTGCAGCAATAAAATTTGAATATCCATATTGGTTCCTTTTTTATTTTTAGGCCTATGCTAGAAAAATGAAATGAGTTTGGATGTTAATAAAAAAATATTATGATCAATTATGATTATACAAGTTCTTTTAATTGTTAAGTTCTATTGTTCAAAATTTTCTTGATTAGAAGGGAAGATGCAAGATAAATACTTGAGTTTACTGTACACCGTACATGATTTAGTCGATGATACTAATAGTCTTATTTTTAAATTTTTGATAAAAGATAGACATTGTTGTTAAATGTTAGGTGAGTAGATTTCTTTTACTAATTCCATTAATGTCAATCTTGGAGTCACCAAAAATTATAGTAGCTTGTCCTATAATAAATGATATTCTATATTCTTGAGTTAGTTAATTAATGTAAAACCAATTACAAATTTGATTAAAATCTATCATTTCTCTTTAATTTACAATGAAAATATTTAATAATAAAATTATCTTGTAATAATGTCATGTTTAATTTATTATTTGAAAAATCCAATTCTTTAAACACCATAAAATATAACAATTGCTATTATAAGACCCCTTTCATAGATTATAAAACTATATTCTATTACTAAAAATTATATTCTATTTAGACATCACATATTAAACGTTTTTTTACCCAAAGCTATGAGCCCGTGAAGTCACAATCTTAATCAGTTTAACAATAAAATGTCAAATTTGTACAACAAATGTTTATAATAACTTTACACAAATAATGTTGAAATAGAATGATACATTGTATGTAGCAGAATAGTTTTTCTCCACGTAGTAAGCAGATTCTTCCCCCACATTGACAAATGCAAATATGGTACTGATAAGACATTACGTCGCGATAAACTAGGCAGCTCATGTCTATTACAGTCCAAGAAATACTAATCGTTTCAAAATAGAATTTGATCGGAATCATTATTTTACTGACTTCTTCGCGTTAATTACTTGTTCCCCTGGGTCTACCGGCCTTGCAAATCGGGTCTATTTAATGCCCATTCAGTTCCTCGAAGCAGTCGAAGGATTTTGGAATTAGGTTTTGTTAAATTGCATAGCAATATACAAAAATTATTTGAAGCCTCAAGAGTTATAGCCATGAACGTAACAACTTCCACTGTAGCTGCTCAATCTTTTACTCTCATGTGGTGTGGGAGTAAACCATACAGCCCTGGTTATAACTGTATTCGCAGTAAGAAGAATGAAAGAAGTTTGGCTGTTAAAGCTCGCTTCTCTGATTCCTCAGGTACTACGACTGAAAAATTGCTATATTTTTTTCAGTTCCATTGTCCTCTTTGGTCATCTGCACAGTCTAGACTTCAATATTTATATTTGACTGTCAATCGGAATAACGGTTTTTATTTTAAACTTATCTTGCAGGACGCCCGGGTATTGGAGATGAAGATATGATAGTTTTGAGATGTCGGATTCATAAGTTGAGAATTCAGGAAATAAATTATATTCCTCCAAAGCATTGGATGCAGTGGGAGAAAAACTGGTATCCCACATATCATTCAGATGTTTGCTCATTCCATCTACGGTTGCAGAAGATTCTACTTAACAGCAGGCCTGGCTTTGCCATTGGATTTTTGGCTTTAATCTCGTTTAGTGTTCCGGCCTCAGTCTTGCTGCTTCTTATTCAAATCCTTCCTCACTTGAAGGGCTAAGTAGTAGATTGTACCGCTTAAACAATAAATTGTGGATTCAACATTAATCAAAATATATTTGAAAGCAGTCCCAAAATGCTTTCCACTAAGATGTGTGCAGAAACAACTTCAAAAGTCTTTTACAACTTTGGCTGCTTCTCTCTGCCTTTTTAGAGAGTCATGCTTGCTCACAGTTAATAATATTGATAATTAATTAAATTTAAAACAAAATGAAATATGATTTATTTGCTGAATGAGCTGACAGCAAAATAGTTACAGGTATTGTTTAATAATACTTGTAAATAATATATATAAGTTGTTTAAGAAGAAAAATGATGTCCATAAGTTATAAGAATAGAATATATCCCAAACAGTATTAACACACTATAAAGTTTATATTCTCAACTCATTGTGAGAATTATTGTTTTGAAGGGCAGTGTGGGCTATACAAGTTATTGAAAAAAGATAAACCTGACTTTCCAAGTAGGAAGAAGGACTGTCTCTTAAAAAAAAGACATGGTGTTAAGTGCCATAGTTTAAATTATTATAATTGTAAGTTTTGGTTATTTTTCTTGCAATCTTCAATCCTAAGGAGAAAAACAATGCCTAAATTAGGGGATTAAATATCTAGGACAAGGAATTTGCACTATCAATGGATAGAAGACAAGAAAAGCCAACAAACAAGGCTATGAAAGCCTTCTACACTTCGAGCTCCATAGGACTCAGGAGGGTATTCCTAGTTGTAGGCCTAAATGTGTGATAAACTTATGCCAAGTAACCAACTACAGACCTATGAAAGTGGATAATTCTCAGATATATGAGTAATTGGTATTCTATATTCCACCAGATTCAAGCATAATCCCATTTGCATTGAACATTGCTAAGAAAACATAACTTAGATATCTTCATCTCAAAAACATAGAGGGTTAATAGATAAAATTCTTTCAAATTCAACCTCTATACTCTTTCAAATACCATGAAGATATAGGGAACTATGATAACTTAAACATGAAAACAAAAGAGAAGTACAAAAGTAATAGAGATTTAATATGAATTGAGTTGTTTTTTAAAATGCCTTAGGCTTTGTGACAGATTGGTGCCTAATCATGGGCCACAAAGTCAAATATAAAAATGCAACAGAGATCCTATCAGAAAACTAGGTTCAACCAATGGATTTAAAATATGTTAATTCCTTACATTAACAAATCCACTCATATTTTCATAAAGTTCTACTTACCCATCCCACTTATGCACTCTAAATTATAGGTATCTAATCAAATTAATTTAACTCTTTACTTGAAAGAGAACCATGGCCAAACAACACAATCATAGGAAATTTGTGATGACAAATTCAAATATCCTCGATATATTGAATTTATATAATTAAAAGCATACAAATCTGGTGACAACTTCGTGAACTGTAATTTGTTGCTGTACAAATTAGTTAGTAATTGCTCATAAAATCAAGCTATTACAATTTACATACTCTATTTATGACTCAGACTCGACACTATTCTACATTACTTTCCTAATTTAGAACTTTAGAACCCTTACAAATGAGATAGAAATTACACTATATAGAGTAAGAGAACTCTTAGATCAAATTTCTATTAGAAATCAATCACCAATTGAACCCTAAATGGAGATCTCCATCAAACACTTGGAAAAATTCAACTCCATTGATCAGTAATTTTGATTTTAATTGTGAAGATTTCAATTTTTAATCTAACCGCAAAAAATCACATTACTCATGCGATCTCCTTTTGCACTTAATTCCTTAGCATCAAAATTTCCCTCAAATATTTCTATTGGACAACACCCATGGGTCCACCATCATCTTATACCATCACCACCTAGTTTACATTGCATATATCTAATGCAATGTGGAACAAGTGACACCAAATAGCAATATGTGATGAGGAAGATATGAGATCACCCATTTCTATTTGACAACACCCATGGGCCCACCATCATCTTATACCATCAGTGCCTAGCTTCCATCACATATCTTTGATGTAATGTGGAACAGGTGACACCAAATAGCGATATGTGATGAGGAAGATATGAGATTGCTAATCGCTGATAGGATATGGAGAAAGAAAACTCAATCCATGATGAGTGACGAAAAGGAACTATTGATTGCCAATTCAAATGGAAAAACAAACCCAAAATAGTGACGGGAGATGAGTTTTCCCTTGTAGCCATGAAAGCTGTGAAAGTCGTATCTAAGAAGAATTAAACTTGCTTTGATAGAAAGCATTTGAAATGTATTTTATGTTTTCCCCAAATGCATTTTTCACATTTGCATAATGTTTAAAATATTCAAAAATATTTTAAACATAAGCATTTAAAACTTTAGAAAAATGCAAATTTTAATTACGCCTGTAGGCCAAACAAAGAAAATTCAATGCATGCAAACTAGGACACTTGGAGCCATATTTTTTGCATGTGATCATAATGAATTATTTAAAACATGGGTTTTAAATCAAATTTTTCCTAGCCATAAAAAATTAGGTATCTCCTTTGTAAACTACCCTTGAGACATGTTCACCACACCCAAAATGCATTAAGATAATGTATCACATGACCTCCATTTTACATGAAAATGAAGTTGGAGATGTTTTAGTTGAAAACAAGAAATGGGTTGCCCTTAGAATTTGAAAATTTGAAGCTTTTTGGAACATCAATTTTGCCCCTATCACAATTAGCAACACATTAATTAACCCATCAAAACTCATCCAAGAGCCGCAAAACTGAACAAGCAGGTAGAAATTTGAACCAAAAATTCAATGCAACAAACAACTTGGAAAAAATCATCAAGTGGCTCACTCAAACTTTTTTGCAATTGCACCTATCAAAGACCAACTCGAGCACACCAAGTCACCTCCTTGAAAAGTTATCAAATCACCTCTTGGAAAGCTACCACTGGAAACACTAAATCATTTAGGTCCATTGAGTATCTGTACAAGATGGATTTCCTTCAATCCACATTCTTCAAAAGATATTAAGGGTCATAGTTAACCTCCTTGAAACATTCAGATGCCAAAATATGACAAACTGCCTTTGCTTTTGACTTGGTAAAAATATCAAACTTGATCTTGTGAATTTGAAACCATACCAATGATCATATGAATATGACAGGAATGTAGAGCACCAATCAATTTTTCATGACGATCATCCAGTTATGAAATATCATTCTAAACAAGAGGCCACTTCGCAACCCTGAGAGTATGCAAATAGCAAAACAATCCCAAAACCCTCCAACTTTGATCTTCAAAACCTTATCAAAACTCATCACAGGAGGCTAAAATAAAACATACATGTCGGCACATGACAAATAAATATACTCATGAAGGGATTTGGCATGAAAGCAAATGGGCTCTGAATTATGACCCTCCAAAGTAGGTCACTGGGGCAGATTATTCAGGTGCACTTCTGAGTGTGCAAATCAAAATTTTCAACATGGGAACTTAAAAAATTTCAAAATTTGAAGGTACCATTAGTAAATAAGTTTGTACTAAATTCAACAAAAAATTACATGTAAGTGTATCCAAACATGTATAAAAATTAAATGCCATCTAAGCATACCTATGATTGTCTCTAACCAAGTAAATCTTTTTTTTTCTTTT
>VDFB02000003.1:422268339-422512246 GCA_007258455.2 Sequoia sempervirens | reverse complement strand
TTGGAGTCTTCGGTGTGACATGTTGTGTTCAGTATGTTCTTTTACCATGTGGAGATCTTTGGCCGACAGGCCATACATATCATTTATTAGGGAGACCCTTGGCTGAAAGGCTTAGTTCGGGAAGAAGGCTCAGTGATGAAGAAGGTCTCACCAATGGGGGAAATATTGGAGTCTTCACAGTGACACAATGACTTCAGTATGAAGTCTTAGTAGCCGATGGAGAGTCTCGATGATGATGAGGGGTCTTTGGTATAACTCTTGGAGAACGGTGGTCTTGGGATAACTTGGAGAACTTGGTAAGAACTCTCAGCAAAGAGTGGTATGTCTCACGGATAGCATTTACTTGGTATCCTCAGAGTAACATGTGATGGCTTGGTAAGAAGTCTTACTGATGTGTGAAGTCTTGTCAACCATTCGATGCTCAATGTAACTAAAGAGGTCTCGGTGTGAAGTCTCAGCGACAAATGAAAGTCTTGCCGACTACTGATTGCTTCAGAGAAAGTCTTTGAACCTCAGTATGATCTCTTGGTGAAAGACGATAGTCTCTCCAATGTAAGTTCTATTGTCTCTGTGACTTTTGAACCTCAGTATAAAGTCCTGGTGAAAGCGATGAGTCTCGCCAACTAGTGGATGCACATGGATTAACATGAAGGCTCGACATGAGGTCCTGGTGAGAGCAATAGTCTTACCGAAGGGAAAACTGAAGTCGATGCAATAGGTGAACTTCATATAACCTCTTGTCAATTTTAAGGACTCTTGGCGATATCGAATGCTGATTGTGTTGGCATTGGGGAGACACGGACAGTATCTCACTGATATGCCAACACAGCTTGACATGGTTATCATAATGCGAGTGCGTTATTAACTAGTAGAGATATGTTAATTTAGGATTAAATAATGTGCTCGCGTTATCACTAAAAATGGTAAAAAATCACAATATACTCATGATGTCAGCCCACATTTTGCATATTCTCCTGGTTTTGCACGTGCTCTGACAAAAAGTAGCTTTTTGGTGATTGAGTGAAGTGTGCATCCATGATTTTGAGATTCCATCACCTTTTGAATGTTCTTTCCATCACGTTTGCATGAAATAGCAGAGTTTTCACATTAAGAGGCATATAATATCAATTCAAGTTTGAATTATAGTGATAATTGATATACAATTGAAATTTGGAGGGGAACAAGCTTTTGAAGAAGTCAAATTTTTGAGGAGTTTGAGGAAGGAAGAAGCAAAGGCATAGCGGGTAAGAACTCCTCTATTTGAAACTTTTTTCTTTTTAGGTATGTGAAATCTTTGTACATTTTCTTTCATTCTATTGTAAACTTTGCTTTCATTTTTGTTGTTTAGTATTCCATGTTGATCAAATTGTTTGTTAGTGATGCAATATCCACAGTTGCCAAGCCACTCAGCAGCATCATTTCTTTAGAGACTTCCTTTTGGAAATCAATAAAGAGTAAAAGATCAATTTATACAAACTTTGTCAAATTCATCCAAAACTACTTTTCATTCAACCAAAATTCATTTATTTCATTTCAAGTTATAAGGCTATCAATATCCAATTCACCATCTCCATATAGCAAACCATTTTCAGAATCAACTTTCAACTTTGTTCTTGTCATAAACAATACAAAAATCACTCATCAACTCAACTTACCCCTTCAAGGAAAAAACAATCAAACACCTTTGTTCCTTAGACCTGCAATCAAACATCATCCTAGCCATTTAAGATATCTTTGCTCAAATCAACACATCCATCATCCTATCTTCACTTAAACACCATTTGTAACAACAACAAGCAACATTAGTTTAACACTGTCACCAGACCTTTAAGATGCCAATTTCATCATGTTTTGATTGTAATATTCCAATATATTAGTATAGACACACTCTGACTACTTTGCATTCAAGAAACCATTTCCATATATTGGAAACATATGCCCAAATCATCAAATCTTTCACAATCTACCTTCAAAACATTACCAAGCATAGACACAACTATGGCATCACAAATGAGACTGCTCCCAAGCACTTAACAACATTCCTTTCGTTGTTTCTACATATTCTCTATTTTTAGCAAACAATGCCAAATATCTCTAGGAGGCCAACATTCCATCTAATCGGGTGATTCCTATTCTATCATAATGCATTTATACAATCCCAATATAGATTCTCAGGCCTGTTTTGATCCTTTTCAACATACTATAAAAGTTTATACACTTATTTCACAAAATAGAGTAGAACCAGCATGTTGTCTACTAGTAAAAGCCCTTAAATAGGTCAATTTATCAAAGCAAGTCATCATAGAACTACTCACTAATCCACCAAACCTGCAAACAGTCTTAGACCATGTGTAGAAACTCACAAATAAACAATTTTCAAGATGGGAAATGCCCATCAATACACAAAATCAGTAAACATTTGATTATAGGGTGAAAACACACCAACCATGAGGGCTTCTTTAATGAAACATTTTCAAAACCTCTACTACTCTACCCAACAATTGAAACATGCTTCATTATGTCTGAAAATTATTTTGAAATCATTTCTAAGCTCCTCTATATGTTGTTTCCTCAAACCCTACTTGAAAACACCATTTTTTTGAATGAGAAAATTCAGAATTTTTTTCATGCAACAGTATCTCGACTTCTTATTTCTATTTACCCCTACCACACACATATTCACATTGAAAAGACACTGAATATGATCCATTCCACTGACCTACTAGCCCTACATTAGTGGAATGACTAAGAATCACTTTTTAGACTCTCTAAACAATTCTAAGGAAACCACAAACTGAGACTTAGGAAACTAAGTTCAAATTAGATTGATTATTTGAATTACAATTCCTAAAACTTTCAAGAAAGAAAGAAGTCTCTTTCCTTGAAAAGAATCAAATCTTAGAGCATGCTTGAATCACTATGCAACCTGAAAACAATAATAGAAAAGGTTTCCAAAATAACTGAGCAGAGGTTTTTTTATTAATTTTTATGGATTTTTGGGATACAAGATCTTCCTTTCTCAAGCTTACAATTCTTTTTAAAGGTGTCTAAATCAGTTGAAATAACTGCCTCTTCATCTCAATCAACCCATCCTTGCCCTTCCACAAAAAAGACTCTTCACCTTCCTGCTTTTGTGCAATTTTACATTTTTACAATAATTGACAACTTTTGTTATAAAAAGCAACTTTTCAATAATATCACCTAGTGACCTATTTCATGGTGCAAATACTTTGAAATTCATCATTTACCTTCACTCATCATATTTACTTAAACATTACAAATTGAACAAATTATCCTTTTGAAGGAATTTCATGACCTAGGTGCTCCTGCACCAATTTGTCATGTTACAACCTTACATTGTCAATGGACATTTTAAATCACACAATTTGATACACTTTCCTATTACATTTTTAAACCACATCTCTTTGAGGCATTTTGTTAAATTTAACAATTGACTTTCTTTGTGTATGCTTCCAAAGCTATCATTGAGTTATTTTGTCAAACAGTCATACAAACCAGCTTTCATTGACTTTCTTTGTGTATGCTTCCAAAGCTTTCATTGATTTATGCTTCCAAAGCTTTCAATTAGTTAATTTTACAACTTAGCACTTTTTGCACAGGTAAAATTATTTGTCATGCTGAAGAAACAAACCGTTAAAAGGAAAAAACCAACAGATGATCAGATCCAAGCCATCAAAGATAAAGAGAAAAAATGGATGAGGGAATTTTGTGGAAAGAAGAAATTGGGAACGATTGATGAAAACAAGCTAGTTGAAGAGGAACCTCAACTATCAAAAAGAGAAAATAAATTGGCAGCACAAAGGGCATGAATACAAAAGAGTCGTGCTAGGGGAGATGCAGATACCGTAGTTGGAAACACACCATCTACCGAAAGTGAATATGAAGAGACACCATTAAGCACAAGCAAATATGGAGGGACACCATCTACCACAAGTGAGTATGGTTGGACACCATCCACCACATCTGAAGTTGAGAGTACATCATCACTCGGAGTTGAGGAACAAGGTATGCCATCATCCCCACATGAACCTCAAGGTATGTCTTCTATTCCACCTCAATTAAATATTGATGAAATTGCTAATGTTGAGATGTATGTACCTAAGAGAACACCACCTAGAATTTTGCGTAGAAAGCCAAAGTTTTTGATTAATATTGACGAGGATATTTTGCAACACATGTAAGGTAAGATTCCAAAACACACGTGTAGAAGATATGCTGATAAGATTTGGCAAATGTTCTTTGAAAGGATAAATGAGACTATAAGATGTCAACTATTTGTTCAAATGATGCGGGGCTTAAAGCATAGAAACATCATGAAGACTCTTGGGTAGAGAACATCAAATGCATCAACTGAAAACACTATTGTGAAGAATCTAATGGATGCTTATGATAGTGTGGGT
The DNA here is from genome assembly GCA_007258455.2 of Sequoia sempervirens. Classification (NCBI taxonomy): domain Eukaryota; kingdom Viridiplantae; phylum Streptophyta; class Pinopsida; order Cupressales; family Cupressaceae; genus Sequoia; species Sequoia sempervirens. Next base: position 422,507,825 of record VDFB02000003.1, on the reverse strand, counting down.
AAGACCTCACGCTTAAAGGATAGTAATGTCACCAAACATATCATTACATTGACTTTGGTAAGCTATCAAACAAAGAGATCTCACCTCATTAAAAAGACAAGTGAAAAAATGAGAATTAGTAGAAAAACTTTATCAAATGTCGTTCAAAGGCGGAAAAGAATTGAGGGCACCGATTCAAATGAATTATGGGCATTCTCGAGGAGACTGCCACACAAAGATAAAAAAGTTATTGAAGCATTGAGAACACTAATTGAAGATTATTGGAAGAATAATACAAGGCCATCTCTGAATCAAAGGGATGTCGTAAGAAGGAGAATCGGTAGTCGAAACCATGAGCCACATCCAAAGCATTTTTTGGATACGACTCAAACCCAATTTTTTCAAAATTTCAAAATTCTTATCCTCAAATTAGCATTTCTCAAGATTTTTTGAAATGATTAAACCTTTTATGTCAAGATAAATCACTAATGATGCTTGTTGTTGTAAACTACATATTGAATTCTCTAACCATTATGATGTTTATCATTCTATATGTTTACATTTTGCATACTAACGATGTTTTGTAGGATTGTGGCATAGAAGCCCCACCAAAATCTTCAAGAGAGTTCTTATCAAAAAATTATGTGAAATAGAGGATGGCCAAATATTCTACAGGAAACATGCTTGGATGGTTCATGCGAGTTGTGGTGGCTTGCAACGAATGCTAGTATGTCAACATATGGAAAGCACATATGGTAGGGACAAAACTAGTAGAGTTTGGGAAGTATAAAACAGTGGCATATGCTACAAAAGATGGGTCTGAAGCAAAAAGGTGTGAGTTGGTTATTCAGAAGATTCCAATGTATCAGTTCATGTCCATGTTTCATGAGAATCTAGTGTATGAGTATGCAAGGCATACCCATAGAGCCCGATGACTGGATACACAATTCAAGCTATGCAAGGACACCTTTCCACTTGGTAGCATAGTATCAATGGTTGAATTTGCAGAGAAGTACACTCTATAGCCACAATGTGAGGTGTAGTCATAGTATTACAACTCCACATAGGTTTCGATATTTGTGCACAAAGCATTCATACATGCAGCTAAAAGTACAAAGGATTAAAGGAAGGTATTGAGGGAGTATCACTTTTATATTAGTGATGATTGCACCCATTCTCTAGAGTTCATGCAAGGTTGCTTCCAAATGTTCTACAATCATTTGGTTCAGAGGGACATATCATATGATCGGCATATAATATGGTCAGATAACTATGCAGCACAGTTCAAGAACTCGTGCATGTTCTACTGGTTGTGTAGGATGCATCTCACTACATGTGTTCAACATATGTGGAACTTTTGTGAGGCCGAACATGGAAAGGGAGAGCACGACAAGGTAGGAGCATGCATGAAAAGAGCATTAGCATGAGAAGAGTTAAAGTATAAAGACAGTGCACAGTTGATAGGTGCAAGGTCAACCATCAGGTGGTCTAATGGTTCGATGGGTCTAGGTAATGAAGGTACATCTTCAGTTCCTAGATTTTTTTGGTTGATGGATGATACTAACATTGCACCATATGAGGATTTTTGTACACTAATAGGATTAAGTGAGTTGCACTCTTTCCTTAGCTCAAATGTAGGTTCATGGAGTATCGATACACGTAAGATGGCATGCTTTTGTTCTTCATGTACAATGCAAGCCTGGAATGATTGTGAGTTAGGGGAGTGGGTTGACAAATGGTTGACAAGTTATCTTAGCCCACTTCACATGTATCACCCTCTGATGGCATTGGAACTAACATGGATGGAATCATTGGTCGACTTTGACCATGTATCGGATCTAGTTCAACTAGGTAATATATCTACTTTCTTAGTATTTGAAATTCCATATTGTTATCTTACTTTGTACTGTATTCATAATGTTGACTAATTTCAAGAGATATGTCACACATATAAATGTAGGGCATGTTTATGTAGTTATTGCAGATGAAGACAACAAAAGGGCACAAACTATTACTTGTGTCATTGTGTTGAGGCAAAAAATAAATTGGAAGCCCCAATTATAGATGGAGAAAACATTGAATACCCTACAGGCTTAGTTGTTGTTAGTGGAAGGTGGCTATGAAGGTACCCACATAAGATTGTTAAGGTTTGTTGAATTTGACACGCATTGTAAGATTCTTCATTACTCAAACCTTGTCATGGCATCCAATGTTTGTTTGAGAAAATATGGGGGTAGACCTTTGAACAAGACCTTGTGGAAGGTTTGTGAGTCTGACCATGAGGCAATACTTGACACAATAAAGAGTAGAGCAGACCCAGATGGTTCGTTGGATTAATTTGTAAGTATATGCACAACAGTTATTATTAATTTATACTTTTATCCATGCTAGTTTGGTTGATGCCAATGCTATCATCTTATTTTACTTTGTGTATCTGTATGTAACCAGGAAAACATTGATTGGTTTCCCCTTGTGTAAAATGCATATTTATGAGCCATCCAAGAGAATCTCAAGTAGAAAAGCAATGCAACATCCTTATTTTGATGATCTTGACAAATCTCAATTATGATTTTAAGCCATTAAAAAAGTGTGTGCGAAGCTTGATGAGGATATTTCAAGTTATTCATTTGAATTTAACCTTATCATGACCACCTATGACGTAGACATTATAAGAGCATCTCAAATTTCAATAAATTTTATTCATAAGAGCATAGACAAGGTAGTGAACTCTTTGAAAAAATTCCTCAAATAAATGTGGTCTAATCGTGATGGAATGGCATGACGAATGCCATGACAAGCAAATTGTTGTGGATTGTCACATGGCATTCCATCACCATTTCAAGACCACATTTCTTTGAGGCTTTTTTTTCAAACAATTTGCTGCCTTTTCTATGCTATTGCTTATTAGTATGCTGTGATAGATTTTTTCCAAGAATCCATAGCTTTTTTGGAAGCACCTATTCTAGGCTTTTAGCCATAGCAACAAGGAAGTGAACTATTTGATAGAATGCTTTGGTAAACATGTATGATAAATGTACTAGCATAGACAAGGCGGCGAATTGTTTGAAAAAATGCCTCAAAGAAATGTGGTCTCATGGTGATAGAATGCCATGAAAATCCACGACAATTTTCTTGTCATGTGATGCAGAGGGGATGGGACTTTAGTCAAAACTCAAAGTTTCAAGGATTACAATGATGCAATCTCAAACACTCTTCTAGGAACCCTGATGGAGACAAGCCTCAATAGTGCACTTATAACTTAGATGCTTTCCTAATGGACCCAAACCCTTAGAGTGATCTCAAGGAACTAAAAAAAAAAATTCTTGAATGGTTTCAAAGCCCCAAACCTTTGTCTTAGACAAAACTCACTTTTTGCACCTTGACTAGGCTTCTAGCGATGGTTTTTTGACTTTTCACTCAACTTCCCCAAAGGAATCCTCAATACAATGACTAATTCAGATGTGATTCATGATGATACACAACATATCAAATAATTTATGGCACTTGCTCTGGATCAAACCTACTAAAATCTGTTGTTTCCTCAAATTTAAGACCTAATTAGCCCACTTTTTTAAAGAAACCCCTCTCTAAACTTATCCCCTGACTATGAAACTTTCAACAGTGATTTAAAATGTTCCCAAACCAAATATTTTCAAGGTATTAGTCTTCTTTGACACCCTCAACACTGTAAATCACAAAACCCTCAATAAATTGCTCCAAAACTAGGGCCTCTTGAAAATTAGTTTTCCCAACACTTCTAGAACCTTCTCTTGGACTTTTCAACAATAAATCAACATATATAAACACATTCAACTCAAAAATATACCCCTTATTAAGGTAGATCTCCTGTTGCTACACTTTAGGCACCATTTTCATGCCCTTTTCCTTGCTAAAACTCGGTGTACACCCAAGAATCACTCTTTCCTACACAATAACTTGTTAGATATGTATAATAAAAGATAGATATGATCCATTTCACAAGTTTTCATTCACACTCTCCCATGAAATGGATCATTTATTCATGAAGACTCTCAAAACTAGTGAAAAATCTATACTTTTTGAGGACAGTTAGCAATATAACACAAGAAAATGATTCCCAACATTATCCAGGTCATTCAAAAGGTTAAATAAATATAAATAAAAGTTCTTAAACCATCCAAATGAGCATGACACTAAAAGGAATAAGAGATTCATCAAAAAAACTCAAGAAAATGCAAAAAGATTAAAGTTTTTATTGATTTTCTGTAGCAGTCCGTACAACACTTGCAATATCAGCCAACCCTACATACAAATTCTTTCTCTAGGCGTATAGACTCATCCTACAACTTTCCCAACTGATTAGAATTGATTTTATTACATTATTGTGATTAAAACTCCTAAAACTCACTTTTCCACCCAAAGTTGGATTTCAAAAATTTGAATTTCCAACATTGCAATTTATTAACTCCTATTAACCATAAAGCTTCCAAAACTATTACATATCATCATTCAACCTTATTTAACCTAATTAAAACATCATATACCTATTTAAACTCCTAGAACATCATTGTTCCATTTACAAGTCAATTTGGTCCTATGGTCCTTATCAGGACCCTTAGGACTTTTGATCTTCCTGTTACACTCATCCATGAAAAATTCCATTATAGGCTTAAAAATTCTATAATTGATGCTCTAGAAAGGTTTATAGGCCTTCAAGACCCCTGCCATCTCCTGAATCTCTAAATGATCCTCAAGGAGCTTGGGTACTCCTACACCATCATGGCATTCCACCACCATGAGACCACATTTCTTTGAGGCATTTTTTTCAAACAGTTCATTCCCTTGTCTATGTTATTGCTTACTATTATGCTATGATAGATTTTTTCTAAGCATCCATAGCTTGTTTGAAAGCACCTATTTTAGGCTTTTAGCCATAGCAGCAAGGCAATGAACTGTTTGATAAAATGCTTTGATAGACATGTATGAAAAGTGTGTTAGCATAGACAAGGCAGTGAACTCTTTGAAAAAATGCCTCAAAGAAATGTGGTTTCATGGTGATGGAATGGCATGACGAATGCCATGACAAGAAAATTGCTATGGATTATCATGGCATTCCATCACCATTGAGACCACATTTCTTTGAGGCTTTTTTTCAAACAGTTTGTTGCCTTTTCTATGATATTGCTTATTGGTATGCTTTGATAGATTTTTTCCACAAGCATCCATAGCTTTTTTGGAAGCACCTATTTTAGGCTTTTAGCCATAGCAACAAGGAAGCGAACTGTTTGATAAAATGCTTTAGTAAACATGTATGATAAATGTAGTAGCATAGACAAGGCAGAACTGTTTGAAAAAATTCCTCAAAGAAATGTGGTCTCATGGTGATGGAATATTATGACAATCACAACAATTGCTTGTCATGGCGTCCACCATGAGACTACATTTCTTTGAGGCATTTTTTTCAAACAGTTCATTCCCTTTTCTATGATATTGCTTACTATTATGCTATGATAGATTTTTTCTAAGCATCCATAGCTTGTTTGAAAGCACATTTTTAGGCTTTTAGCCATAGCAGCTCAAGGCAATGAAATGTTTGGCTAAATGCTTTGATAGAAATGTATGAAAAATAATGTTAGCATAGACAAGGTAGTGAACTCTTTGAAAAAATGCCTCAAAGAAATGAGGTCTCATGGTGATGGAATGCCATGACAATCAAAAGCATTTGATTGTCATGGCATTCCATCAGGTCATGAGACCTCATTTCTTTGAGGATTTTTTTCAAAGAGTTCACTGCCTTGTCTATGATATTGCTTACTATTATGGTTTTGATAGGTTTTTTCCAAGCATCCATAGCTTGTTCGAAAGCACTTGTTTTAGGATTTCAGCCATAGCAACAAGGAAACACTTGAACTATTTGACAAAATTCTTTGGTAGAAATGTATGAAAAATGTGGTAGTATAGACAAGACAGTGAACTGTTTGAAAAAATGCCTCAAAGAAATGTGGTCTCACAGAATTCCATGACAACCAAATGCAAGTGGCAGCTGCTCCTAGTTATTTGTTATGCATGTGAAGTAATTGCATAACTGCTTAGGTTGACTTTGTAAAAACTATATTGTAATTGAAATTGCGTCATCTATCAGCATCTAGTTATTAGTTATGAAACGTGAAGCAATGGTTTCAATTTGAAAGATGTGCAATGTAATGTAATCAATGTTATGAATATAAACAACAAAAATCTATTTTTTACTAAGTTACCAGTTCAGTTTTGGGTTCGGGATTAGGTTTGAGAACCCAGTTCACCGGTTCGAGAATTTTTTTTTTTTTGGGTTCGGTCATACAAAAACATATAAAAATAAGAAATATATACATATTTGTAGTAGTAATCAAGTTCAGAATACACCACCATATTAATAGTCAAATAACATATCAAAAATACACCACCACTTTCATAGTGAAATATTAAAATATTAGTGATCTACTTGAATGTCATGATACAAAATTATAAATTAAAGTTCAAACATAAAAATGTCAAGTGTTTACAATCAGCCATTATTGATCATTGATCAATCTGAAAAGTGTGAACATTTTTCTGTGTGGAAGGAAAACAAGAAAATAGTGTTACATAATTATTTACATTGTGAAAGAGCCAAAACCTTTTTCTTGTAGATCGTAGAAGAATCTCAGTGATTTTTTGGGTGTCCTTGCCTTAGAACAGAACTATCCTGAGCCATGAATGATTGACCAGGAATTATGAGAAAGAAATAAGATAAATCACATGCAACTTGTTGCAATTTCTTTCCTTGGGAAAAAGGGTAAAGTTTTCTTTTCAGGGAGAATCTCCTTTAGAGTTTGAACGCATTGATAATTTTCAAGATAGACTTAGCCAAATATGTCATTTAGGTTTGAAGCTTTTAGGTAAAATGTTTGCTTCTTAAAATTTTGTTCAAAATTCAAGATGCAGGCTCTCCTCCCTTAGGGAAGAGAAAGCCTATCAAACCTAACACTCTTATGCAACACTTATTAAGTTCTTGTTGATGTAGTATTAGATGTGAAGTTTCAAAATAGGCATGCTTATATAAATTCTCATATCACGACTATCATTGCATCAAATTAAGAATTTTCAATCCTTTATGGTCTAGACAAGAGAAGTATGGAGTAGTGTTTTAATGCTAAAGTCTTATTGTGAATCTCTTTGCTATGATTGGTTCAAAAATGAGGAATCTATCTTCTACACCAAATGAGAAATATTCACAATATGTGCTAGGAACGAATAAGTCCATAAGATCGAGTATGCAAGAACTGAGAATTGAAAAATTGGCTTACATTTGACTTCCAAACACAAAAAATTTCACACTTTTCGATGTTCACACATAAGTCAAAAAATATATGTCCGTAAGTTGTAAAGTATACACTTGAATACACGTAACTCATATCTATTGAACCATGAATTTATAATTTCAAATATGGACACCATCGATAAAAATATTTGTATTAAGCAAATAGTCATGTACGCATACATCAATATATGTCAATATAAGTATAAAATATAGTTACAAAATAGCCATATAGGCTTACAAGAATGCCATATAGGCATTCAATGTCAAATATATCCAATACAAAATATGTACAAAATTGCCATGTAGGCATATAACAAAGGGCTCTATGCATTCAAAATTCATTTCTCTCCATGCTCTAGTTCAAATACAATTTTCTTTCCCTTTGTTGGGTGATCCAATGGCGATAAGTCTATCACCCATTTCTGTTGTGCTAAAGGAGTGCTCCTACTGCTCCTCCTAGTGTTTAGCTTCTGGTGAAGTTTCAATAGTTACAATAAGAAGTAAAGACATTAATATATAGAAATTACAATATAAAAATTAATATATTTAACAAAATAATCACTTACGGCCATCTCATGATCACTCTCCTCGATGGAAATATTTGCACGCCAATGCTTAGGCATGCTCAAGCCCTGTATAAACCATCCAAATAGGAATTAAACTATGAATCAATAATGGTTTGATTTTTCACTAGAACTAGTTCATCTATAACAATGAATGTAAATTGAAATTTAGTAATTTTCCTCATACCTCCCCTATCAGAGCCATCGAGGATTGTATAGCGGAGGAAACGCCAATATCCATTGCCCTCATAAAGTTTGGTGGTGTTTCTATCACCAACATCTAAAAATAAAACAACAAATTATTCAATCACAAAAAAGCTACAATAGTGATCCATGTGATGACTTATAATGTATGAGATCTAATGAACAAAATTTTCAGTACAAGTATTAAACAGATGTATTTCCAATTATTAGTTATCAAATTTGAAGTAATGCTTTGATTTTGAATGATCTGTGTAATGCAACATAATGTCAACAATATAAATATAAACTACACAAATCTATTAAACTTAGAATTCATTACTTAAGTTCTCTTTAAATTCTATATTACCTCTATGAATGTTTGATCAAATCTACTGGCACTCAAAGGTGTTTCCTTGAAACTTCCAATAGTACCTTGTTCAACATCCAAAATCACGTATTAAAATACCATTCGTAAAACAATGCTATTAACACATGTAATAAATTTATAATTGTTTACTAACTTTACATAGCCCACCGATAGGTGTACTACAAAAATAAGTAGGTGGATGACTGGTGTATCCAGTCTCTACACTGTGACCCTACAATTTTATTAAAATAATAAAACTAAATTAGTTAATCTTGCATTTCACAATCGAAATTTAATAAATTCAATTCAATGAACATGCTGAATTTTACCTGAGTGTCAATGCCATATGCATCATGCAAAATGCCAGCCGTCCTCTCCATCCCCATAGATGCATATGGATCAGGCTGCGTAGTAGCATATGGATCCTACGTAGCACCCTCTTGAGTGTTGGTAGGGTCATACGAACAAGTCACCCTACAAGATTCACACACATGGGTTCGAAGGACACCACCTGAAGACTCCCCTAGATGGCGCTATACAATAGGGCTAGTGTGATGGATGACACTCTAGGTCAAAGTTGTGATCGCTTGCAATGTCTCTATATTGACACTCTCCTTCGCAACGATAGGCATCACAATCTGCTCACGAGGCAGCCTAGTGAGAGGTCATCTCCCTTGCCGCATAGGATCTGACTGTGCACCTAACCTATCCTAAGCTAACCCCACACCTCTCCCCTGGAACTGACTCATATCAAAATAATTTGGGATTTGGTTCAATACAAACTCATTGTATAGTTTCCTAAGAAAATATTGGGGGACTTCACAATTATTGCATGGTGGGTAATCAAAGACCATATACCATCTTTCATAAAAAAGGTTCTTAATCTCTTGGTGGTGGCACCAATGAATAGGAAACCTCTTTGCATTGAGGGTAAGATTTTGATTTGTTTTAGGGTCAATGAATAGAGAGCACAAATCACCTTTAGTAATTTTTAAATCTTTTACTTGTTTATATGATAAATTGTCTGCATAATATTCCCTAGCTATATGCTTCCTATCTTGCCATCCAGATATTTGTTGGGTGATTGCATCTACATTTTTTAACATGTCTTTCAATGAATTTTCTAGAAGCATTTGGATCACTCAACCTACTGATAAGATCCTCAAGTTGTTTTCTATTGTTCTCAATTTCACTCCTCAAATTTTCATGTGCCAGGAGGGAATTGAGAGAATGGTGGGGGAGGTTGATTTTGTTGAGGATTTTGCTTTTGAGGATTTACCTCCTCTTCTTGTTGAGGATTTGTAGGATTTCCTACAGATTTAAAAAAAAACAATCAAATCTAACCTAAAACAAACAAAATCAATTTCAAACTAACAAATTCAAAACAAATAGTAAACAATACTGACCTCCTGTATCTCTTCGTCATTGTGGTGCCATATTTGCAAACAAAATCCAACTGTTCTTGATTAAATTTGTAGAAGTCCTTCCTCCTAGAATGTGAGCATGAAATTGAGGGTTTTTGGCTGCAAGCAAAGCTGAGAAACAGTGAAAAGCAAATGATACACATTTCACTTTTTTTTTCTTTTAAAAGCACATAACGTACTCACGTTATAATGCAAGCGTGTTATGTGTTTCCCCTTTTTTTTCCCATTTGGCCACAAAAGTGTGACCAACTTCATGCACCCGCCCCAATGTAGCCCTTAATTTTTATCATCATAAGGGTTGGCTATATTTTAATTTTAGTGATCCATAAATAAGGTAAAATATTCCATTTTAAGCAACAAAACTAAATGGAGTTCAATCATAAAAAAATTAAGTTAAACTCTTATTATTCCTTAAGTTGGACATCTAAATAACCTCTTTTAAAAATAATTTTTTTACCATTTTGGCCAAACAAATTTTGCATTAATGAAAATATTTCTAACAATCTCCTTTTTTAAGAAAAATAAATTTGACAAAGAAATCATTGACATCAATAAAAATATCTCCAACAATCTCCCCCTTTTCAATGATGGAAACCTTGCAAAGAAGTGATCGTCTAAATTCAACAAGGAAAATGTTAGAGAAAATAGCCCAGGAAAATCATCTGCAAATACATCCTCCACAAAATACAAGAGAAGTGAACTAGGCTATTTCACTAGAGAATGAACATACGAGATGAGATGTTTTACACAAAATACAATGGTTCCTTATAAAGAAAAGAAAAAAAATGTTGAGTGGGAAAACTACCCACACAAGAAAAAACCATAGGGATATTTTAAACCTAAGTAAAAACTTAACACACTAACACCCCCCCTTAAGTGCAAATTTGGGGAGATTGAAGATGCAAAAATGAAATATGGGTCTCGGATACACAACCATGTTAGGTACCCATTTACAATACAATCTCTCACAATCAGAGAAAAGGAGAAAAACCCCCTCTCCAAACAAGAGAAGGAAAAAAGACAAGATACATGGATGGAGGACTCAATCATACCCCCAAGAACTACATACATCATGTATATGCAATCAATGATCCCCCCATAGGAAGGAAAAAATGAGATATTATATCTCCCCCATAATGAAGAAGCTCCAATGTCGATGAAATATGACTGAAAACAAAAAATGGTCCAATGCCTACAAGAAACACCTCTCCCCATAAGAAGAAAAAATTCCACCAAATGATGAAGAATCCACTCCATATCCAACTGAAAAGAGGAAGGAAATCTCCAAATAGAATATTCCATCACATAATTTCATGATAAAAACAACTAGGAAATGTTATAAATCAAATGAAAGTGAAGGCTGAATAATGTTAACCTTTAAAAATACTCCAGATGTATCATCTACCATGATGAAACTTTCATCAAAAAGAAGAGAAATCCCCTCCAGCATATATCCCAAATTTGCAAGATGAGACTCCACAAACAAATCTGAGATGCCTATCAAATACTCATCCAATAAAATAAGATACTAGGGATCAAAAATATCTTGATGTGCTGAAATATCAACCTCTGAAGCAATAGGAGATGTATCAACATGAGTTTTAAGAACTCCAAAATTCAACTAACCAATCTCTCTAGATAAATTATTGTCAACACTGGCAAGAGGAGTGCAAGGAACATAGTCATCATCAACAACAAAGTGAGAGAAGGTATACAAACAAGACTCATTATTAGTATTACCAATTGCAATGATTTTTCCAATATCAACCTCTCTGAGAAAAACATAATCTGTAGTGAATTCTATAGTATTCACTACCTCACCATGGATGATCTAGATAGACAAAATATTTGTGTGCAACTCAGGTATACACAATACATCCCTAAAACATCCATGACCTATTTTGAACATTTCTTACCCCCACAACATCCAAAAGCTTATTATCTCCCAACAAAATTTTTGAAGTGTCAACAAGATGAAGAACTAGAAAAGGATAGGGACTAGAAACCATGTGGTGAGATGCTCTAGAATCTAAAAACCATCTTTCATGACCAGAATGAACTGCAAAAATCACCAATGCATGTCCTTTACACATGTAGTGTTTATCTCCTTTATTACTATGTAGGGTTGGATGATGGTGGAGATGAAGATGCAAAGGTTGTAGAAGGAGGAGTTATAGATGAGGGCAGTGGGATATTGTTTTTCTAAAGAAGGTGTGAAAGTTCATCAATCTTCTTCATATAACAATGATGCTCATCATGCCCTTTCTTTTTGCAACATACACAACTGAATTTCTCCTTCTTGGGCTTGTCCTCTTTTGAAGAGGTGGAAGTTTCATTTGAATCTGTCGTAGGTTTAGATTTCTTCTTCCCTTTTCTCTTAGATTCTTGTGCAACCAATGCATGATTTGTAGGGACCCCCTCTAATTGAACAAGTTTGGCTTGCTCCCTTCTTAACTGGTCATAGAAAGTCTCAAAAGAATGCATTTGGAATGCACTACCCAAAGCATCCATTGTGGAGTAGAAGGTAGAATAAAACACAACAAATGGTCCTATCATCTTAGACAATATCAAAAAGATGTGGACACCTTATCAATTTTTCTCTTCCTGCATCCTACTAATTATGACCTTATTGAATTTCACGAGAAATTCATCAATAGAAGGAAATTCTTTAGGGGTATGAGTGGTTAATTCAGCCTCTAGTTTTAGGACACAAAACTCATTGACCTGACCAAAAAGTTATGTAACTTATCCCATATCTCCTTGGGTGTATCCAACTCATCAATATGAAAGAGGAGACTATCAGAAAAATTCAATTTCATCAAACCCATAGCTTGGTCACACTTATTTCTATAGGAAAATATTTCAAGTTCCTTGGTAAGAGTGGGTTGGATATTACTCATTGTGGACCACAGACCTTGAGACTAAAGTAACATATGCATTTTCATTTTCCACGTATGGTAATTATTGGGGGGTTAACAATTCAATATATTAAGGAGTAACCATGACCAAAATTTGCACCAAAAGAGAAATTTCACCAAACTGACTAAAACCTCCAAAATAAATCAACCAATTGTAGCCTCTTGAAATTAAATTTCACCTTTATACTTCAGGAGGCAAAGAGTAACTAATTCTCTTAAACTGGAAAAAAAAATTGAGCAAAAAATAATGCACCTTATGGCAAAGCTTCCACACAAATAACCACAATAGAGTACTCAAGCAGAACTATCTACAATTCCCTCCAAACATACAAGAAGAATTGACTGGTATAGCGTTGGTGAAGGACAATTTAAACCTCTTGTGTGGGCCTTCACTCATACCACCATGAACATTTTCTTACAAAAACAATGTGAGACAAGGGTAATTTAAATAGCTAGAAAACTTGTCGCACAACCAATGTGGGACAAAGTTCCTACAAGAACTCAAAAAAACAACTTGGTCCCACCTCCCTCTAGTGAATAAAGGTGAAAACCTAGATAGATATTTTGTCTCAAAATTTATAAAGTATAAAGTTTGAAAAAAAAATCCTTCTAAATAGAGAATGAAATGCATCAACTAATACAAAATGTGCTTCCTCCCCTTCTAGAAACATAAACACCTCCTCAATAGTAATGACTTCAATCAATATATGAACATTGAAACTTTGAATGTGTGAGAATTGATGCTATCAACCAAAAGAATCTTAGCCTTTGAATGGGAAAAGTAGCACGCAGTCTCTAAATTAAATGTGGCTCTTCCCTCCTATTACACTAGTTTTCCCTCTTACACCAATATACAAATAGCCACCACTACTTTCTAGAGTTGTTCCTTAGAGGAGAATGCATGCCAAAAGATTAAATTATTTGTGGCTTGAAAAGATTTCAATGTTGCCTCCCACAATTTGCAAGTCTGTTTCTTTCCTAAACTATGGCTATCCAACTCAATCTACAAGATGTGAACAAATGGAAGGTGTGAAAATCTCCACATCAATCCAGTCATCCCCAAATGTAAGTCACCATAAGTCAATACAATAAATATAGATATGTGACCTCCATGCCAAACCAAATTGTAGCAGATGAAATATGCACAACACAGGAGAATCAACAAGAAAAATTAGAATTGATAAAGATGAAAATTCTTCTAAATGTATTCAAAAAATAATGATCTCAAACTCTTCAAAGAAAATTATCAAGGAGTTGTAGATTGGGTGGTTTTGATACCATGTTAGAGAAAATAACCTAGGAAAATCATCTACAAATACATCCTACACAAAATACGATAGAAGAAAACTAGGCTATTTCACTAGAGAATGAAAATATGAGATGAGATATTTTACACAATATATAATAGTTCCTTATAAAGGGAAGAAAAAAATGATGAGTGGGAAAACTACCCACATGGGAAAAACCCACCGAGGAGATTAACCTAAGTAAAAACTTAACACATTAACAAACATAACACTCCCTCTTTCTATAATTCTCCCCTTTTCTATCTGTTTATGATGTGGGAAAAAGGATCAAGATTCTAAATCACACTTCTTCCAATATCAAAAGGGAAAGCACTAATACTAATTTCAAACACCCACTTGGCTAATAACCTTAATGGAAGATCCAAAATGGTGGCATAGGGCTTTAGTCATTTGATGTATGTTATGGTAGTGATTAACTAACAATTAATTGATTTAATTTGATAATGCAAAGATGTTCCTAGGTTAACTATGAAAATGTAGTAAATTGAGATGATTTATGGAAAATACATAACTAAAAACTACAAACACAATTTAGAAAAGTAGAGTACATGCATAAAGGAACCTATCATCTAAGTCTAATCTTGAAGTGAATGGATAGGAGCACTAAGCACAATATACATGGAAGTGTAGATATTCAAAATCAAAATTTATATTTCAATTGGTCTCTATCTATAGGTTCTTCTCCACTTTCCTCAATGTCAGAACTCTGTTTGTTGATGATAAAATCCACTTTTCCTGTTTTTTTAATGTGTAGGACTTGGATACTTGAATGAACAGCTATGTATTCAATCCTTTTTCTAATTTGCTTTAGATCTATAACCTACACACAAGGACTTGAGGGGAAAGGGTTGTGCGTATAGGGGCTTTCCTAAGTCAAACACCATTTTCATATTTCTACCTCCATAATAGCTATGATGATGTAAAAGAGAGCTTACTCTTGGTTGGGTAGAGGCTAAATGATAAACAAGTGACAAATTGACACTTGATGTAACTTACCACTCAGATTTTCATTCCTTGATGGAATGGAGTAAATATACTCATTACCTTCAAGGAGAATTTGGATGCTTGATTTAAATTCTTGCAAGTGTTATTACTCACAAATCAAATAGACATGAAAAATAAATAAACTCACATGAAAAAATCATGCATTTCTATCATGATTCTTGACTAAATTAATGATGTTATAGTTCTTCTCTTGAATTCTCTAAGGATGCTCAATTATCACTTCAAAATTGCTAGCTTTTGTTAGGTGTGCTTAGGGTTTCAAATCATGAAGGGTAAAAGAAAGAAGTCGGTTCCATGAGGAGGGGAAGTTTTGGCCAAAACAAAAAAAATCACAGGAAATGTATACGCATTTTTTAAAAACGTGTACACACTTTGGATTGGGTACCTAAGCCTAAATCTAAATTTGTATGCTTTTTGATTCGGGTACACAACATGTACATGTTTCCTAAAGTTATTTAAGACTATGTTATTCATTTTCTTAGTTCATTTGGTCCACGTGCCTAAGGGGGAGCTCAATTCGCGTATGCATTTATAAGGGCCTAGTTCAACAAAATTTTCACTACCACCTCTTTCTGTCAACACAATTGACCTCAGTGACCTCTAGGTTGGTTGAATTCTACTTTTTATTTGCTTTATATCTTGCATTTTTGTTTTTTTGGTTTATTTTACATTCAATATTTTATAGATTTTAAATTGTATTTAAAATCAAAAACATCAACCAAACCAAAAAATTTAAATTGTAAATTGAAAACCATAAAAACTAAACCTAAATTAACTCAAATTTAACCTAAATTGGACAAATTTAACTTAGAAATAAAAACCCTAAACCCTAGGTTCCAAAAAACATAGACCTAAAAAATAAAACCATTAATCCTAGGACTTAAACCCTAAAACCTAAACCTAACTTATATTTATAATGTCTAGATTTTTTCTCTTTTTACTAGCCCTGAAATCACACATAATCCCTAGATAGGTCTATTCATGCTTAGGTGCACAACAAAATAATGCTCGGTCACATTAAAAAAGAATTAGATAACCAAACATTAGGATTTTAAGTTGTGTATTATACTTATCTTTCATATTCTCATTGACAATCATTTTTGTGAACTATTTACTAGGGGATGTGAGACTAATAGTTTCATCACACTATCTAAACCTTTTTTTTTATCTTTTTTAACATATTTGCAACATTCTTCATATTATTAAATTTATCTAACATCACTCTCCCATCCCCACCACATCATAAAAAAGTGATACTTTAAATCAACATGCTTCATTTATATATGAAAGTTTAGGTTCTTTGCTAATATAATCTAAATATTTTATTAATTTCTAACTACAACAAGACCCAACCCAACATCTAAACACAAGCTATTTTATATAACTAAAATCCTTAAAGACAAGAGTGGCTACAACATAATTTGTTATTATAGTAGATATAGAAACCATAACATGCTACTTACTCATCCAATTTATTGTACCAATAAATACTAAACTCAAACACTAGTTGAGCTCCTACTATCCACATCTCATAATAAATTTAAGTTAATAAATATCTAAATATCAAATAAAACTACAAGTGCCTCTAACCTTTCTATGATATAAGTCACTTATTATACCATTGTGTTAGAAAACCAAGATCACCTACATGCAAGATGGATACCTGTCACATGCAAAAGATATGAAGAACCAAAAAGATGTTCTCTGAACCTTAAAGTGTAAAATGCATTAAGAGAATCAATGATTACAAAAGAGATCAATCCTTATGAAGGAGATCAAGAAACCCTAAATGAAACCCTAGTGTGCACACTTAATAATTAATAATTAATTATTAATGTGCCTAAGTTTAGTTTAAGTAATAAAGAGGAATAAGTGACTTAATTAATTAATCAATGTCATATAATTAATTAAGCATAATAACTTATTACTCTAACACCCCCCCTTAAGATGAACTTAGGAAGAAGCTAAAACACTAGAATAAGATGCATGAAAGAAAAGATGGGTTCTGGCAACGAGGCCTGATCAGGTACCCATTTACAAATGCAAGAAAGAGTAAGAGAAGGAAAAACCTAGTGGGACAAAACCCCCCTTACAATGAGATGACATGCTGCAAAGAAGCACTGGAAGAACTCTGTAGAGTAACACTAGAACCAAAATATGGCAAGCAAGGAAAGATATTTCTGTCTACTACTGAAACCGGTTGAGAGTCACTGATTGACGCAAGGAATCATGAAAAAAAGCGACAGCAAACTTGATGCCTCAGAACACTCAAAAACTCCAAATGGGAACAACCCTGGAATCTATGAAGCAAAAAGTAATTATTGAATGATGTATTAATAAAAACGAAGTGCAAAGATGCAAGATGCACTCTCCCAACTGCCAAAGTATCCAAGTAATCTCCAAACAACCCATCGGGCCAAATCTGGACTAAGTGATAAACCTGGGACAAATACAAAAAAAGTGCATGGATAGCAACATAGAGCTCCTTAATATCTTTCCAATGCTGCAAACGAGGCAAAAATTGGACATCGTGGCAAAAAGTTATGAGCTTGGAAGTCCAAAAACAACATCTGACTTCAAACAGCAATAAATGTAGGAAAACAGTAAAATACTGAAAAATAAACAGCACTACTGGAAATTACTCGGAACCATCTTTCCGGAGATATCTTGTTTTCCCGATTTTGATACCATATGCTTAAGTTATGACCAAAAGAAAAAAACTGCTCTTTTAGGGAAAATTAGGGCTAGGAGGGGACATAGAGTGGCTGGCCATATGGTGACGTCAGCAGTTTATTGCCCATTTTTTACAAGAAACTATTACCCTTAGGTTGCAAGTGATTTGTAGTAATGAACCATAGATTTTTGGCACCAAAGCACTTTCTAGATCGTCTAGGATTTTTCACCTAAAAGGAGAGAGGTAGGGCCAAAAATACTAAAGGGTTCATTCAAATTATGTTATGTGTGATGTTATATGAACTAAATGAAATGAATTAAATGCAATCAAGTGATCTATATGACTAAATTCGAATGTGAAATCTAGGATCTATATTATGTTTGAAAGCATAGTGCTTTTTGTGAAAAGCTAAAAAGGATGAACAAAAATGCAAACTAAACCAAACAAAAGGTTTTTTTCAAAGCATTTGCACCTAGGAAACCGAAGAAGACTACAAAAAAATCTAGAAAATTGATGATGTTTGATTTTGAGCTAACTGGGACTCATTCACCACCTTGGGCGAATCAATCCCAGTTTGGGTTTTTCTACACAAAAGTTATTTTTAGTCAACTGGTAACTAGGATCTGCATCTGACTCAAATCTACACCTCAGGAAGGATTCATTCACTATGCATGGTGAATCAGTCGACTTTTAAATTTTTGCAACTTTAGATTTTTGTTTTGCCCCTTGACACTTGCACAACAATTTCTGACGGAAACCCAACTCAGGATCTCAAAAAATTCCTACAAAACAGCTTAAAATTGTTTGTCTAATAGGGTGTTTTCCTTTCTCAAACCCCTAGTTGGGTAATTAAACCTTGAATGGAGAAAATTTTGCATAGCACCCTAGCCTTAGATGTGTTAAAGACTAGGAAAGTCTGAATGATAACAAAAACCCTATTCTATTGTTCTAGAATAAGAAATGCAAAGATTATTTGTGTGATGCAAGATCTCAAACCCTAGAAACCTTACAAAACATGAAAAATGGGAATGAAATGACATGCAAATGACAAACAAGCAAAATTCAAACCTTAATCTGAAGATAGAGTGAAAATGGAAGATGGAATCAATATGAAACCAAGTCCTTAGGTGTGATTTGGTGGCTAGTTGCACCTCCTCAAACCTAGATTTCTTCATAATTCACCATAGGCATCCATCAAAAACCTTTTACAATGTTGAATCTTGACAAGAAGAGTGAGCTTCAGGACCTGTAAAAACCCTAGTTTGCTGCCCTAAAACATCAACTTTTGCTAATGATACTTGTGGTAGAAGACTTGATTTTTAGAAATCTCTTTTTGAAAAATGACTAAAAGATATGTCAAATGACTTGAGATGAGTATTTATAAGCAACAACACCTTATTTTCCCATTATTTAGACCTAAGAGGCTAACATTCACCAAAAATTTAAGTTAAATTAATTAAATTCCCACTCAAAATTGAATTTTCCCTCAAAGGGGACTCATTCGTCACCCTTGGCGAATGGGTCCCATTAGAGGGGACTCATTTGCCCAAGGTGGTGAATGGGTCTCACTACTAAATTTTGAAGGTGGGCTTTTTGGGTATGAATGAATTGTGTGTTGTTTGTCAGGTTTTAGGTGATTTCTCAGGTAAAACAGGCCTCTAGATAAAAATTAATGGGTCTTAGGGGCCTATAAATATTGTTTTAAAGGATAAACGATGCAAAGGAACTCAAAAGTGGGTCAAATCACACATTAAATTGTCTCTTTTCTCAAGATGGTCCAATTTTCTATGGTGCATTTAGCCCCCTCTTTAGCGCCCATATAACTCTACATGCATATGTAAGCTAAAGGACTCTAAATGATTCACGTAATTACATAAAAGGATACTTATTCAAAAGGCAGGAAAACAAAGCCCCCAGTGTAATTTTCTACAAAACCACAACATTAGGAACTGCATCCTACAACACACATTTGTTAATTATCCAAAAGTTATTTTCATCTAACTCTTAGGAATCCAATTCGAGGGTAGATGTATGCCTCCCCTTTATTCTGCTTGCTTTACAGAGGTGGAATCAAGGTAGCAATCTAGCCACATCAAATAAGAAACATCATATCATAGGGAATTTCCAAGTACCATGGCACATAATGATAGATGGATGATGGTACTGGGTGCAAAATCACAATTACAATGCATCAAATGGCATCAAAAGAAGATTACCCTAGCTCGTGTTATGTGTATTTGAAGAAGATATACTTTATGAACAAATAACCCTATGTTAATGCATAAGAGTAAAAAGAGATGAAAGTTGATTAAAAGGAGAAGAAAGTACCTTGTCTCTTACTATTCAATTTACCTTTGTGTACCATGATAGTGACAGGTGAAGGAAGAACATGCCAAGTACACGAGATTACAAACCTTTGCAGCTAGATGATCTTCGGGAGCAGGTGGCACACCGCAAGCTCTATGATGAGGTGAGGCAATTCTGCAACTTTCATCTTGTGATTTTATAATAATTTAATGATTTTAATGCATGGATGGGGTAATTTATGGGCTTGAAAAAAAAATTCACAAAGTGTCCCCTTTTTTCGCAAAGTGTCCCATTTATTCATAATGTCCCTTTTGTTGACAAAGTGTCTCGTTTCTTCGCAAAGTGTCCCATTTCTTTGTGAAATGTCTAAAAAGGGTTCTGAAGTGTCTAGGACCATTAGAAAAGCACACTAGATTTACTTTAGCACACTTGCTTGATGAAATATGTGAAAATTGAAGAAATTAGATGAAATTTAGAGCATTTTGTGATAGTTTTGATAAGTCCCCACCCAATTGTGATAGAAGCTAGGGGGAAGGTAGCTTACATTTCTAAGATATCATGTGCTAATGCTATTGGTGGTAGAGATAGAGAATTTACATTCAGTGGGTATCTATTGGGCATATCTTTTGCCACCTATGAGATATCATGACGCCATGCTTATG
This sequence comes from Sequoia sempervirens, assembly GCA_007258455.2. Classification (NCBI taxonomy): domain Eukaryota; kingdom Viridiplantae; phylum Streptophyta; class Pinopsida; order Cupressales; family Cupressaceae; genus Sequoia; species Sequoia sempervirens. The sequence goes on along the minus strand of VDFB02000003.1, from coordinate 422,487,118 downwards.
GCTACGTGTGAGCATTGGGTTGTTGATACTTATACCTTTCATCTTCTCATCAGGGAAATGAATATCACTCTCGAGGACATAAACTGCATTCTTCAAGTTCCCATTTAGGGAGAGCAGGTATATTCTGGGGGGGTCAGTCATTCTGGGAGAAGAAGAGAGATATGTAGTATTGTCTAGGTGGGCCTATACATGATGAGCGAGTTAGAGCATTGATCGAGCTTCCTATGCTACTGTATTCATGAGCTCCTGTGGTTAGAAAGATTATGATGCACAAAGTGGCTCTGGTTCTTAATCCAAATGGATGAGTGGCACACTTGGATGGAGGACCGGTACACTTGATATGAGAGATGTATGAGCAGAGGACAATTTATGCTTGGGGTCATTGCAATTTAGCACACTTATATTATGATCTTTATTAGTTTTTGTTTCAAGAGATCGAAAGTATGGTCCATTGTATGCTTCTATAGGTGTGGTTCCTTGAGCATATCACATGTACTAGGCTTGTTAGATTCTATTGTGCTTTAGTTGCACGATATCCATGACCATTTGACTATCCTTTGTGATGCCTCTGGTAGTATGGGATTTACACTTTTGGAGGGTAATATTTGACCGGTTGGAGGACAAGATCCTATGGAGGCCTTACCTACTCACTTTATAGTGGCCATATCCCATAGGGCAGCTACAGAGGATGTAGATGGATAGATTTCTAGCTGGGTGGCATGACTATGTTGTACGACCTTTCTATTATGGTTGAGTCATGCAATAGTTTGGACAAGTGAAAACACCTCTGAGGGCATGCCACTTCATTAGATGATTAGTTCAAACTTCCCAGAGGCTAGGTGATACTATTTGAATGATTATAGGTCATTTGTGTGAGAGTGATTTTGATGAATCATATCACAACTAGCCGCCAACATCCAATGCTAAAGTTGTCAGTAGCACAAACGAGCACGAGGAGTGGTGGTAATATGCACGACCAACTCTTTTGTTCCCCATGGATTTCCCTATAGGTGATGCAGGACTTGCACCAGATGAGGGTAATGAGACAGAGGAGAGAGCAGAGGGGGAATGGTACATGCTAGCAGATATTTTTACTAATGTTATCAATGAGGAGTACCAGTCTGATGTCGATCTTGACTATGAGGACCAAGATGGAGGAGAGGATGAGGAGGAGGAGGAGGAGGATTATTGTGAGAAGGATGATTATTATGAGGAGGATCCACCCCTAAGCGAGGGTGATGAGGTAGCTATTGAGGATCAGTACGAGTATGGAGAGTCCTCACATACTTACAAGACTAGATCATGGGAAGTAGCTACAATAGACATCAGCACCCAGAGTCAAAGAGAGGCCATTACATCCTCCATGCCTCCCAGAAAGGACATGAGGTTGACATTCCTCATGCATTTGGAGACATAGGTGATGATATTTGATTTTACACACGTACATGAGTATTATCTATTATATATATATCATGATGATGTGTTATTGATTGTGTACATTGTCTATCTTGCAAGAGTGATGAGAGACTGGTGATTGTTCTATTTTTAGGCTACCATAGAGATAGTGCCTGCATCCATCGACAAGGAGGAGATGGATCCTGACTATGTACCCCCACCTATCATGGAGGAGGAGCTAGAGTCACTCAGACCATTCACAAGGTTATAGGTAGTGTACAAGAGTGTGAGGAGGTGACTCCATTGAGTTGAGAGTGCACTACAGTCAACATAGACCTCAACAAATATTGAGATACTACATGCAAAGCTAGCAAAAGCACGAGCGAAAAGGGATTAGATGGTAGAGGAGCGACTTGTAGTTTTTGGTCTAGTATAGGGTTTGGAGTATGCACTCAAACTCAATAGTTTGCGATAACGGTCACACACGACCATCTCAAGACGTCCAGGGACTAGATCACGAGTGCTAGATCCTAAGGGGTCTAGCTCTCACGGACATTTATGACTTTGTATATGATACTAAGATGTATATAAAAATTTGATATATATATACATGTGCATTTTGTGTTATTATGATGTGTCTCTTTGTGTGGGTGTTAAATGCAATGTGATTAATTAAATTTGACTTATGGTAAAAGTATTTAATTAATGTCTACATTATTGAACATGATTAATGTGATCTAGTTTAAAACATATTGCAGTTTTATTGCAAATACAACATTGGTGATTAGAAAAGAATATGTTAAATTAAATATACTTATAAGGATCTAACTTAACCTAACACAAAGGTGAATAGTATGAATCCTAAAGTAATTATAAAGTGAATTTAAATAATTACCTTATTGTTCAAGAAAAACAAAAAAGTAGTTGTCAAGAACAAAGCAATGTGAAAGGTATTTAGAATGACATCAAATAAATTTGAACAACAGTGCTTTATCAATCACACTATTCAAAGAGGTCAGAGATAATACTGACACAAATGTGTGGCATTAATAAGTTCCTTAAGGGGTGTTCCATAAGCTATGTTAAGAGATAAGCACCAAACCCATAATCAGTATCAACTTTGTAAGGTCCTAACCAATTTGGGTTGAATTTATCTTTATCTTCAGTGTTAGAACTAGTAATGTGTTGATTTTCAATAAGAAAAAAATCTCCCTTACAAAATGATTGAGGGATGACCTGTGTGTTGTGTCTTCATTGTAATTGTTTGATGTGAGCACAAAGATGTTCAAGAGAATTAATACGTTGTTCATCGAGCATCTCAAGTTGATGTAATCATTGATCTTTATAATTTTCCTCATCAATAAGGTCTTGGAGAGAAACTCACATGGTAGGAATTTCTAACTTCAAGGGCATGATCATGTAAGTTCCATAAACAAGGTTATAAGGGGTAGTTCCCATGGATGATCTAACACTTGTTTGATAGGCCCAAAGAACATAATATAATTGAGTGTGCCAATCTTTATGATGTTCGTTGATAGTTTTCTTGAGGATTTGTTCCAGAATCCAATTAGTATTTTCAGCTTGTCCATTGGATTGTGGATAATATGGTGTAGAAAAAAGATGTTGAATATGGAATGTTTCAAGAAAATTCTTAACTTCATTATTTTTAAACGGAGTTCCATTATCTGAAATGATCATAGAAAATAGTCAAAAGCTTGCAATTATGTGTTCCAATATGAAACGACAAATTGTTGCAGTAGTTGTAGAATGGAGAGGGATAGATTCCACCCATTTTGTGAAGTAGTCTATTGTAGTTATGATAAATGTATGGCCAACAAAAGAGGGAGGGGAAATTTTACCAATAATATCCAATCCCCATTCTAAAAATAACCAAATAGGAACTTGGGCACAAAATTCAGTAGCAAGAGCATGAATCAAATGGCTATGTTCTTGACATTTTTAATATTTTTTTACATAAGTGAAGGGTATGTGCAGGATCATCATGGAAAAAGCAGGCCCTTAAGTTGCAAAAACTTCAGAAAAATCAGAGTTAGGAAACTTGATGTAAACATTTGAATAAGTTATCTATATTATTTTAAAAATATGTAAGAATAGAATCTATAGAAAATTGAATGTAGTTTCTATACTACTAGGTTTATTTAAAAAAAAAATCTATTTGGTGAAAATTTGAAATTGTCAATGCAGTAGTACTTAAATTTCAGGGAAAAATAAGTGTATCTATCTAACCACCCTAACCACAATAAAATGATAATATTTTGTTATAATATTTTAGATATAAGTAGAGGACTCATGTCCCAATGTGATGCAAAATTTTTGCAAATTTTTTCCAAGTAAATAATTAATTATGAATTTTTTATTACAACTTTTTAAAAATAAAAAATTTCATATGTCTAACCACCTTAACTTGGTCAAAACTTCATGAAATTCATTTCTTTCTTTTTTAATCCTATATTATGTGAAGCATATAATGTGACGCATGCTTTGAATTCAAAAAATGTGATACTGTTTGAAAGCTATAAATATTTTTCAATCAACCTATCAATCAGGATTTTAGTTGTAATTCAAATAGAAAATGAATAATAATTATTTATTAAATTCAAAGTAAAGCATAATTTATATAGTTGGAAAGCTGAGAATCTCCTTTAAAAACCCTTTTCATTTCATCAATTTTGGGTAAAATAAAATTCGTCAGCCACATACCCTACAAAAACCCATCATATCGCCACTTTTCGGCCCATCATGATCCCACACATACCTTGAAGCAAGATTTCTCCATATGTTTCCAATAATAACTCATACGGATAAGTTTTTGCACTAATGATCAACCTCCAAAATGACCTCCACAAGCACCAACATGGAATTCTTCAAGTTCTATGGGGATTTTAGAATCTTTAAGGCATCATAATAAGAGACCATTGAAAGATCTACAATACAATGCATTTGCAAGAATCACATATTCAACTTCTAGTTTGCGTAAACATTTTCTAGTATTCATTGTTGTGGATTCGGGAATGGTACTGTCTTTTAAATAATTGTATATAGTATCATACCATTCACACGAGTCATCTTGAGTTATCACCAAAATGTCATCTAGTGGAGTATCAGTCAAAGGTTTCATGATGGGATGGATAATAAAAGTGAAATATGTGATAGGATCATGTGGGGATATAAGAGAACCTATGCTCGCCATTGCATCCGCATTTCTATTCTCTTTTTGTGGGATGTTATCAATGGTGAACGAGTAAATTTTTTCTAATAGTTTCATTATAAGATCCTTGTATTTTGATAATTTTTCATGTTTAGTTTGATATGTACCATTGATTTTTTTGATGGCCAATTGTGAATCGCCAAAGATATTGTTATGTTTAGTGTTCATTTTTAAAGTATCTCACAAGACTACAATCAATGCCTCATACTCTGTTGTATTATTTGTGCATAGGAAATTTAATCGATAGGACAAGGGAATAGGTTTTTCGTCTGGTGGAATTAGAACCACTCCAACACCAGAACATGTTCTACACTTAGATCCATCAAAAAATAATTCCCATGGTTTAATGTCAGTGGTTAATACATGATCATCAGGAAAGGAGTCATGAGTAGGTATTTAAGTGAAAGGAGAAGGAGCATCAGCTAAGTGATCAGTTAAGGCTTGTCCTTTGATAGCTTTTTGTGAAACAAATTTAAGGTCAAACTCAATTAACAACATTACCTACTTAGCTAAGCATCCTGAAATATCTATTTTGTTGAAAAGATGTTTAAGAGGATCAAATTTTGTGATAACTTGTATTTTAGCATTTAGTAAATAATGGCGTAACTTACTAGTAGTGAATACAAGAGCCAAACATTTGTTTTCAATTAGGGAATATCTACTTTCATAATCAATTAAGGTCTGACTTATGTAATAAATGGGATTCTCTTTGCCATGATCATTGTGTTGAGCCAACAATGTTGCAAGAGCATGGGCAGATACGGTGATGTACAAGATAAATAGTCTATTTAGCACAGTAGGTTGTAAAATAGGTGGATTTTCTAGGTATTCTTTTAAACTCTCAAAATCCTATTTATAATCCTCATCCCACTCAAAAGGTATACCCTTTTTAATGAGATGTGTAAAGGTAAATTTTCGATCGGCTAAAGATGCAACGAAATGATGAATAGCTTGAATTCACCCTTGTAACGTGTGTAACTGAGAAATATTCCTAGGAGGTGGCATGTTAATGATAGAATCGATTTTCTTCATGTCTAACTCAATGCCTCTATGATATATGAAAAATCCCAAAATTTTGCCACTATCTATGCAAAAAACACTTTTTTTGATTCAATCGCATATTGTATACATATTCATTTGAATATTTTGCAAAGGACATTTACATTGTCTTGACATCTTAACAATTTAGCTACGATATCATCAACATAATATTATAGAATTTTGTGAATGTAACCATGGAATATTAATGTCATTGCACATTGATAAGTTGTGCCAACATTCTTTAGATTGAAGGGCATCACAACCCAACAAAATGTTCCCCTAACAGTTGTAAAGGTGGGTTTGTATTGATCTTGACGGTTAATAAGGATTTGATTATAACCAAAAAATCCATCCATGAATGAAAACAAAGCATGTCTAGCAGTTGAATCCACAATCATGTCTATATTAGGAAGCAAAAATTCATCTTTTAAGGAACCTTTATTCAAGTCATGAAAATTCGTACATATCCTAATACGATTATCGAGTTTTGCAACTATGACACTATTTGAAATCCAAGGAGAATAATCAATAGGTCTAATAAAACCTGTATCAAAGATTTTTTCAAGCTTCACTTTAACATGCAAGGCTATGTTAGGGTGCATTTTTCTTATCTTTTTCAGAAACGATTTTGGTGTTTTCAGCAAGGACATTGTTATGTGTCACAATTTTTGAGTCAATTCAAGGCATATCAAAATATTTCCAAGCAATTTTTTTTGGAAAATCATGAAGTAGAGTGGTAGTGTCTTCTTGTTCTTCATCATCAAGGCACTTCCCAATCTTAATAACTTTATGTTTATCAGTAATGTCCATTGGCACATCAATTGTATCTCCTAAAGGGAGTGCATTAGATTTATGACCTTCAAATTCATAGAGTTCTTCAGTGATATCATTTGCTTCTTGCTTGATAACAATCATGGCATGAGGAATGTAATTCATGGAAGTGAGCGAGGATGTGTTATCATAAACTCCTAACATTTGTTGCAAAGTTTCATCACTATCAACATACTTGCATGAAGGTGGTAATTTTATATCAAGCAATTTAACATGCTTGATTGTGAGTTTTTGTTTTAGTTGACATGTAATATCATTAATGTTCAAAGAGGGTCATTGAGTAGCTTTTGCTGTTTTAGAAAAAGAATATCCCAATCTAGTTTTTGTTTCTTGTGTATTAGGTTCAATAGGGACATGAATACCTTGAGCTCATTTTTTACACACCCTTTTCTAGTATATCCTAATTTTTTTACAAGTTCATAGCCTTTTCCATAAAGCTTTTCCATTTCTCACCAATTAGGTGGGGATTCATAATCTATCACATCAAAAAAAATTGTGTATGTTACATTGTCATCCAGATTATAGGAGATAGATATTTGAGAAGATTGTTTAGAATTTTGAGTGAACATGATTGTTGGTTGGTCTTGTTTCTCATCTTTCTTTTGTGTGAGTATGTATTTGCCCATAAATGAGGGTGTGAATTCTAAGGATCCCCAATCATCACTAGATAATTTAGATACGTATTTTTCATCGTTTTGTTCAATTTCAAGAGGATCAATGTTAGATGTTGGAATTAATGTTTTCAAAGGACTCATAACTCCTTTTTCAAGTTGCAAGCAACTTTCAAGCTCGAGATTTATTTCAACTTGATAAATACGATTGTTATAGATGTATTTCATGATGTGATGAAGTGTCAAAGGCACTTCATTCATCTCATGAATCCATGGTCGGCCTAAAACAAGATTATACAAAAGATCGTAAGGAATGACATGGATAGGAGCTTGCAAAGTAGCCACCCCAACCATAATAGGAAAAGTAATTATCCCAAGTGGTTGCTTTGTTGTGTTGTCAAATCCTCAAATGGAGATGGAATAAGGTATTATTTGTGACTTTTCAACATCTAATCGATCAAGGAGATTCACACTACACACATTAAGAGCAGAACCATTATCAATGAGAGTTCATTTGATACCTATGTGATTGAATTGAACCATTATCATAAATGCTTCATTTTGTTTGTGCAACTCTAAAGGAGGGAGCTCATGTTGATGGAAAGTAATGTCAAGATTAATTTTTTGGATGAGAGCTGCCACATCATTTAGAGTGGTACCACAAGGAACTGTGATTTTTTTTAAGTCTGTTTGAAGAATTTTGTGATAATTTGGTGAGTTTTGAAGCAAATCCCAAAGGGAAATCTTGGCAGGAGTATTCTTTAATTTTTCAACAAGATCATAATCCTTTGTCTGTTGGTTATAGCGAGGATCACTATGTGGATTAGGTAAGCGTAAAGAGGGTGGGCTTGGTTGTGGCGATTGTGGGTTTTTTCGGGTGTTATATGTATGAGCAATAGTATCATTACTAGATTGCTACAACACATGGGTTTTAGGGGGATAAGGGTGTACTAGGGTCAGTTAGAGGGATGAATTTTATGTGAGGGTTGATAAAGAATAAGTTGACGTTGAATTACATTAACATCCTTAGTTTTAGATTCCTCACAACAAAACAAAGCGGATGATTTGGGTGAGATGTGGTCCTCAAGAGACTCATTTATCTAGTGCAAATCATCATGATGAAAAGGTTTGAGGGGTAAATTATCATCAATTATTTTAAGGTGTTTAAGAGAAGGATTAGAGGTGTTAATGTTTGGTATCTTGAGTTTATCACAACAAACCTTAGTGGATGACTTAGGCGAGATGAAGTCTTGGAGGTCTTCATCTAACAAATCAAATTCATCATGAGAAAAAGGTTTGAGGGAGACTTTATCATTAAGGGGTTTAGGTGTCTCATTGCAAGCATTAGAGGATGGAATGAGTGAGAGGAAGTCCTATAGAACTTCATCTAACTTGTCAACATCATCACTACTAAGAGTCTTAAATGAGATGCTGCTTCTAAATTGAATCATTTTTTTGAAGGGATGATTTGATTTTTTAGTTTTGGTGTTTTTATGTATCGATGAATCTAATCTAAAAGAACTAGGAATGAAAGCAGAAAAGGAAATTGTCAAAGATCTAAAACTATCTATGAATTCCATGAAATGAAGTAAAATTTATGCTAAGAAAATAGAGACAACTGAAGTATAATAGAAAAGTAATTGCAAAAAATAGTAAGGTAAAATGGAATAAACTAAAATCTGGAAATTCCGATTAGAAACTACAGAGGGACTAATTTTCCTAGGGTGGTGAATGAGTCCTAGGGTAGGTATTTTTTAGGATTTTTCTAATTTTTTTGGAGTTTTTTGAAGGTTATCAGGTCTGAACAATGCAAATGCATATTGGAAAGGCAGGATTTTGAAATGATTCAATGAGAGAAGATGCAATAATAGACTCTAAATGATGCTTTCGCTAATGCAATGCTTTGAAAAATACAAAAAACACAACAATACCCTAATGGAATGTTGATGCAAATGAAGTCTAATATGAAAGATGTAATTGCAATTAGAAAGATAATATGTTCAAAATGCAAGTTCACCAAAATGAACTGTGGATTTTTGGCACCAAAGCTCTTCTCTAGCTCTTCTAGGATTTTTCACCTAAAAGGAGAGAGGTAGGGCCAAAAATGCTAAAGGGTTCATTTAGATTATGTTATTTGTGATGTTATAAGAACTAAATGAAATGAATTAAATTCAATCAAGTGATCTATATGACTAAATTTGAATGTGAAATATAGGATCTATACCATGTTTGAAAACACGGTGTTGTTTGTGAAAAACTAAAAAGGATGAACAAAAATGCAAACTAAACCAACTAGAAGGCTATTTTTTAGAATGTCTACACCTGGGAAACTAAAGAAGACTAGAAAAAAATCTAGAAAATTGATGATGTCTAATTTTGAGCTGATTGGGACTCATTCGCCACCCTAGGCGAATCAATCCTAGTTTTGGGTTTGTTTGCACAAAAGCTATTTTCTATCAACCAGCAACCAAGATTTGCATCTGACTCAAATCTACACCTCAGGAGGGAATCATTCACCATGCATGGAAAATCAATCCACTTTTAAATTTCTACAACTTCAAATTTATGTTGTGCACCTTGCCACCTACATAACAATTTTTGACAGAAATGTGATTTGAGATCTTAGAAAATTCCTACAAAACAGGTTAAAAAAAATTTCTAATGAGGGGTTTTCCTTGGTAAAACCCCTAGTTCTCGGTAATTAAACCTTGAATGGAGAAAAATTTACATAAAACCCTAGCCTTAGATGTGTTAAAGTCTAGGAAAGTATGAATCATAACAAAACCCCTATTCTATTGTCCTAGAATAAGAAATGCAAAGATTATTTGTGTGATGCAAGATCTCAAACCCTAGAAACTTTACAACACATGAAACATGGGAATGAAATGACATGGAAATGATAAACAAGCAAGATTCAAACCTTAATCTGAAGATAGAGTAAAAATGGAAGATGGAATCAATATGAAACCAAGTCCTTAGGTGTGATTTGGTGGCTAGTTGCACCTCCTCAACCTAGATTTCTTCATGATTCACCATAGGCATCCATCAACATCCCTTTGCAATGTTGTATCTTGACAAGAAGAGTGAGCTTCAAGATCTGCAAAAACCCTAGATTGCTACCCTAAAACTCCAACTTTTGCTAGTGAGACTTGTGGTAGAAGACTTGACTTTTAGAAATCATTTTTTTTTAAATGAGTAAAAGATGTCTAAAATAACTTGAGATGAGTATTTATAAGCAACAACACCTTATTTTCCCATTATTTAGACCTAAGAGGCTGACATTCATCATAAATTTAAGTTAAATTAATCAAATTCCCACTAAAAATTAAATTTTCCCTCAAAGGTGACTCATTCACCACCCTTGGTGAATGGGTCCCACTAGAGGGGACTCAGTCACCCAAGGTGGTAAATGGGTCTCACTACTAAATTTTGAAGGTGGGTTTTCAGGATATGAAATAATTATGTGTTATTTGTCAGGTTTTAGGTGATTTCTCCGATAAAACGAGCCTCTAGATCAAAAGTAATGGGTCTTAGGGGCCTATAAATGTTGTTTTAAATGATAAATGATGCAAAGGAACTCAAAAGTGGGTCAAATCACATGTGAAATTATCTCTTTTCTCAAGAGGGTCCAATTTTCTATGGTGCAAGTAATACTGCCAATTTATTGCAAGTGTCCTATAGTACCTCCTTGCCACAAAATATAATACTTTGTAGTTACCCACAAATGCATGTTAATAATTTCTCAATTTCTACCACTACAACACCTTTAAAAATGCATTTAATCTACACATAGATTCACATCCACCTTCTTTATTACATTAATTTACAAATTCTCACACATAGATGCCTCTTGATGGGGGCCCTTTACTATTATATCTTGAAGGAGATCAATAACTTGAGGACCACCAATAGGATTCATAGGTGGGTTCTTAGGCATTCCCCTCATTCCCACTTTGACGAGTGACACGATTCCTAGGAGCCCAGATCTTTCATTGACAATCAATGCATAGGTTAGGACATACATAGAATCATCTAAAAAGCATCACCAAGGCATGACTTTCATTAGTCCAAGATAGAATGTTACAATAATTTGAAATTAACAACCACACACCACTCAATTTTGACCTTGCAAGGAAATTGAAACCATATGGTTACTAGAAGATAAAGTTCTCGAATTTAGCCAAGGGTATATGTACATGACTTTAATTGTATAATTTAATATGTACATGCTATGGAATTTTATGTTATGTATTTTTTAATGTTATAAATTGAATGTGTATTCAAATGAAATGTATTTTGAATTTGTGCACATTTAATGTGATTTAAATAACTTTTAAATTGTGTACATTATTTAATTAGTTTGTTGATATATATTTTTTAATTGTTTAACATTCATTTTCCATTTCATTGTTCACATGGAGCTTGAATTTAACATAGAGGATTTTATACCTAATGCACAACATAAAGATTCGATACACCCAGATCTACCACCACAAAAAAACCCCACACCTTCACACTCTCCACCTCATAACTCCTCGTGCCCTATAGTAGATCAAGCTCAGTTAAGAGAGAATTATATCAAACCTTAATGTGATTGAGGAAAATATATATTTGATAAAAAATGAGCCTAATATCCCCCCCATATCGTACGGTTTGCATATTTGATACAAACTATTTTTGATTATGTTTGATCTACTGATGCGTACTTAGATAGGTTTCATCAATGGAGAGAAGAGAGGAGACAATTCTATATAGATGGATTGTCTTATAAATAAATTAATGACATTAAAATTACCAAACAAGCCATTTTCCAACATTTTTTTAGCCCCCAAATAAACCAACCAATTCCATCCACCAAAAAACAAATTTCAATTAAATGGTGTAGGCACCCACAGATAGCTGCAAATTATTGGGATAGATAGTGGATGGTGTTTGATACTCCACCACATGGAAATTGTGAGGTACCCCTATACTTTTTGAGAAAGTTATGGGATGATTTTGAGTTGGGTTTAAAACCCAACTATTTTGATATGAGGTCATTTCAAGGAGCCGGGCATGGCATGCCCCAACATAGATTAGGAGCACATGTCGATCCTTAGTGACGTGCTCCAATTGCTCCTATTGTTGCTCCTCCTCTAGGTGTTCCTGCTACATTTTAGCAACAAACCATGTTGTCGACATTAGGAGCATTGAGTTCTCTTTCAAGACATCTCACTCATTAGACTACACATGCAATGACTAAAGTGGGAAATCGAGAGCGTGGAGGCTCAGGCTATGGGAATATGTAGGAATCCACTTCAGGTGACCCACATGCATCTAGGACGAATTCATATATGGATTTAATATATTTTGAGGATCATCTTACACAGGTATGTTCATCTTTTGAACCTAGGCACATTTAAATAATTTTTTTGAAATGTGAAAAATTCATGTAAATAATAACATCAATTTATATATAATATAATATTAATTCAAGAAGTGTTTGGTGTAAATGCATGACCACATGATGCCTGAATCTCAATATGATCATGTTTGTATTTCGAGTGTTGTAGATTTGGGCTCACCTTTTGGTTGGGTATAAATCAATATATATTTTAATTTATGTGGACATATCCAATTTAATTTGAATTTGTACACATGTGTGAAATGATATATTATATCTAGATGCAAGGAGGTCATGCAATACTGAGTACCGACCAACCAAAAGTTGTGGTGAGCACTCTTGAGTCATTATCAACTCAGGTGCATGATTTCAAAATTTTGTTAAGTATAAATTAAATTCACATCATAGATCTAATTTAATTTGAATTTGTACACGTGTGAATGATCTATTTATTGTTGTATCTATATGTAGGGATTTCATGTGATACCCATGGCGGGTGCACCTGAGACATCATCAAAATTTATGCATGGGAAATCTTAGGTGTGTGATCATGAGGTCATATCATTCAAGGTTGTAAACTTTACTAAATCTCCTATAAAAATTTTAGGGACCTTTTAAATATATATATTTAAAGTTTTAACATATTTTTTTCTTTATATGAATATTCAAGATATAGTAGATCAAGCATTTGGACCTTCTCAATTGATAGTTATGCTACCTATTGAAAAAAATGTGTTAGTAGATTCACATGATCATATGGTAATTTATGCATACTAAAAATCATTTTTACTATATTTACTACATATTTAATTAAATTTATTTTTATCAACTTTATATTTTCAAGTTTATATGTTAAATTATATAAAAAATTCTAAATAACTTTAAATCTAATTTCAAGTTTATTGTACTCTTTTATAGCATGATACAAGCACATCTATTTCACGTGGAGAAAAGAGGAGACTTGATTTGACTGATCGCCCTAATAGTTAGATGGTTTTTAATTTTATGGACTATAAATCTCTAGTTTCATTTAAATATATGTGTTGGACTTGACATATACATTTTGAACATGTTATTTCATGGACCATTTCACATACATTATATCGATTAATATGATCATGTTTGTGTTTATTTATATCATTTGACTTGAATATGATGATTATATATGCACTCAATTATGATCGTGTTATGTTTATTTTGATGATTATATGCACTCATGCATGTATAGATATTTTATCTAATTTTCAAGTAATATGCGCTGTATAAATTCTTATCTAGAATCAAATTTCATATATATAATTTATCACATGGTTAGGTGGAAAATTAAAACATACCTTAAATAGTTTAGATCATATTCATAATAAATTAAGGGTAGGTAATTTTAACTATTTTCCAATTCCAGCAAATATTTGAATCACTAAACAAAAATCTATCTCCTTGTATGTATAAAATGTATAATCTATACAATTGAACAATTATATAAAATTTGGTAAATACAAGACATGATTTGTATAAGATAAAATTGGAACAAGATATTTAAAAAGTGACTAATAAGTTCATTGAAGTTCATACATCAAACAAACATATATAATTGATATTGATGTTTAATACAACTATATAACATGATGAAACATATATGTGCATGTAGATACAATTAAAGCTTATAAAATTTTAGGTCAAGACCACAAATTGATTTTTACATATAGTCTCTTTATAAAAAAAAATTATAATGAAAATCACATGGTAGACTAAATTGATGAGAACCTAAAAAAATAATTAATGTAAGTGAAGTAACTATAGTTTTAATGAGTCTTTTAACTAAATAATTCATGCAAGAAAAGAACAATATATAGTAAAAGTTAGCAAATTGGATCTTATAAATTCCTTACAAATTCAAGTGATTTTTTCCATAGGATGGATTAAGGGAACCTAAGAGGATATAGCTTAAGGGGTCCTAAGAGAATTCCTTAAGGGGAGTTAAGAGAATGACTTAAGGGGATGCAAGAGGGTGGATTAAGGGGAGTTAATGGAATGATTTAAAGGGATGCAAGAGGGTGGATTAAGGGGTCCTAAGAGGATAGCTTAAGGGGATGCAAGAGGGTGGATTAAGGGGAGTTGATAAAATGACTTAAAGGGATGTAAGAGGGTGGATTAAGGGGAGTTGATAGAATGAATTAAAGGGATGGATGTAAGAGGGTGGATTAAGGGGAGTTGAGAGAATGAATTAAAGGGATGACTTAAAGGAATTAAGCATCTCATGAACCCTAAACAATAGGACCTAAAGCCTAAAAGATGAACCCTCAACCATTAACCCATATAGATTTGTTATTCTAAGAATCTCATGAACCCTAGAAACCCTAATTGTTTCAAGAGGATGGCTTAAGGGGAATTATGAGAGTGACTTAAGGGATGCAAGAGGGTTGATTTGAAATGCGCAACCAAAGAACCCCAGAGGAAAACAAATCTAACTACAATAATGACACCAACAAAAATTTAAGTGAAATAACATGGATTGTAAAACATATCTAAACATAACATATAAGTTAAGCTATGTCCTCTAAGGTTCCATGACTACATTACACACATACCTACTGAACTAGATCTAAACATACATCACAAATTAACTAACTATACAAGTTCATTTTAAATCCTTTGCATTACCAAATAAGCAACATATATTCCCATACATGACATTAGTTACACAATAATTAAAGGTCATATAATAAGAATCTAATGAGTACATAAAAAATTTCTATTACATTAGAGTACATCATTACATTGATACAATAAGGCTTCCCTGAATACAATGAGAAAAATACATCAAGGTTACATTACATGGTACAAATGAGATACAAGTTTGATACATAAGATAAGAAATTTCCTCCTCAAATCGAGAGAAGATCTGGAACCTGCTACAAGTGGTACCTCCTTCATCCACATGAACAACAAGGGAAACCCAATGAAGGAAAAATCACAATCCACCTGACCATGTGGAACCCTAAGGTCCACCCCCTGTGCTAGGAGATAACAATAAGGTCCCACTACACAAATAGTCAAAAATATAGTAACGAAACACCAAAGGGCTAACATGACTCCAACATACAATGTACAACATAACATCACATATCAATAACACCACTTCTAGAAGCACACAAACAAAAAAGGGAATATAAGATGAGGGAATGCTAGTTTGCTATAGGGAGGAGTGTCATCACATGGTCCTAACATGGGTTACCCTAATAATCTCTCACTAGATGCCAACCCCATAGGGCGACACATGTGGAACCAACCTTCCTTTTGTGAGGACAAGGGAGTTGATCTTTCCAACTAGGACTTCTCAACCCATCCTTAGCCCGAATGAGCACTACAAGCATGGGTGACACATCCAATTATCTTAATTAGTGTGAAAACTACCTATGTTGCCAAAAAATGTATAGTTGGACATTTTTACGCTCACTTGAGTCTCTCTCATGGACTTTGGCTTGATTTTTCCTAGATTTAATGTTGCAATGTGGTCACATTCACATTAGGTCTCGAACCCTTGAGAATCATTAAGAATTCAAGGTTGTCTTGTAAAAGTGTTGAAACCCATTTTCACAATTTTCTAGGACCCTTTAATTATAATTTACTTAAATAACCCATTTTTATGACTTACCAAGTCTTATTTCAAAGTGTTGTCAAGAGTTGCAACAAACTATCACACTTTTATAGACTTGTCATCACTAATTCATCCCTTTCTTATGTTTAAATGACCCCTTAATACATTTTTTGGTCCTACTGAAGTGTAATTTTGAGAGTATTCCCATTAAACCTTATTAAATAAACTTTAATCCCTAAAAGCGAGTAAAATTTCCCTGGTGGGACCAAGTCACCACCTGGGGTGACTTAGTCCCACTAGGCACAAAAATTAAAATAATTTCAATTTTTTGGAAAAATTTTATTCTCTTGCCCTTGAGGTCGATCTATGATGTGTTATTTTCAAGAAATATTGGAAAGTCAAGTATAAATAAAGGGTTTTTCCTCTCATTTTAACCCCCATTCATTCACTTAATCATTGAAGCAATTATCAAGCAATTTTCAAGCACTCTAAGCATTATCAAGTCATGCATTAGAGCACTTCATTGCATATCTTCATATTTCAACATCAAGGGTTCGGTGAGTTTGTGACATTGTATGTTGTTTATTCATTATTCTCTTTCTATTTCATTTCATTATCTAGTGTTTAATTACCAAATCAGGGTTTGGCCAAGGAAAACCCATATTCTCTAACCCTTAGCCCTTTTCCTCCTCTTTGAATGTGTGTTTATAGGTCTTGTATGCAAATTTGTCAAAGAGAAAGGTGTTAAAAAATATTTTTTCAATCCATCAAATTCATCAAAGTCAAAAAAGCCCTAATTGAAGCTTGGAGACCTCTTTTAACCCGTTTTCTATAGAATCTGAACCAGACACCTATTAGGAAAGGAAGTACAGACCGAAAGCTATAGAATCCTGCCCCAAATTTCTTGAGATTCTTAGGTGGAATAAGTCACCATCTATGGTGAATTAGTCCTACTGCTAGGCCTGAAAATTGGTTTCTGCATTTCTAGATACCCATTTGGCAAATTCCTATAAAAATAGATTTTCCCCGAAACTAGACTAAGTCGCCCAGCTTGGCGTTAAGTGTCCCAGTTAGAATTTCTAGTCAATTTTGTAGGATTCTAGGGCCTCTCTGCATCAAACTTCATATTAAAAATGCACCTCTCTAGTATTTTTTAATTTTGTTATTGTTTACTTGCATTCTTAGGTGTTTTTGCATACATCACTATGTTTTCAAACACTTTGCATATCTTAGATTTAGCATTAATAATCATCTTTGTTTTCTATTTTAATGAATTTAGGAATAATATTTAGGGACATTGCATCCATCCTTGCATTGATTTTTAATGTGTACATTGCATTTTGGGTCCATTACTCTCCTTTTAGGTTTAAAACCCTAGAAAAGTTAGAGAACTCTTGGATACCCAAAATTGATGTCCACATTTTGGTGAACCTAACTTTTGAACATTTGACTTCTGATTTCAAGTGCATTGGCATCCTAGGTTTAACTTGCATCAACATTGAATTAATTGTTGCATTGTTTAATTTGCATCCTAGGGTTTAAAAATAATTGCACTACTGAAAATCTCATATAGCTTGCATTTTTTGCATCATATTTCATTGGAAAACAATAAAAATTTTCATTTTCATACTGTAGTTGTATATGCACATCTGAAACACAACAAATTGCATTTAAAATTTCTAAAAAATCACAAAAAAATCATCACTGGGCCTAATCCACCATATTGGGCGACTTAGTCCTTCTACACATTTTGCACTGTAATTTTTGGTATTTTTTGCACATTTTCTGCATTTTTGGTATTTTTTGCACATTTTTCTATGTCTATATCTACTACTTTAAAGGTACACAAACTCTAATATTTGGTTTTATTTTAATAAAAAATTCAAGTTACACCTTTGTAATTCATAGCACATACACTTTCTATTTATGAATTAGATTGGATTTTTTGAACTATATTATTTCTAATATAATTATAATTTATAGTTTAGATGGTGAGATAAAATATATATTTCTTCCTATCTTTCTTCTAGAAAGTATTATTTTAATTTTTTCTTCTAATTACAATTCATAGTTATGATTGATTTGCATCTACATTTCGTTTATTATTCTTCCCTCTTGTCTAAGTATTTCTATCAAATGGATTAAGCCACTTGAAGGGGGCATATCATGTTTCTATCACTCCTTTGTTGAGTTTTAAAATAGTCACATGTCATAATATAGAGACTCATCAGCATGTCGAAATAGATATTTATCACATGACATGGCAATGCTTAACATGTAGTGTCAATGTTGCATATAGTTAAAATGTTCAAATCTTGCTTTCACTTTTTTTATTTTTCCAAATAACCAAGAAAGTGTGGATCCTATGCTTATTTCAATTGTGAGACATATGCTACACATTACCTATTTTTATTTGCATGCAAACCAAGGATGAAAAATGTGATATTTTGTGGGATTCATTTCCTTACATGGATATTTGTATTATTTTTATGGTTTAATTCAAATAATATTTGGGAGTGTTCATTTATATTTAAATACACACTTTTATGATTTATGTACACCAAAAATTGGGCAAACTTGCAGCAATAAAATTTGAATACCCATATTGGTTCCTTTTTATTTTTAGGCCCATGCTAGGAAAATGTAATCAATTTGGATGTTAATAAAAAAAATTATGACCAATTATGATCATACAAGTTCTTTTAATGGTTAAGTTCTACTATTCAAAATTTTTGATTAGAAGCGAAAATGCAAGATAAATACTTGAGTTTACTGTACACGTACATGATTTAGTCAATGATACTAATAGTCTTATTTTTAAATTTTTGATAGAAGATAGACATTGTTGTTAAATTTTAGGTGAGTAGATTTATTTTACTAATTTCGTTAATTCAATCTTGGAATCACCAAAAAATATAGTAGCTTGTCCAATGATAAACGATATTCTATATTCTTGAGTCAATTAATTAATGCAAAACCAAATTATAAATTTGATGAAAATCTATCATTTCTCTTTAATTTAAAATGAAAATATTTAATAATAAAACTATCTTGTAATAGTGCCATGTTTAATTTATTATTTTAAAAATCAAATTCTTTAAACACCATAAAATTTAACAATTGCTATTATAAGACCCCTTTCATAGATTATAAAACTATACTCTATTACTGAAAATAATACTTTATTCAAACATCACATACTTATTTTTATAGGTTCACTAAATTGTATAGTTTTCTAAATATTATAATGCATGTACACCTTTCTTTAAGATTATACTGCATGTACATATTGAATGCTTTTGACCCAAAGTTGTGAGCCTGTGAAGTCACAATCATAATCAATTTAACAATAAAATGTCAAATTTGTAGAACAAATGTGTATAACATTGTAACTATTGATAAAAAAAAATAAACTTTACCCAAATAATGTTGAAATAGAATGATACATTGTATGTAGCAGAATAGTTTTTCTCTATGTAGTAAGTAGATTATTCCCCCACATTTACTGAAATGCAAATATGGTTCTGATAAGACATTACGTCGTGATAAACTAGGCAGCTCATGTCTATTACAGTCTAGAAATACAAATCATTTCAAAATAGAATTTGATCCAAATCATTACTTTACTGACCTTTTCACGTTAACTACGTGTTCCCCTGGGTTTACCAACCACGCAAATCGGGTCTACTTAATGCCCATTTAGTTCCTTGAAGCAGTCGAAGGATTTTTGAATTAGGGTTTCTTAAACTACATAGTTCTATACATAAATTATATGAAGCCTCAAGACTTATAGTCATGAACGTGATGACTTCCACTGTACCTGCTCAATCTTTTACTCTAATGTGGTGTGGGAGTATATTATATAGCCTAGCTTTTTACTGTATTCATAGTAAGAAGAATGAAAGAAGTTTGGTTGTTAAAGCTATAGACACCGAAATGTGGTTTAAGCCTATGACTTCAATATTTTTCATAATTCATATTCTTCTATTGATTAAATAATGTCAATTATTTAATTATTCTCTATAGTCTTCTATTATTTCTTCTATTAATTAAATAATCTTAATTATTTAATTAATTCATACTTTTCTTTATTCTATCTCATTAATTAAATAAACGCTTTTTATTTAATTATGTTACTAATTAACCTTATCCTTCTCATCAAATTAAATAAATACTTATTTAATTTACTCTTTATCATACTTCAACTATAATTAAATAAATTCTTTATTTATTTAATTATTCATTTAAATCCCTTCATCATTTAATTAAATAAATCTTATTTATTTAATTATTCTTCAAATATCAAATCTTGAATTAAATGAATTATTTAATTCATGAATTCTATTTTAATGCATTCCTCTATATTTAGATAATTGTGTGAGTTATCTAAGTATTCACTTTGACTCGACTCAAAGATCTATTCAAATCGCTCAGTTAACTCTTGATTTAATGTTTGAGTGGCTTTCTCGAGTAATCTCTTTGCGAAATCATTCAATCATCCAGTGCTAACTCAATTGTGTGTACATGCGAATTAATTAAATATTCTTATTTAATTAATTAAACCTTGTGTGTGCATTCGAACAAGAGTTGTTTTAATCAATCTTTATTCTTGTCATGCAAAGATAATTCTTCTATTTTCGAATACCGAACTTGAAGATTAAATCATTTATTTAATCTTTAATTCTATTTCTAATTTGTATCACTCATGTCACTACTAACAGTTATCAAAATGCATGTCTAATCAGTCAATCTCAACCGTCCATTGATCTTTCGATCTCGGCCTATCGTTCGAATAATCAATTTTCTATAAATTGATTTATCATTCTTCATTCCAATCTCTCTCAAAATTGAAATATCTTTTTGAATCTTGCGAGCACATATCTTGAATCTTTGATGTTTTGCTAATCACTATCTTAGGCTATACTTGCACGAACTTACGAGAAATCTGAGGGAAATTATACTACACAAGAAAAATGGAGAAGGGCAATCAAGATGAATCATGGAAATACATTTGAAATTGTTGAGATTATTTCATTTTATTACATTTTTACTTTCCTTTTTTTTTGTTGCTTAACATTAGATTGCATTTAGATTAGCATTGCATGTTTTCTTCTAATTTGATCTTGTGCACTTTCTTGGCGTTACATTTGGTGAATCCGACATGAAGACACCATCTTCGCGTATCCGTATACTTTTATTTTGATTTTTGCAAGTTTTTCATACAGAACAATGCATCAATTTGACGAAGCGACGCAATTGACTTCCTGAACCACATCTGACACCAGAAACAACACATTTGAAAAGATATGATGCATCTGAAAATTCTTGAACCACAATTGACTGGTGAATATCGAGACGCAATTGAAGAGAATATCGATGCATCTGATTAGTAACACAACGACACAATTGACTGGTAACCTTTATTTATGTTTTCAAAAATCTGATATTTTCAATTGATTTGTGTGTTACTAATATCTAATCTTCAGTGTGTGGCCTTTTGGAGTTAACAAGTTTTTGTAGGACGATTGACGAAGACGATATTGAAAACTACTAACGAATTTTTCTACAAGACTCTTGTTGAAGACCCTAGTTAATTTTTGAAATAGATTGTTTGGTAGCATAGCAAATATTTCATTTGGTTTAAAATTAACGAGTGTCTAATGTGTTTGGTGCGAAAGCACAAGTTTGGTTACCCTCACGACTTGGTATATCGAAGTATCCTCTCCCCTTGCACATCCGTGCGATCCTGGGTGTAAGAGAAATGGTTACTAACTCTAGAACTTGAGCCTGTTCTAGTGGGAAAAAGTACTCACCCTAGGACAACTCAAACCGGTAGCACCCTGAACCCGAGGGACTTCCAGCCGGTAGATAAAAGTGGGTTCTTGGCGAAAACCCAAGAATCACGAGTTTGGTGCCGACGAGATGGATTCAAAAAGGGACTCTTGCCATATGGATCATGCCCCACAAACAGAATGCCCGTACTAAATATCTTTTGTTTTAGAGACCAACCTATTTGTGGTCGTTGTTTGGTATAGTGCAGGGTACAGTATCATGCCCTAAGAGACTCACTACTAATTCCCTTGAGTAGAGATAGCAGTTCTTGGGAGGTCATTTCCCAAAGAATTCAAAATTGGTGTGTTTGAAAGATGTTAATGAGCTATGGAGGGGAGCCAATGCCACCAAATTTCTAAGCTATCTACTCTCAAGAAGTAAAGGTGTTTATTACCAATTCCAGGTATTTTCGGTGGGCTATACCAAGTATACAAACCCTAGGCCTTTGGCCTATTAGGATATGCTTGTCTGTTATCAACTTAAACATTCTTTGAGTCCAAAATAGAAACTAAAAACACTTTGTCTTATGATTTTCTTTGATTTCCAAAATTTGATCACGGAAAATAGAGTCAGTTTTAAATCTCAAATAATTGAAAATTCACAGAGAGTTGCAACTATTCACCAGAAGGTCGCAATTGATTTTTAGAGTCACATATGTTTAACTTTGAGTCACATCTATTTAACTTTGAGTTGCATCTGTCAGTATTGGTTGCATCTATCTAGCATAGAGTTGCATCTGCCAGTTTAGCTCGCAATTGCTTTGCAGAAACCGCATGCGTTATATTCTGAGTCACAATTGTAATTACGAGTCGCATCTGTTAGAAGGTTAACCACATTTGTTAGAGTCACACATTGAACTTTACCATAGAAACGCAATTGATCACTAGAAAACTGTAACTATTAACTTGAACCGCATCTGTGAAATCCTATGACGCATATGTCTGATTATCAGAAAACCAGAATTCACAGTCACTGTCCAGTCAACACGATTATACCAGTTTCAGTTGTCTTTACACAAACAGTCCTTGGACAGAACCCTGAAATGATTTGCTCAATTTTTCATCCTTTAGGTTCATTCGATCATTACCATAGTTGTCTTAATTCATAGTTTAGTTTCATCTTGGAATACATATACCTTGCATTAAACTTCTAGAAAGGTCACTTTTACAAACTTTAGGATTAGTTCACCATCTACACTCTAGAAAAGTCATAGTGTCAACAAAATCTATCATTGAACCTAGTTTTATCAATTTATCCTTTGTCCTACACAGAGTCCTCCTAGCTCATCACTCTAGTTAGGAAACTCAACTTGTCTTTGATCCTTATCCTACATTGGTCCCTTGACTTAAACTAAATTGACACCTTGGTTAGACTTTAGGTAGTTGGTCCCTTTGTCTTAGGTTTATTGAATTGATCACTTTAGGGTCTTGCTTAGACTTTGCATATTTAGAGTTTAGGCTAGTGTCATCCTAGAACATTCCTTATTTTCCATACGAAAATCCCAAAAACATAGACTAGGGTCATACTATTCATACATATAGTTTTGCATTTCCTACATATTGAGCTTGTCTTACATGGTTGAAACTAGGTCTAAGAGAAGAGAGAGAGAGAGAGAGAAAACATGTCAAACCCAAACGAATTCATCAATCCATTTCTTCAAGACCTCATAAGCCTCTATTAGACAAATTCACCACTAGAAACACTCAAGGACATATTACAGTAGAGGACATAGAGGTTGTCGCTCAAGACCCTGAGTTTTCCTCTTTCGTAGATGAGTACCTAGCAAATGATCGACAACAATACTTAGCCAAATTGCTAGTTGAAGGTGCTACCTTACCTACAAGATTTGATATCAGCACCTTACAAACTCAACCTACACAAGGGACAAATACCATGACTGCTAGTACTACTATACCTCAGGTCAGCAAAACTATGTCGTCTAGCATACCTACACAAAGTACGACAGTCCATACATCCCCATTTGGTACATCTAGCATGACATCAGGATTTAATTTTAGTATAGGGGATTCATCATCCACTCCCTTTGGTCCTCTTGTTGGGAGTAAAAGACCTAAAATGTCATCCTCTAAACCTTATGTTAGTGTCACACGTTCACAATCAATGACCATACCTCATGCTAATATCACGAGTACCATACCACAGTCAATGGCCATACCTAGTGCTCCAATCACTAGTACTATACCACAGATTACACAAACAGGGGGCATTCCCTCCTTCCCATATGGAAATCAAAATCCATTCACGCAGATTCTAAGTTAGAATCCATTCTCCCAAACTAGTACTCAGAATCCATTCACACAGATTTTGAATCAAAATCCATTCTCTTAGATTAGTGGTCATGATCCATTTGCATAGATTCCAAGACACAAATCATTTACATAGACTCCCAATCAGAACCCCTTTTCCCAAAGTGGTACTCAGAATCCATTTACATAGATCCTAGGTCAACACCAATTTTTGTAGATTCCAGACCAAAACACATTTACCAACATTCCAA
The DNA here is from genome assembly GCA_007258455.2 of Sequoia sempervirens. Classification (NCBI taxonomy): domain Eukaryota; kingdom Viridiplantae; phylum Streptophyta; class Pinopsida; order Cupressales; family Cupressaceae; genus Sequoia; species Sequoia sempervirens. The sequence goes on along the minus strand of VDFB02000003.1, from coordinate 422,462,680 downwards.
ATCCAAATCCACCTCAGATGCCAATGTTCAATCGAAACCCATCACGAGACTTTGGATTTCAGAACACATACACGGATCCACATAATCCCCCTAGCACATCTTTGACCCAAGTTGACATCTTACAAACACAAATGCATGCATTACAAACACAAATGGATAACATGTCGATTTCAACTAAGTAATCACTTTCAACAAAGGACATATGCCCATTTCCCTTTGATAGATCATTATACATGACCCCTTTCCCTCACGGATATGTCATACTGAATCTCCCTAAGTACAATGGCAAATGAAATCCAATAGAACATATAAGGGAATTTTCTACCATATGCATAGATGTCACTTATGACCCCATGTATCTTATGAGGCTATTTCCAAGAAGTCTTGTAGGAATTGCACTAGAATGGTTTTCGGGTCTAGATTCTAGCATTAGATCTTGGGGCGAACTGGTTGAGAAATTTGTGGAGAAATTCTCCTTCAACATAGACCATGAGATAAATATAGCAACCTTGTGTCACATAACGCAAGACGAAGGGGAAACATTCATTGCTTTCTTCTAGAGATGGAGAACTATAGCTAGTAGGTGTCCTGTCGAGATACCCAAAAAACCAAAAAGTTACAATGTTTCAAGAAAACCTTCATGCAAAACTTAGGAGTAACTTAAGGGTACATTGTTGTACATCTTTTTTGGAACTAGTAGAAAAAGGGGTTATAATAGAGAAGGATCTCATCGAAAAGGGTGAACTCAAGACATCAACATCCAATAGAAACCCGATCGTGCAAAACACCCCCACTAACAGAAACATATTCTGGTCTCGCAACAAAAATGTCACCAATGATGGGGTGGTTGATGCTAAAACACTACAAGCAGGACCCCTCCTCACATTACAAGGACCTCATAATTTTGCCAACACGCTTAATGTTGTCAATAAACCTCCTAATGTGGTCCAAAATACTCAACGTCCACAACAAAGAATATTTCAAAAACATGAGTTCACTCCCTTAGGGGAACCCATTGAGTCAGTGTTCAAACAATTGTTACAACATAATCTTATACAACTACAGGAACCAAGACAATACGATCCAGGACAATTTAAACCAGCTTGGTGGGATGACAATGCCTTTTGTGATTATCATAGAACTAAGGGACATAACCTACAAAACTGTCAACAACTGAAGAATATCATATAGGATCTTGTTGAAAGGAGAATTATTGAAGTTAGTGGACAAAAATAGAAGTCATCAAACACTAATCATCAAGTATTTTCTGACCCATTACGTGACCATGGGAAAGGAACTGTCCCTAGTTCGAGTACTAAGACCAATATGTCAGCCAACTATGCCAATTTCAAGCACGATTATAATAGTGGAAAAATCATTCACTGCCTTCGCACCACTGATGAGAATATCAATACCATTATTATCAATACTAATCCAAAGTGTGCGGTCACTACTCTTCATACTAAGTTCACTATCCAAGGCCCTCCATCGCAATAAACACCCCAACCTTCCAAGCTACAATATAACCTTCTTGACCAGTTGGGGAATACCCCAGCCCAAATCTCAATCTTGGAATTGTTGTGTATTTCCCCTGAGCATCGATCTATCCTCGATAAGGCTTTATAGAACACCATGGTCCCTAATGATCTTGAAGTCAATCATTTCCAGGAAATGGTGGGCTACTTGACCAATAATCACCATGCCTTATTTTCTGAACAAGAATATGCAACTCAAAAGATGAACCACAATGACCCTTTACATCTAGAAGTCCTTGTTGATGACACCAAAGTTAGATGAGTTTTGGTAGACAAAGGAGCAGGGTTAAATCTGTGTACTTTAAAACTAATTAAAGCTTTAGGTATTTCAGAAGCATGCATAGACACGACCAAAAGTATTGTCATAAAAGCTTATGATGATGAGGAACGAAAATCAAAGGGGGTGGTAACACTTCCTATCAGAATTGGTCCTGCAGTAATGGAGACAAAGTTCTAGGTCTTGGATCTCACCCTCCCTTATAACCTTATGCTAGGTAGACCATGGATTCATGCCATGAAGGCAGTCCCTTCCACATATCATCAATGTCTTAAATTCCCTTACAATGGCACAGAAATAACTATAGATGGTGATCCGGATCCTTTCTAGTATTGTACCAATCTAAAAGAGATCCCCCAACGCCAAGTGCCAGTAAACCAAGAGGCATCATCATCCAATTCATCCTCTTATGTTGATCCAGCCACACTCACTCAAACATCTATTTCACCCTCAATTCCTACTATTCCTAGGGTTGAGATCCAAGACAAGGGTTGTGGAGAGTATTACATGAAAACTTCTTATTGTGTTAGCCATTTGATTCCTCCTAAGTCATACGGTTTACCTACATTGAATAGGAGACAATCTATGGTCACTATACGCATTCCTCCCACAACAACTTTTACTAAATGGGGTGAATTAAGCAAAGAGGTCATAGATACAGAAGATGTCACTTCCTGGATATATAGGGAAGATGATGAGGAACCCCTCTTACTTGCTCATATTCCTACAAATCTATATGGAAAGGGTTTCAAAATCATGCAAAGCAAAGGATATGATGGACAGAGTGGTTTAGGCTTAAACCAAGATGGGAGGATTGAACCAATATTTGTTTCTTAGTGGCCAAAAGGAGTAGGGCTAGGGTTTCAACTGATTCAGATTGGCATTCCTAGTACCCCATTACCCTTACTTGAGGAAGTAAGTGCTTCAAAATATATTAAGACATCTCACGAACCAGTGGACCAATATCATTGTGACTCCCCCGACTCTAATGATTATGAGTGGGATTCCCTATCCTCTACTTCTTCCATGGACCTTGACAAGTTATTTGGAGAACTTGACTTGATGTTAAGTTCCTCACCAAATCCCTTAAATTCATGTCCACCAAAGAAAATGACAAAGGAGTTGTTTAAACACTACTATTGGGAATCACTTGATCCTACCTCGTGGCAACCTGAGCCACCTGTTTCTGATAGTCAAACCTTGGCATTAGGCCCACCTATCCATCCACCTAGACCCAAACCTAAGAGCAAAAAGGACCTAGTACAAGACTTTTGTAACCACATGAATAATTCAATCTTTACCTTGACCCCATTAAACTATGATAAATCTGACGATGACATGCCCTTAGTCTATCCCCAACTCATTGATTGGGACCAACAAGACACACACGTCTTAGACATTTTTGAGAATGACGAAGCAATTGCTGAGTTCCTGGGATTACAAGAAGGCATACCAAATGGTGATCATAAGGTTGGTTTTACTATTGACTTGGACAACAAAGCATATTTTGGGGAATTTGTTCAACCCTCTAGTCGCTAAAATGAGAAAAAGAATAAAAAGATAAAAAGGGCGAGTCTCTAGGTGAAAACCGAAAGGCACCTTTAGACAATGAAAAAGTAAAAATACAGGATGCATCCAAAGGTGAAAACCTCTCTGAGGCACCTAAGGATGGAGGTTTGAACATTCTCCCCGTTGCATAGGAAAAGTCACCCATGCTCATTGAAGAATCAGTAGAAGTCAACATAGGTACCAAAGAGAATCCTCGACTGGTATATTTTGCAGCGTCATTGACAATAGAAGAGCAGCCAGAGTTCCATAACTTCTTTGCACAGAGACAGATAAATTTTGCTTGGTCATATGTCGACATGCTGGGGTTGGATCCTAAACTTGTTCTGCATCATTTTCCCTTACAACCAGGTGCCAAACCAGTGAAACAATAATTGAGAAAAATGCACCCATAGATTGCTTTGTTAGTCAAGGCAGAACTCAAGAAACTCTTAGATGTTGGTTTCATCATATCTATCCACTATGCAGATTGGATTTCCAATCTTGTACCAGTCACTAAACCAACTAGGGGCATCCGCATCTACACTGATTTTAGAGATATCAACAAAGCTTGTCCTAAGGATGACTTCCCTTTGCCTAACATAGACATGATAGTTGACATGACAGCAGGATATGAGATGTTGTCCCTAATGGATGGATTTTTAGGATATAACCAGATCATAATTACAAGTGAAGACCAACCTAAGACGACTTTCACTTGTCCTTGGGGAACACATTGCTGGAATGTTATGCCCTTCGGACTCAAGAATGTTGGAGCAACCTATCAACTTTCCATGACTACTATCTTTCATGATCTAGTACACACTCTTATGGAGGATTATATTGATGACCTTATTTTAAAATCCAAGACAAGGGCAGAACATTTACAGGTTTTAGACAAGATCTTTCAGAGGCTAGAGAAGTATAAAGTGAGACTCAATCCAAAGAAATGTGTGTTTGGAGTCAAGTCAGGAAAGCTATTAGGTTATATAATTTCTAGATGAGGCATTGAGGTGGATCCAACCAAGGTAAAAGAAATCATGGACATGCCTCCACCCACTAATCTTAGTCAACTAAGGACATTACAGTGAAGGTTGCATTCTATCAAAAGATTTATAGTGCATTTAGCAGATAAGACACATCCTTTTCAACATCTAGTTAAGAAAGGAGTACCCTTTGCATGGATAGCTAGGTGTGGAGAGGCTTTTCAATTGATTAAAGAATATTTACTCACACCACATGTTGAAGGAAGACCATTGATTCTTTATATTACAGCAACCCATTCATCACTTGGAGCAGTGCTTGCACAGAATGATGATGAAGGTCATGAAAGGGCAGTCTATTACATCAGTCAGACTTTGGTAGGTTATGAGCTCAACTATAGTACCATTAAACGTTCCTATCTTGCAGTAGTATTTGCTACTCAAAAATTGAGGCACTATATGCTAAACCATCAAACAATGTTGATTGCTAAAATAGACCCTCTAAAATATCTTCTCAGCAAGGCAGCATTAACAGGAAGACTGGCCAAATGGGTTATGATACTTAGTGAGTATGATATCTAGTATGTAGAAAGAAAGGCTATTAAAGGATAGGTCATTGCTGATCAGTTAGTTGATGCACCCATACAGGCATATCACCCATTAGCTGCAAACTTTCTTGATGATTTCATATTCACAATTGACACAAACATAACATGGAAATTGTACTTTGATGGCTCACATACAAATCATGGTTCAGAGGCTAGTATACTGTTTATTACACCACAAAGTGATACCATCCCTAAGTCATTCAAGATTGCATTTCCATGCACTAACAACATGGCAGAGTATGAAGCTCTAGTGACAGGGTTACGTATGGCAGTCAAGTGGAAAATTAAGAACCTATAGGTATATGGTGATTCCCAACTCGTTATCAGACAGGTAAATGATGATTATGAGACTAAGGATGAGAAGCCTGCTCCATACAAGCACATGGCTAATAGCTTTAAAGAGTACTTTGACAAAGTCAAATTTCATCAAATACCTCATGTTTTAAACAGGGCAGCAGACGCTATGGCTACAATTGCATCACTTCTTGACATTCCTAACAACGTGCCTAAGTTTGAGCTCTTGGTAGAACAGCTTTTGGTCCCAGCCTACGATATCCCAGATTCTGAAATGGTGTGTGACATTGTTGGTCCTGATTCCCCATGGTACAAAGAAATCTATGATTACCTTCATGTCGAAGTCATACCCACTAGCCTATCAAATAACCAATGTAGGACATTCCTCCGCAAGTCAACCAAATACACCATCGCCGAAGACACCCTATATAGACGTGCCTTAGATAATACCCTACTGAGATGTCTTGATTCTATTGAAGCATAAGCAACCTTGTGTGGGGTGCATGAGGTTATATGTGGTTCCCAATCTAGCGGTCCTACCTTAGCCAAAAATATTATGAGACTAGGTTATTATTGGCCTACTATGGAAAAAGACTCATATGTCTTTGTAACGAAATGCTGCCAATGCCAAGTTTATGGAGACTTGATACATGCGCCAACACACATGAGCTCCATCCTATAACAGATGTCACCAAGGCCCTTTTCCCAATGGGGACTCGACCTCATAGGTAAGATCCACCCCACATCATCTAATGGACACAAATTCATTATCACTACCACTGAGTATTTTACGAAGTGGATTGAAGCCATTCCTATGACATACATTACCAGCACACAAATTTCAAAATTTATCCTGAACTATATCATCTGTAGGTATGGTGTCCCTCAGTCCATAATCACTAATAATGGCCACCCATTTAAGAACCAAGAAGTCTGCCACCTATGTGATGAATTTCATATCCAACATCACTTTTCCACTCCATACTACCCACAAGGTAATAGCCAAGCAGAGGCATCTAACAAGACCATCATTAGAATCCTCAAGAAGACTATCAATGATGCTGGTCATGACTGGCATTTACAGCTTAACCCTGCCTTATAGGCTTATCACACAAGTATTCGTACTCCCACTGGTGCTACTCCATATTCACTTGTCTTTGGTTCTGAAGCTATTCTGCCTATTGAGGTCGAGATTCCTTTCGTAAGGGTATCCTTGAAAGGCCACATTGATGATGAAGAGTACCGAGTATCAAGACTCCATGAGCTAGAATTCCTAGATGAGCGAAGACAGAAGGCACTAGACCATCTTCAAGCATATCAGAATATCCTTCATCGTAGTTATAATAGGAAGGTATTGAATAGAAACTTTGACATTGGTGACCTGGTTTTAATGGAGAACCCAAAGAATCAAGTAGAAAAAGAAAAACTAGGAAAGTTTGAACCAAATTGCTTAGGACCTTATGTTGTTACGGAAGCTTTTGGATCAGGAGCGTACCAACTCTCTACTCCTGAAGGGGAACCATTGTCCTCACCAATCAATAGTCTGCATCTGAAGAAGTTCTACACAGCTTCTGGGAGCCTTTGTCTTAATTAGCAAAAATACAAAAAAATCAAAAAATTGCAAAAATCGTTATCAAGGTGAAAACCTAGCAAATAGGCGTCTTGGTAGCACCAAAAAAATTAGATAATCTAGAAAATAGTAAATAAAAATCATTCGTCCAATAGTGGAAAACCACTTTGGTGGCGCTTGGATAGGTACCGTGGTGAAAACCTGGCAAACAAGTGCTATGTGTAGTTAACTCTGCTCCTTTGTCTACTATTATTCTAATCATAGTCCTTATCAGTGTGCATAGTCCTTATCATTGTATATAGTCCATGACCCTATACATAATCCACTCCCCTATACATAGTCCACTCCCCTATACATATCCCTTATCACTGTACCTACTACCTATCCCTGTACATATCCCTTATCTTTCATATCCATCACTTTTATATACCATTCGTAATAAGTGGTAGTCTTTCCCATAACTTGGAATGATTGACATCAAGTGCAATTCATATCTCCCATTTTACCCTATTCATAGTCAATTGGTCTTATACTCGACTAGAGGCAAACACTTGACATGTGTCATATTGCTTCTTACATTGGTTGTGTTGGAGACGTAAAACCATGGAAAATCCACGAACATCGCAAAATGACCTAAGAAAATACAAAAACATCAAAAAACTTCACAAATCCAAAAACAGAGTCAGAGTCAGTCGCACTTGTCAGTCTTTGTCGTTTGTTGAACTATGTTGCCTCTACGACTGGACGTAGGCAAGGCCATTTGCCGATGTGCCCCTGAGGCATTAGGTCAGTCTGTTTAGGTTTGTCTGTATAAAATCATGCTTTAATCCACGTGTCTATATGACAAGGTCATTGGTCATGTCGAACTACGAGGTCTCTGCGTGAATAACGTAGGCAAGGCCATCAATTGATGAGCCCCCGAGGCTGCACTAGGTCAGTCCATTAGGGTTTTTCGCATTCACTTTCACATACGTCTTCTATTTGTAGTCAGTCTTGTCAGTCGAAGTCAAGTCGAACTATGAGGTCCCTGCATGTACAACGTAGGCAAGGCCATCAATCAATGAGCCCCCGAGGCCGCACTAGGTTAGTCCTTTAGGGTTTTGTTGTCACACACAGTCAATTGTCAACGCATCATCTCAAGTCATGCATCAATTTGGTGAACAAGTCAGCAATGTCTCTAAGTCAAATCAAACAAATTTCCAAGGAAACAATCAAAACAAAAATGGACATTATCAAAATAATCAGCCTTTGTCTTATTCAGGACAAGTCCTTCTTGGATACTAATATTAATAAAATAGTCTATGTATTATATAGGATGAGTCCTTCCTGTATAATCGACATTGTCAAACAAACAAACATAGCCTTACACGGGTTATCACATCAATGGTATCTAACTCAACGTCTTATATGATATATGTCTTTTTGAAACCAGGCTTTGTCATGCCTTATACAGATAGTCATAGCATCGAAACTAGACTCACAGTCTTATCCGGTATGTGTATCTCCTGACATCAGGCTCTATCAATCAATCCTTTTATCAATTAAAACAAATCAAACAAACAGATTAAGTTTTGGAAAATATTTTATTAGCTTTTTGACTTTCTAACTTATTTATCTTATCTTTTCAGTTGACTTTATGATGGGAATTATGTTACTAGCTTTCTCAAGGATGTCCCATGAAGGATTTAGAGAAACAACGATGTATCCAAATTCTATTTTCTTTCACTGATGTCTATCGACTGTCTTTTCAATTTGATTTTGAGTCATGTTACTAGTTTCCTCAAGGATGTCCCATGAAGGATTTAGAGGATCAATGACGTCTCATGACCTATCTTTTCTTTTTGTTCGATGTCTATGGTTTGTCTTGACAAAAAGACTGGGGCAACTTGTACCCTTAGTATGAGTTAATGAAAATCCTTGTCTACGACTGTCTGTTATTAGCAAGTGGATGACCTTGCACACCTTGATTTATGTCATATCATGGTGTTTTTTTCCATTTGTATTAGTCCCGCCCAATGATGATAAAGTGCAATACCTTTTGTGATACAGCAAAACATTGAAGATTGCTAATACTAACATCTATCTCATGGCCTTCATTCTTTCTTGATCTTTCTTTCCACACTAACAGTTCTTCTTTCTTGCATCATGACGGAGTCCTATGACACAAAACATTATACATCATCCTGCATCAACATACATGTTAGAAAAATACATACATATAGGCATATTTCATATCTAGATCATCATCGCATAATAGACATTCATCATCAAACAATACATATCATAAGCATTCCATGTACAAATTAACTATAAATATATGCATCATATTACATTGGTATAAGCATCACATGTAGCCTGCATTATACATATAACATCATATTGCATCTATAATTATAAATCGCATACATCATATAGCATCAACATTATATTATTAGTTGCATATACACATCATAAAATAGATATGATCATCCATCACATAGGCATATCATGTATACATCACATGTATAAATAAAGACTGCATAATCAATACATAGAAATGCATATCATGAGAATCACTACTAAAATCATATATATATATATATATATATATATATATATATATATATATATATATATATATATGTATGTATATATATATGTATATATCGCTCAACCGTGTCACATCACAATGTCATAATGTATCAATAATACATGGAAGCCCGCAGGCTATAAGATCATAATACAATGTCTCGATGCATCTCAAGAAGTATTCCTATCCTGAACTACCACTGCTATCATGCCTGGAGTGTGTGGAGGAATGATGATGGGAACCCGATGACCTGTGAGCTGAGGGAGGTCTGTCATACGGACCTGGTCTGCATGGCTGCTCCACCCCCTCTGTGCTAATTGTCCTAGTGTGGGTCCTAGTCTAGGACCTGCTACTATGTGCCTCTAAGAAACTAGGAGCCCATCTATCTGGCGAAACCTCTGCATCATAAAGATCTTGATAATGTCTCTCTCTCTCCCCGGCTCTGACTAGCTCTCTGGCAAAAGCGGCTGATGGTCCCATGTACAATGTCCTAAGCTCTGTAAATCTCTGCTCAATCTCCTATCTCCAAGCTATGGCTTGATCCCTATCCATCATTGCTCTGTCCCTTTCCATCTGATACGTATCCCTCTCAGACATGAGGACTCTCATCTACTCCTCTAGGGAGGCAACCTGGGCTCGTAATGTAGCAATATCAGGATCTACTAATCCTGTCTCATCCTATCTGACCCTCACTACCCCATCCTCCTCCTCCTCCAGCTCCTCTAGGATCTGATCCTGAATCTCTCTCTCATGATCATCCTCCTCGTCATCCTCCTGGTAGGCACCCAATAAGCCCAAGGCATCAATCCCTGCCTCCTCTCTATCTACCTCCTCGGTATCTGCCTCCTCCTCTGTCGGGATGTCTAGAATAGCTGCCTCTGCGGGGTGCATCTCCTCTCCACCTATTGTAGTATCCTCCTCACCCCCTCTACCAATGTCTAGCATGGCCACATCCTCCTCCCATCATCCCTCCTCACGGATCGGTGATAGCGGTGGCCCTCATCCTCTTTGACCACGTCTCCCTCTCCTACCCCCTCGTCCTCCACCTCGGCCATCATCTCCTCCATCACCACAACCTCCTCCATCTCCCCGACCTTGACCTCAACCTCTACCCCACCTACCTCATGGACCTATCCCTCGCCGCTCTACCGATGTTGGCTACTCTGGATCTGTCAAGGGGATCAGCCTGTGAACTACCCACCATTGGTCGTACTCCACTGTGGTCCCTAAGTTTGTTGGACCATCTCTCCATCCACCTGGAACTACCTATAATGCATCAATGTCTACCTCAATTGTGGCCATTAGAATCTATGCACCCCATAAGGGGATCTCTTACACAGACCTCGCAAACTTAGCCCATCCTCTCAGCACATCATGTACCTCTCCAAACTGCCACAATACACAATCCAAAAAATGACGCTCTATAATGTGGACATGTGACACTGTCCGCCCCCTCAAAAACTATACCTGTTGGCAAAATCGCAAATGATCATCCTCATCTGACCACTCTGTGTAGCCAAGGTATGGTCTCCATGTAAACTGAACCATCGTGTCTATAGCATGCCTGAAATAACTTGTATCTCCTATATGGTGCTGAGTGTTCACCCCCGCATAGCGGAAGGCATAAGGGGCTCCATGTAGTAGGTCAACTATAGCCGATGGCCAGAAAATGGCGATGTGCTCCCACGCCCATACCATCAAGATCATGGTACCACAACTCATGGACTGCACATCTCGGTAGGCAATATCATGTAAATGAAAGTACAACATACCAAGGAAACAAGGACCCCATGCATACACCTCCTATCTCTCTAGCATCCCTACAAGCATCTCCCCCCACCCCATAGGAAAACCATGACCTCAACAGTCAGGAAGTAATATACCACCTATCAAGGTACATACCAAACAGTCTAGTTGCCTATACCTCTGGGCTAACACATGCCACCTAATCTCATAGTGGTTGAATCCCAGCTATCTAATGTCTACATGCAGATAGTATCTCCACATCTTGGCTGCACCCCACTAGGTATCATACCTAACTCATGTACCTCTAATAGGGAGTTTGAGTATCTTGTACACATCCTCCAATGTAATAGTGGCCTCTCCAGTCGGTAGGTGAAACAAGGATGTCTCTGGGTGCCACCGCTCACATAACATTGTCAATTAACTACCATTCGCTCGAATCTCGAGCATGTTTGTCACATGAAGAAGACCAAGGTGCCATAGGAAACATCGCTCCCCACTCCGCAAGCTGTTCCTGAATTGAAAGGTCGTCGGTCTCGACTCTCATGTATATACAGTATCTAGCACAACCTGCCATAGGATTATACATGCCATATATCAGCTTTTAACATCTATTCTAATGCAAACTGACTATCACTACCTATTTTGCAAATGCATCGTTCTTACACATATGTGGTGCATTGCAACATATGTGTTGAAATTAAACTGACTGCATCAAAGAAAATATAAATGCGGTGCACAGAAAAAAAATGCGTCTATTCTAAATGCACATGCGATGTAGATTATCACGTGTTTCCTTAACATACAAATGTGTCGAAACACCATAAACCTACGCTAAACAGACAACATAAATTTGCAAATGTGGTTTTTCGCACATAGATGCGTCATTCGTGCATACACATGCGGTGCTATATTAAAATGACACATACGTAAAACTTGAATTAAATGCATAAAATTACGTGCAAATAAAAAATTTCAAAAGTCAAGTTTGAGGTACATACCGGGGGGTCTGCGTCGGCTGGTCTCTGGAAGGTCCAGATCCTGTATGCGCGATGGTGAGTTGCAGAATAGGCGACATCCTCATTGTGGGTGCAAAGAAAATTCTCGATTCTAGGGCTAAGTGGGTGAAAATGAATTGGTTATTACCCATATTCCTATATATACCTAGGGCTTAGGTGGCATTTCTTTCCTACTGGCTGTGTTAACTTCCCATTTCGATCTACCTGTACCTATCTCTAACATTTCCAACCTCAATTTTGCAAACTCCACTACATTTTTGCCTATCCAATGGACTAATCGGGAGCATTTCCAAATTTTTCTAAACTTTTTTGACAATTTGTCAATTTTCTCGAGGGGGCATACCTTCACCTGTTTTACACTGGAGCATTACTAGGGCATATTTGTTATCAATTTTTCTTTGACACAACGTTGAAATGACATTGTATCAAAGAGGGCCAAATGTAGACACCAAAATGTGGTTTAAGCTTGCGACTTCAACATTCTTCATAATTTGTATTCTTCTATTGATTAAATAATGTCAATTATTTAATTATTCTCTAGTCTTCTATTATTTCTTCTATTAATTAAATAATCTTAATTATTTAATTAATTCATACTTTTCTTTATTCTATCAAATTAATTAAATAAACAATTTTTATTTAATTATGTTACTAATTAACTTTATCCTTCTCGTCAAATTAAATAAATACTTATTTAATTTACTCCTTATCATACTTCAACTATAATTAAATAAATTCTTTATTTATTTAATTATTCATTTAAATCCCTTCATCATTTAATTAAATAAATCTTATTTATTTAATTATTCTTCAAATATCAAATCTTGAATTAAATGAATTATTTAATTCATGAATTCTATTTTTTTTAATTTTTTTTTTAAAGGGGGTAAAACCTTTATTGAAAATTAAAAGAGCACTTTATAGAAATAATCAAGGGCCCAAGTCCCAAGAACCAACAAAACCAGTTCAACAAAACAACATCAACTCTCGACATGAAGCCTCCTATCCTCCTCAAGGAACTGATCCAACTCCTGACGCAACTCAGGAGAAACCTGCATCCAGTCTTCAATCTTCCAACCACCATCATGATTAGAAGCCCATTCGGCCAAGCAGTCAGCAACCCTATTCCACTCCCTCAGGATATGAACAAAGGAGACCTGAGCCACCATCCTAGAGCTAACTTGAAGAATCTAATGAACCACCGAGGCCAACTGCCAGTTAATACTAGACACCTTCCTCTCATTCAAAAGAGAAATCAAGACCTATGAATCAACCTCACAGATAACCTTTTGCCAACCTAGAGCAAAGGCATGCTCCACAGCATAAAGAATCACCAAACCCTCCATGAGATTAACAGTCTTCACCCCCTCATGGATAGAGAAAAGAAATATCACCGAACCCGCTGAGTCCCTACCAACTCCACCAATCCTAGCAGGACCAAGATTACCTCTAGAAGATCCATCTGTATTGATCTTCAAAATGCCACCCGGAGGAGGCAACCACCTACCCGCTCGTTGGAATCTCTTCTTCCCATGCCAACAGCTCCTGGAACTAGCAGAAGAAGAATGTATCTCCTGAAGGCCCAATCTATCTACCAACTCAACATCCTCTTTCCCCAAGGGAAAAGCCACATCACTTTTAGCCACCACCGACTCCTAAATCATTCCTAACATACGCATCCACACTTGCTGACCCACCATTTTCATACCACGGAATAACCTGTGATTCCTCTCCAGCTAGATCTACCAAAGAAGAAAGGTAGGACCAACATACCAAACATCCTACAAAATGGCAGCCATAGAGGGGGGTCTACCCATAGTATCCCAAAATTCCACCAAAGAGGAAGCATGAACACAAGGTTGCTTCCAAACCTCCCACCACATATGCCAAAGTTGCATAACAAAGGGACATTGGAAGAACAAGTGTGCAGCATCCTCCTCCCCGTTTCCACACAAAACACAAAAAGAAGGCCCCTAGAATCCACGTTTACAAATGTTATCCCATGTCAAGCACCTATTCCAAGCCAGAGTCCAAACAAAGCAATTGCACTTTGGCCAAGAGAGATTATTCCAAACCCTCTTCCACTAATGCACCTCCGCCCCAGCCACTTTCTAAGCCAATAACACCTGATAACCAGAAGCAACAAAGTAAATCCCCTTATGATTAGGGGTCCAGGAAAGAATATCCTCTTCCAAAAGAGAACAACAACATCTACTCCAAAGAATTGTGTAAAGTTCAGCACTTTCTTCCTCCATTCCCACAACTGGCCACTCTGCGGGATCCTTCCAACCAGCCACATCCAACTACCTAGAAAAGAGAAAGACTTGAAGTCACTCACCCTGGACCAACCTTCCGCAAGAAACCTTTGGCATAAAGGAAAAAAGTTAGGGAACTGAGAGATAAGAGGAGGGAAGCCATCCCAAGAATCAGACCAAAAAAGAGCTTCGAAACCCCATCTGCAAATCCAAAATAAACCTTCCTTGATGAGATTCGCACCCTTTTGTAGAGTATTCCAAATCACCGACCCTTTCCCCACAAGAGGGTACTTAGGGAGATCATGACGTGGAATTCCCAGAAAATACTTATGAGACACAATCCTGGCCCATAGCTAATCCTGCTCCACACACCATCTCCAGAACAGCTTAGTAGCCACAGCCACACCGAACAAAGAAGACTGAGGAAGACCAAGACCACCATAATGCTTTGGGCTACACACAACTTCCCACCTAACCAAGCTCCATTTGGAAGCCAACAAACATCCAGCCCATAAAAATTGCCTTTCTAAAGCATCCAACTCTTTAAGAAACCCCGTTGGAGCCACCTGAAGCATGCATCTGCAGGTAGGAAGAGCTTACACCACAGATTTAAGAAGTTGAACTGGCCTAGCAAAAGACAACCACCTATGGGTCCAATGATTAACTTTCACCCAAAACTTATCAATAATATTCTGCCAAGAACCCTTGGGAAGATGCCCAATAGAAACAGTAATACCCAGATAAGTAAAAGGAAGAGCCCCTATTTGAAACCTTAAAAGATTAGCAATTCGTCTTTAGATGGGTCCCAGCGTATTGAAGAAGAAAATGGAGGATTTATCCTTATTAATCAATTGCCCCGAAGCCACAAGGTAAATGTCCAGCAACTACCTCAAATTAGTAGCTTCCCTAACTGTAGCCATCCCCATCAGAGTAGTATCATCAACAAACTGTAAATGAGACTGCAGAGGCAAATCTCCACCCCAATGCCACCCTTGAATGATGCCTAACCCAACATTTCTTTTCAACAAACAACCAAGACCTTCAACAAAGAGAAGGAAAATGTACGGAGATAGAGGATCCCCTTGTTGTAAACCCCTAGAAGCCCCAAAAAGTTCAGAATGATCTCCATTTATCAGCACCGAGAAAGACACTGACATCACATAGCTCATGACCCACTGGATCCACTCCTTGCAAAACCCAAAAGCAACAAGGATCTTTCATAGAAAAGACCACCTAACCCTGTCGTAAGCCTTAGCCATATCCAACTTAATGAACATTTCCCTCTCCTTGGAGTTGGCCATGGAATGAACGGTCTCTATTGCAATAACAACCCCATCAAGAATTTGATGACCTGCTACAAATCCACTTTGTTTCTTAGAAATCAGCATTTTAAGCCACTTCTTCAACCTTTCAGCCACTAACTTCGATATAATTTTATAAGTCACATTGCAAAGGGAGATGGGCCAAAATTCAGTTATCTATCCGCCCCATCACACTTGGGAATGAGGGCAAGGAAGGTGGAATTCAGAGCCCTCAACATCTTCTTGTTCCTTTGAGACTCCTGGACAACTGTAAGAACATCCACCTTTATGATATCCCAGAATTCATGAAAAAACTCAACTGGGAAACCATCCGGGCCAAGTGCCTTTCCTTTTTTCATCTGAAACACAATCTCCTCCAGCTCCTCTAAAGAGATCTCTCTCATTAGATACTCATTCGCTTCCCTGGAAACCAACTGGGGAATACAAGAAAGAACATGTGCTTCCTCGATAGAGCCCCCTTGCGAATCTTCCCTGAATAGAGCAGCAAAATACTATGAAGCCTCAATAGAGATTTCCTAATAAGAGGCCAGATGTTCGCCCCTATCATTCACCAAAATGGGGATGGAATTACCATGCCTCCTGTCCTTCACATCTGAGTTAAAGAAAAATGCAATGTTTTTGTCTCCCTCCTATAGCCATTCAACCCGAGAATTTTGCTTCCAATAGATCTCTTCCCGCAATTCCCATTCCTTAACCACTTTCAAAGCCCTACCCTCCTCCCTTAGAAGCTCCTCAGAAACCCCATTTTCGTGAATCAACCGCGTAATACTATTCAACTCATCTTGAGCAACACCCTTCTCATGAAAGATGTTACCAAAACAACGCCGATTCCACCTTTTGAGCTGATATTTGACAAACTGGAGAAGCTTGGTAGAAATGTACATTGCCGTACCGAAAGCAGGTCTTCCAATTCTCCACCAAACACCCATAAGGTCAAAAAGAGTAGCATCCCTTAACCACATAATTTGGAACTTGAAGGAAGGGGAATGAGGCATCCGAGTAGAAGTAATACTAAGCTTGATAGGCCAATGGTCAGAACCCCTCCAATCCATAATTTCAGAGGACGTAGACCACAAGTATCCAATCCAAAAGCAGGATACCAAGAAACGATCAAGTCTCTTAGCAACACAGTCCTCTCCAAGCCTCCTATTATTCCAAGTAAAATGACCATTACTGGGCTGAACATCAAACAAATTTAAATCAGAGATGCTATCCCTGAGAAGAAGCATCGAAGGCTCCAGCCTAGCAAGCCCACCCCTTTTCTCTAACAACTCCACAATAACATTGAAGTCACCAGCCAAGATCCAAGGATGAAAAGGAGCTAGGCTACGAACAAAACGAAGATGGGACCAAAGAAATTGTTTTCCTTGAAACTCCACTGGAGCATACACATTAGACAGGAGGATACGCTCACCAGTTTCAAAACAAGAGGCAACCAAGGAAAGAGAAGATCTAGAAGTTACCCACCAAAGAGGGCAAATCTTTCGAGGATTCCATAAGCAAGCCACCCCCCCAGAAGCACCAAGATCCCCAATACACTGACACTCACCAAATTTCCATAACTTAGGAACCATACTCAACATATTTTCAACAGATAATTTAGTCTCCTGTAGAAAACAAATATCTGGAGAATGACTTCTAACAAACTCACGAATAGCTTTTTGTCGAGGGCCACTGTTCAGGCCCCTTACATTCCATGATAGGGCAATCATTTCTGGGGGCAAGAGAAAAGTGAATCCAAGGTCTTGACTGCCCCTGACTCAACCAAAGTTTGCCCAGTTGATTTAATCTTTTCCATATCCTTTTTCCTACCCAGTTTGGGATTTTTCTCACCAACCCCTTTCTTTGGTTCCTTTTGTTGAATACCCAAGCAAGAAGAGGACAAAGAACTCTTTCCAACTTCCACATCCTCTTTATGGGGAAAAGGAGATCCTTCCCCCTTTCTTCATAAATCCAATACTGGAATACTGCATAGTCTGGACAATTAAATGTTGATCTGAATCCAACTGCCCCACACCAACATCCTACACAACTTGCAAAACCTCCAAAGGTTTCCCTTCGTGTCCTGTACCCAAAACTCCCTAGTCCAAATTCATCAATCCTAGATTCACCTCCTACTGACTGAGATCATCTAACACCTCAAACTTCTTAAAAGTGTCATCATCTTGTCTTTCCCTCAAGGTCCGCTTTTGCCCCCCATTCCTATTGCGTGCCTTGACAGGGACAAATCCATCATCTTCAGTAGCTTCACCCTAAACAAGCTCTTTCCCCTTATCAACCCTAGGCGGATTTTGAGAAGGCTGAGAAGGTTGGGATGTCACAATCTTACCCCTAGGGCACCTACGCTGTAGGTGTCCATATTCATGACAAAGTCGGCATCGAAAAGGTAGGGTTTCATAGTCTAACTGTTGCACCCATGTATAAGGTCCTACACTTACTTCCATAGAGTCTGGCATTGGTTTACTTAAATCAATTTCCACACAAATACAAGAAAAAGTCATTACCTTTTTAAATTGCATCTGTTGTGAAGACCCAATAGGTTTACCGAGCATCGAAGCCACCAAATGCAACACATCATCTCGCCAACATTCAACCGGAAACCAAGGTAGTCTAACCTAAACCGGAACCCGACTTGGAAGCTCTTCAGTCGGATTAAAGCCAGCATGCCACGGCTTAATAAATAATCCCACCTGGTTATAGAAATATGGCCCCCCTTCAAAGACCCTATTCTGATCCGCCATGCAATCAAAAGAAACCATAAAATAATTGTTCGCTAGGAGCCTAATCTTCATCTCCCCCACTGGCAACCAGGTCCTCTGAGCCGAAGACTCCAAAAATTGCAATGAAACACGCAATCCCATGAACTTGCAGTAAAAGGAATGCTTCGAATAATAGTCAATATCATCCGCCAACATCTCCATCGGAATCACCAGTTTTGGTCTCTCTTTGCATCTTAAAAGACACCCATTAATTTTCGTAATTCGAGGCCCCTTAGACGGCCCCGCATCATTCATCTCCTAATCCGAAGAGAATAAATTATTATCAATCATTTTCGCATCTAGCACCGAAGGCATCGATCCAATCGTAGAATGGAAGTCCAACCTAGGGCTGGCCCCAGATGAAATCCCGCATGACATTGCTTCACAGATACCCAAGTCGGGCATGCAGCCTTCAGGGCGAAAGAACAAAGAAAATCTTCAACACAAGAATATGTTGGGTCTCCCCGAACGTCTCCCTCAGTGGCAACAGATGAATTCTTCTCGACGAGGGTTCCAACACCCCCAAGCCCAAACACGGATGAGGCAAGGCTACGAAGAAGGGAAGAGCGATATACACCCCCACCCTATGCAGCCAACAAGAAAAAATCAAGACAAAGAGGAGCATCCACCACTTGCCTCAGGAACAGATGCCCACAACCCACTAAAACCCGCCAGTCCACTGCCACACACCAACTCCACGCTAATCAGACTAGGGCAGAGAATGCAGAAAAAATGAAGCCCATTGTAGAATAAAACAGGCACACAAAACCATAGGTTTTCCCCCTCCCTGAATGCATCGAAAGCCCCCCTCAAACGTAGCAGCAAGCAATACGAGAAGCGAACTAGGGCATGGTTGCCCTAGCTCGGCACACAGAGCTCGAGCTCGCCATCATCTCCCTGAATCCGCCAATATCATCATTCATGAATTCTATTTTAACCCATTCCTCTATATTTAGATAATTGTGTGAGTTATCTAAGTATTCACTTTGACTCGACTCAAAGATCTATTCAAATCGCTCAGTTAACTCTTGATTTAATGTTTGAGTGGCTTTCTCGAGTAATCTCTTCGTGAAATCATTCAATCGTCCAGTGCTAACTCAATTGCGTGTACATGTGAATTAATTAAATATTCTTATTTAATTAATTAAACCTTGTGTGTGCATTCGAACAAGAGTTGCTTTAATCAATCTTTATCTTTGTCATGCAAAGATAATTCTTTTGTTTTCGAATACCGAACTTTAATCTTTAATTCTATTTCTAATTTGTATCACTCATGTCACTACTGACAGTTATCAGAATGCATGTCTAATTAGTCAATCTCAACCGTCCATTGATTTTTCGATCTCGGCCTGTCGTTCGAATAATCAATTTTCTATAAATTGATTTATCATTCTTCATTCCAATCTCTCTCGAAATCGAAATCTCTTTTTGAATCTTGCGAACACATATCTTGGCTATACTTGCACAAACTTATGAGAAATCTAAGGGAAATTATACTACACAAGCAAAATGGAAAAGGGCAATCGAGATGAATCATGGAAATACGTTTGAAATTGGTGAGATTGTTTCAGTTTATTACATTTTTACTTTCCTTTGTTCTTTGTTGCTTAACATTAGATTGCATTTAGATTAGCATTGCATGTTTGCTTCTAATCTGTTCTTGTGCACTTTCTTGGCGTTACAAAAGCTTGCTTCTCAGATGCCTCAGGTAATACCGTAACTGAAAAATTGCTATACATTTTTCAGTTCCATTGTCCTATTTAGTCGTCTCTAAAGTCTAGACTTCAATATGTATATTTGACTGTAAATCGGAAGAAGTGTTTCTTTCATGTTAAACCTATCTGCAGGACGGCCCGGTATTGGAGATGAAGATATGATAGTTTTGAGGTTTCGGATTCATAAGTTGAGAATGTAGGAAATGAATTATATTCCTCCACAGCATTGGATGTGGGAAAAAAACTGGTATCCCGCATATCATTCAGATGTTTGCTCATTCCTTCTACGGTTGCAGAACATTCTACTTAACAGCAGGCCTGGCATTGCCATCGGATTTTTGGCTTTAATCTCGTTTAGTGTTCCGGCCTCAGTCTTGCTGCTTCTTATTCAAATCCTTCCTCACTTGAAGGGCTAAGTAGTAGATTGTACCGCTTAAACAATAAATTGTGGCTTCAATATTACTCAAAATATAATCGAAAGCAGTCCCAAAATGCTTTCCGCTAAGATGTGTGCAGAACCAACTTCAAAAGTCTTTTACAGCTTTGGCTGCTTCTCTCTGCCTTTTTACAGAGTCATGCTTCGTCACGGTTAATAATATTGATAATTAATTAAGTTTAAAATGAAATGAAATATGATTTATTTGCTGTATGAGCTGACACCAAAATAGTGACAGGTATTGTTAAATATATATATTGTATTACAAGGAAAATGATGTCCATAAATTACAAGAATAAAATCTATCCGAAACAGTGTTAACCCACTGCATAGTTTATTTACTCAACTGGTGGTGAGAATTATTGATGTAAAGGGCAGTATATGCTATATAAGTTACTGAAAGAGAAAGACCAGTACGTGAGACAAAAGATAAACCTGTCTTGGTAGGTAGGAAGAAGGATTGTATCTCTTAAAAAAGACATGGTGTTAAGTCCATAGTTTAAATTATTATAATTGTATGTAAGTTTGTACTAAATTCAATGGACGTGGAGGTTATGTTAAAAAAAAAAAAACAACAACAACAACATGTAAGTGTATATGTAAGCATATACAAATTTACTGTCATATGAGGATACCTATGATTATCTCTAATCAGCCAAATCTCATTGTTACATCACTATTGAGTTGAGATAAATAATGCAACCAAATGCTAATTGAAACTACACTAATTGATGCAATCAAATTGAGTAATTTATATACTATATTTTCACAAATAAAGAAAATGGAGTAACTATGCACCTATGTTAAAGTAAGGCAATAGAGAGAACTATTGGAAATTAGATTTTGGATATTCTAGTTATAGTTGGGATCAAAATGCAAAAGTGACAATAAAGTCCAAAGGTGGATAGCTAGTAGAAGGTCCTAGTCCAAAGATGGACAACTAGTAGGTAGGGTACACCATCTTGGGGTGACTAGGACTATGCATATAATGGAAGTATACAAATTTTAAGGTTAAGGTTTATTTGATGAGCACACACTTATACTTAGAGGAGGTGAATCAATATAATTCAATATTTTACTTATTTAAAACTTAACAAGCACAATAACAACACATAAGGTCCACACAATTAAGAAAAAAATATTTGCGTAAAAACCCTTTTGGAGAAAAACCATGGAGAAGGGTTGCTTCAATCCATTATCTAAATCTAGCCATAAAAAAATAAAATGATCTTACAACTCTTTGTAGGCATCAACCTATTGTAGACACCAATCCCCACTTATTGAATTTGTAGGCACCAACTCACTGGAAACACCAATCCCCACTACTAAGCACCAACTCTGCAAGAGACATCAATCTCTTCTTTTAGGAGGCACCAACCTCTTCTAAAAAAATCACCTTGTGGATGTTTTTCTTCAACTTATGATGAACATAATTTTTTACACTTTCACAATTCACAAAATTTACTCTATATTGGATATGTTGTGCATTAAATCTACTCTACAATAAATTTGATTTTCTCTATATTCGAATCATATTACATTTTTTTATTACATCGTTTACTCCCATTTTATCTTATGTTTTATAAATATTCATGCCTCTCCCTGAAGAGTGCAATTTTCCTAAAGGAGGTTGGCCATCTTTTTATTTTAAAATAATTTTTGTGTAGCCCTTCATTATTATCATAATAAGGGTCAACCATTTTTTTATTTTAGTGATGCCTTAAAGAAGGTAAAGTATTCCATTTTAAGCACCAAAACTAAATCGAGGTTGGCCTTAAATAAATTAAATTTAGCTTTTATTATTCCTTGAGTTGACCATATAAATAACTTATTTTGAAAATATAATTATTAACATGTTGGCAAAACAACTTTGACATCAATGAAAGTATTTCCAACAATCTTCCTTTTTGAGAAAAACAAATTTTGACAAAGCAACATTTGACATCATTGACAATATTTTCAATAATCTCCCTCTTTTAATTGATGACAACCTTACAAAGAAAGAATCATTTGAATACAAGAAGAACATAATATTTCCTTCTTTTGTAATGATCCCTCTTTCTATAACTCTCCCCATTTGAAATCAAAGGAAAGAGTTCAGTTTGATATTTTCATAAAGAAACCCCCCCCTTCTACAATATTTCTATCAATGGTACCATTCTATCTCTTTTGTAATTCTCCCCCTTTTTGAAATTCACTAGTTGATCTTTTTTCTAAATTGACTCTTGAATGCATAATGCTAATATGTAGGGCTAAAAAATAATCCAATAACTATCTCTCACTAAATCTATTCTTCTTCTTAAGTACTTAGTGACAAGATTGGAAAGATATAACTCCCCATTTTCTCCTAAGATACTCAAAAGTCTATTTTAGAAGGGGCTTGTGAAAATATCTATAATATATTCTTTTGTGGAAATGTATTCCAACTTGACTTGTTGTTTTACAACCTAGTCTCACAAGAAATGATACTTGATAGGAAAATAATTTGTCCTTGAGCGCATAATAGGATTCTTTGAAATATTTATTATACTACTGTTTGCATAACCATCTTTCTTTTGTTTGTCCCTTATAGAATCTTTTTTCCTTGATCTCACTAAAGATGTAGAGGTTATTTGATGTTCTATTTGTATCTGCAACTGCTTTTCTTGTACTTTTCTTTCTCATTTCTCAACCTTAAGCACAGAATGTGAGAGTGTTTCCTTGATCACACATTTGAATAAAACTAATTATTTTATTCTTCAAACCTTCAACATACAAAAAAATTATATTTTTCTCTTTCCATTATCAAGGCTAAGAGTATATTTACTACTTATCCTTATTGTAGCATTATCTCCCAATTTCACAGTTCCTCCATTTACTTCCTCTAGTGTCAAAAACTATCACCATTAACAATTTCACACTATGTTTTGCTCCCCCTAAATTAATAAGCATAATTAAGTCCCTAATTTCCAAAATTATGCATTCCAAAGCCTATATTTACTATTTTTTGAAGGCTTGCAAGCATTGAATAAAAACAAACAATTAATTTTTTTGTTGAAAATGAAGGTGAAATTGTAGCTTAAAACTTATAAACCTATTATATTGTAGATTGAATTAAGTGTTCTTTGATCAATACAATTATTTTTTGTATGATTAATTTGTTTACAACAATTTTACCAATTGTAGAAAGAGATAGAAGATTGTAGAAGAACAAGACAAGAAGATAGAAGTGACACAACATATGCGTGGAGAAACCCTTTTCGGGAAAATCTCCACCAAAATCAATAGTTCTTGTATTAGTTAACCTTAGAACAAGATTACAATAATACTATATCAATCCTTGATTGATATGCTTCCTTGCCTTCAATAATCTTTCTTCACAACTTGCAATAAACTCTCATACATTTTCTGCAACACAAGATATCCATGCATTCCATGTGACCAAGCATGAATCCACACATCCCATGCCATGCTTCAAACCCTCACACATGCACAAGCTCAACCTTGCTAACCTGCAATCAAGATTACAAACTCTAATGCAATTGTTATGATAAATATACAATTAATGAGCATGTAAACTCATAAGAGTTATCAAATACAAGAGCATAAAGCTCCTCTCAAAAATCTATGCCTAGATTGTGCATGTAGAGTTCCACACTGTAACGTGAAGTCAAAACCAAATTTTCCTCAATTTAGGCACCCCAAACTAAACAATTAACTTATTGTTGGTCAAGAAAATATCTTGCAAGAACCACCTCAAAGTTGGCACCCAAGAATGTGCCCACTTAACTAAGCCTTGTAAATATCTTCTTATGCAAAAATTGTTAACTCAAAGATGCCAACTTGCATGCACAAGGTGGGTCCAAGTCAATCTTAGTTAATTGAAACATATCTCTCCACCAATTCATGCAAACATTATGCATAATTGATCATCCACACTTAACTAAAAGTATCCACCTATTATCTATCATGCAACTAAAGTCATTAGTCATGCAACTCAAGTCAACTAGCATTCAACTCAAACTAACTACATGCAACTAAAGATAACTAAACCATAACTAAACTAAACTAAACTAAATTGAACTCCACTCATGTAAATATCAATCCCTAATTTGTATGATCTTTACATGCATTACTAAAGTGCTATCAATCCTTCAAATAGTTAACTAAACCAAGGTGGGTTCCACCTTCCATGTGGGCACCCCATGTGTTCCTATTTTGTAGGAGCACTTCTTGGGTGTCTCCACATGTTCCTATCATTTAGGAATAATTACAAATGTCAATTTACATGTTTATTTCATTTTAATTTAATCTTTTTCTAATCCTGGTGTTGGGGAACACTTTCCAAGGACTTAGGAGATAAATGAAATATGTTTAGGATTGCAATTATATGGCATCCTATTCCCAACATTCTCCCACTTGGAATTATACAATGTAATTATTATGAATAAGGAATCATTATTATAAATCAAGTACATGACCCAAGGCCAATGGCCTTCCTACACTAAGAGAACTTATCTGCAACATTGATCAAAGTGTCAACTTTCTCAATCAATATCTTTCCCAAGTCTATGTAGCCAAACTATCATAGGTAGAAATTCATGCTATCAAGATAACAACCCAAATTTGCACACAAGTCCCTGTATATCCACCATCCTACAAAATAAGACTTCAAGGTAATAACACACATAGACATGTGATGAAAAAAAATCTGAAATAACTCATTATAGTAAAGTGTAACTTGTCCAAGAGAGGTGCCCCTCTCATACATAACACATATACCTTCTGGAACTCTCACTACACAAGTAATGTCAAATCTGAAAACAAGATCACAACATTAGAAAATTCCTCCTATAGCACTTCACATAGAGGATGTGGCTAACTCCTCTATCATAGTGTCAAAGAAGCATACAATGATATGCAAAATACATCTCTCATAATACAAGAACCTTCAAGAAGAATATAATATTCCCACAAAGAGAGAACCTGCAAATCAAACCATGTTCTTATACCACACTAACATGTGCCAAACTATATAAAGTAAGATCTCCTTCAACACTCCCAAACTGAAAGGATATCAACATCTAAACATTCAACTTATAATGAAACATGGAAGAACTTAGATGTAAACCTCTCACAAAAAATAGATCAAACATACCTAAACATTCCCACAACAAAAAAGGGAATATGCCTAAAGCCACTAACTATCTCCCATACCTCTCCTGCTCAAATCCTCAGAGCTAACTCAAGCTCAAGATTGCAAGGGGAACAATCAAAATACATAAAATCATGCATCTACTTCTCAATAATCCCTCATAACTCAATTTTCAAGACTACTGGATACGAGAAGACAAGATACATATAAATAATGCATCTAATAATTAGGCAGACAACACCTCTTAGATCATTTTACCTACTGAGTAGACCAAGAGTGAGATACAAGACTATCCTATGCATACAACACCAAGCAATATAGGCTTTCAATAAAGACAACCTTCTCATCAGGTCTATGATGGACTCACATCAATCTCCAGGGGTAGGTTCCTCGGTCTTTACTGATGAAAAACTTTTATAACAAGTAACCATTCCAACACATATCTCTTAACATAAGAAACATCCAGCCTAACCCAAGTCTCTCTAGTATCCATGAGAACCCACCAATCAATCCATGCCAAATTTAAATGCAACTTGCATAATCATGAAGCTCCAAGAAAATGATTAACACTCAAAACCAAAGAGAACTACATCCTCTTCAAAAGGAAGAACTGTGCTATAGAAAATTGGACCCTCTTGAGAAAAGAGACAATTTCACTCATAATTGGACCCACTTTTGAGTCCCTTCACATCATTCACCCTTCAAAACATTATTTGTAGGCCCCTCAAACCCATTAATTTTGATCTAGAGGCCTGTTTTACCTGAGAAATCACATTAAACCTGACAAACAACATTTAATTATATCATACCCTGAAAACCCACCTTCAAATAGTAGTAGTGGGACCCATTTTCTAAGGGTGGGGAATGAGTCCCCTTTGAGGGAAAATTCAAATTTAAACGAGAATTTAATCAATTTAACTTTAATTTATGAAGAATGCAGCCTCTTAGGTCTAATTAATGGGAAAATAAGGTGGTGTTGCTTATAAATACTCATTTCAAGTCATTTCACACATCCTTTTATCATCTTTTCTTATCTTTTATAATTCCTCAAGAGAAATTAATAAAATCAAGTCTTCCAAAACAAGTTTCATTAGCAAAAGTTGAAGTTTTAGGGTAACAAACTAGGGTTTTTGCAAGTCTTGAAGCTCACTTCTCTTGTCAAGATCCAACATTGCAAAGGGTTTATGATGGATTCCTATGGTGAATCATGAATTAATTTAGGGTGAAGAGATGCAACTAGCCACCAAATCACACCTAAGGACTTAGTTTCCTATTGATTCAATCTTCCATTTTCACTCTATCTTCAGATTAAGGTTTGCATCTTGTTTGTTTATCATTTGCTTTTCATTTCATTCCTATTTTTCATGTGTCATGAGGTTTCTCAAGTTGAGAACTTGCAACATATAAATCATTCTTGCATGTCTTATTCTAGAGTAATCGAATAGGATCTTTGTCACATCTCAGCTTTTCCTAGTCTTTAACACATCTAAGGCTAGGGTTTATGCAGGGTTTTCTCCATTCAAGGCTTAATTACCCAACTAGGGGTTTGACTAAGGAAAACCCCCCATTAGACAAATAATTTTGAGTTGTTTTCTAGGAATTTTTTGAGATCCGAAGTCAAGTTTCAGTAAGAAATTGTTGTGCAGTTGTCAAGGTGCAGAATAGAACTTTGAAATTGCAAAAAATTGGAAGTGGAATAATTTTTCATGCATGGAAAATGAGTCCCTCTTGAGGTGTAGATTTGAGTTAGATGCAGATCTAGGTCCCCAACTGCTAGAAAATAGCTTCTGTGTAGAAAATTCTTGATCTGGGACTGATTCGCCCAAGGTGGCGAATGAGTCCCAATCATCTTAAAGTCAAGTTTCATCAGTTTTCCAAATTATTTTCCAGTCATCTCCAGTTTTCTAGGTGCACTCACTTTCAGAAATAGCCTTCTGTTTAGTTTAATTTGCATTTTTATTCATTCTTTAAAGCATTTTTGCAAACAACACTATATTTTCAAACATAGCATACATCTTATTTTTGCATTCATAATCTATTTTATAGATCATTCAATTGCATTTAGTTTACTTCATTTAGCTTAGACAACATCACACATATAACATAATTTGAATGAACTAGTTAGCATTTTTGGCCTAACTCTCTCCTTTTAGGTAAAAAACCCTATAAGAGTTAGAGAAGACCTAAGAGACAAAAATCAATGATTCATTTTGGTGAACCCAACGTGAATAGCGCATCAACACTTACATCAACTTGAGATGCTCGATGGACAGCACATCAACACTCTCGAACATCTCCAAGCTCACATCAAACAATTACAATGCAAACAAAACATTCATGTCATCCCTCGATCATTTTCTAAGGGAGATTTTGTTCTTATTGAAAATCAACGAAATGATAGTGCTAACAACAAAGATAAAGATAAGTTCAGCCCTAATTGGTTGGGACCTTATATTGTTGATACCACTTATGGGTCTGGTGCTTATCTCTTAACATAGCTTGATGAAACACCCCTTAGGGAACCCATTAATGCCACACATTTGCGTCGGTATTATCTCTAATCCCCTTTGAATAGTATGGTTGATATAGCAGTGTTGTTTAAAGTTATTTGATGTTATTCTAAATAACTTTCACATTGCTTTGTTCTTGAAAACTAAATTTGTGTTTGTCTTGAACTCTAAGGTAATTATTCAAGTTCACTTTATAATTGCTTAAGTCCTCATACTATTCACATTCCTATTGTTTTAAGTTAGATCTGTATTAGTGTATTTAATTTAACATATTCTTTTCTCATTATCAATGTTGTATCTATGCTAAAACTGCAATATTTTTTACACTAGATCACATCAATCATGTTAAATCATGTAGCCATTAATTAAATACTTTTACTATAAGTCATTTAGTTAATCACATAGCATTTAACATCCACATAAATAGACACATCATCATAAAATCATATGCGCATGTCTATATATATCAAATTTTTATATACATCTCAAAATCATATACAATGTCATAACGGTCTGTGTGAGCTAGACCCCTTAGGATCTGGCACTCGTGATCCAGTCCCTGGACATCATGAGATGGTCATGTGTCACTGCGATCACGAACTATCGATTCTAAGTGCATACTCCAAACTCTATACTCGACCAACGGCTATAAGCTACTCATCTACCATTTGATCCCTCTTTGCTCATGCATGTGCCAACTCTACATGCAATCTCTCTACCTCTACTGAGGGTTGTGCTAACTATAGTGCACTCTTAGCTCAACTAAGTCATCTCCTCATGCTCTCTTACACTTCCCATAACCTCATGAAAGGTCTGAGTGACTCTAGCTCTTCCTCCATGATCAGTGGGGGCATGTAGTCAGGATCCATCTCCTCCTTGTCAATGGATGTAGGCACTATCTTTGTGGTAACTTGATGATAGAACTCTCACCAGTCTCTCATTGCTCATGTAAGATAGACAATGTACACAATTATTACCACATCATCATGATATATATATATATATGAAAATAAAGCATAAATCACTTTAAATGGCATGTGCAAATCAAATATCATCACCTATGTCTCCAGATGCATGAGGAATGTCAACCTCCTCATCTATGGGGGGCATGGAGGATGTTCTAGCCTCTCTCTGACTCTGAGTGTTGATATCTTTGTAGCTACTGCCTGTGATCTAGTCCTATAAGTATGTGAGGACTCTCCATGCTTATACAAATCCTCAATAGCTACCTCCTCATAGTAATCATCCTCCTAATAATCATCCTCCTCATCATCCCTCCCTCCATCCTGGTTCTCATAGTCAAGATCGGCCTTGAACTGGTACTCATCATCAATAACATCTATAAAAATATCTGCTAGCCTATACCGTACCTCCTCTACTCTCTCCTCTAGCTCATCACCCTCATCTATTGCTAGCTCTGCATCACCTATAGGGAAATCCATGGGGAACAAGGGAATTGGTCGTGCATATGAACACCACTCCTTGTCCTCATCTATGTTGCCGACATCATTAGTGTCAGATATTGATGGCTCATCATGATTTGAATCATCAAAATCACTCTCATGAACATGATCTATAGTGAGTTGAACAGTATCACCTGGCCTCTGGGAACTCCAAAATGATCATCTAATGAAGGGGCATGCCCTTGGTGGTGTCTACACCTATCCAAACTATCGCATGACTCACCTTTAATACAAATAGTCATACAACATAGTTATGCCTCCCTACTAGATATCTATCCATCTACATCCCCCATAATTGTCCAGTGGGATCTGACCATTATAAGTTGAGTAGCTAAGGTCTCCATAGGATCTCATCCTCCTCCAGCCAGTCAAATCTCACCCTCCAAAAGTGTAAATCCCCATATTTACATAGGTGTCGCAAAGGATAGTTGAATGCTCATGGATAACCTACAACTATAGTACAAGAGTATCTGACATGCCTAGTACATGTGATATGCTCAAGGCACCACACCTGTAGAAGCATACACTGGACCATATTTTTCATCTCTCAAAATACAAATCGACCAAGATCATAATACAAGTATGCTAAAATGCAGTCGCCCCAAGAATACACTATCCTCTACTCATACATCCCTCGAATCAAGTGTACCAGTCTCCCATCCAAGTGTGTCACTCATCCATCTAGATTGAGAACCAATGCCACTATATGCATCATAATCTATCTAACCATAGGAGCTCATGAATACAACAACATAGGAAGCTCAATCAGTGCTCTAACCCTCTCATAATGTATCGAACCACATAGACAATATTGCATGTCTCTCTTCTCCTCCCGAAACAATCGATCCCCCCAGAAATATACCCTCTCCTTGAATGGGAACTCAAAGAATGTAGTGTATGTCCTTGAGAGTGATAGTCATTTCCCCAGTGGTAATATGAAAGGTACAGGTATCTGCATTCCCTCACTCACATAGAGCCATAAGCATGGCATCATGGTATCTCATAGGTGGCATAAGATATTCCCAATAGATACCCACTTACTATAAATTCTCTACCTCTGTCGCTGATAGCACTAGTGCATGATCTCTCAAAAATGTGAGTTTTCTTCCCCTAGCCGCTATTGCGACTGAGCAAGGACCTATCAAAATCATCACAAAATGCTCTAAATTTCATCTAATATCTTCAATTTTTCATGCAATATTCATCAAGCAAGTGTGCTAAAGTCAATATAGTGTGATTTTCTAATGGCCCTAGACACTTTAGAACCCTTTTTGGATATTTCCTAAAGAAACGAGAACACTTCACGAAGAAATGAGACACTTCGTGAAGAAACGAGACACTTTGCGAACAAAAAGGGACACTCTGCCAACAAATGGAACACTTTGCAAAAAAAATTCCAAGGACCCTAAATTAAACTATCCATGCATAAAAATCATTAAATTATTATAAAATTACAAGACGAAAGTTTCTGAATCGACTCACCTCATGTTACAGCTCACCACGTGCCACCTGCAAAGATCATCCAGGCACGAAGGTGTGTAATCCCTTTTGCTCAACATATTCTTCTCTCACTCGTCACTCTCAAGCTACACAAAGGTAAAATGAATAGTAAGTGACAAGTTACTTTCTTCTCCTTCTTTTAATTACTTTTCATCTCTTTTTACTTTTACACATTCACATACAGTTATCATCTTTTCAAATGTAGATATTATTCAAAACAACATAACGAGAGCTAGGGTAATCTATTTTTTATGTTGTTTGATGCATTGGATTCGTGATTCTGAGCTTGACATCATCAATCATCTATCGTTACGTGGAATGGTACTCATAAATTCCCAATGATATGATGTTTCTTATTTGACGTGGCTAGATTACTACCTTAATTCCACCTCCGTAAAGCAAGTAGAATCAAGGGGTGGCATACGTCTACCCTCAAATTGGATTCCTAACAATTAGATAAAAGGATTTTTGAGCAATTAATGAATGTGTGTTGTAGGATGTGGTTCCTAATGTTGTGGTTGTGCATATAACTACACTGAGGGTTTCATTCTCCCGTCATTTTGAATAAGTATCCTTTTATGTAATAAGGTGCATTGTGTAAAGTCCTTTAGCTTACATATGCACATAGAGTCATATGGGCACTAAAGTGGCGGTTAAATGTGCCATAGAAAAGTAGACCCTCTTGAGAAAAGAGATAATTTCATGCATAATTGGACCCAATTTTGAGTCCCTTCACATCATTCACCCTTAAAAAAGTATTTATAAGCCCCTTAGACCCATTAATTTTGATCTAGAGGTCTGTTTTACCTAAGAAATCACATAAAACTGAACAAACAACATTTAATTATATCATACCCCACAAACCCACCTTCAAACAGTTGTAGTGGGACCTATTCGCCACCTTGGGTGAATGAGTCCCCTCTAGTGGGACCAATTTTCCAAGGGTGGCAAATGAGTCCCCTTTGAGGGAAAATTCAAATTTAAGCAGGAATTTAACCAATTTAACTTTAATTTCTGGTGAATGTAAGCCTCTTAGGTCTAATTAATAGGAAAATAAGGTGGTGTTATTTATAAATACTCATTTCAAGTCATTTCACACATCTTTTTATCATCTTTTCTTATCTTTTATCATTCCTCAAGAGAAATTCATAAAGTCAATTCTTCCACAACAAGTTTCATTAGCAAAAGTTGAAGTTTTAGGGTAGCAAACTAAGGTTTTTGCAAGTCTTGAACCTCACTTCTCTTGTCAAGATCCAACATTGCAAAGGGTTGATGATGGATGCCTAAGGTGAATCATGAAGAAATCTAGGGTGAAGAGGTGCAACTAGCCACCAAATCACACCTGAGGACTTGGTTTCTATTGATTCCATCTTCCATTTTCACTCTATCTTCAGATTAAGGTTTGCATCTTTTTTTTTATCATTTGCATTTCATTTCATTCCTATTTTTCATGTGTTGTGAGGTTTCTAGGGTTGATATCTTACATCATATAAATCTTTCTTGCATGTCTTATTCTAGAGCAATAGAATAGGATTTTTGTCACATCTCAGCTTTTCCTAGTCTTTAACACATCTAAGGTTAGGGTTTATGCAGCTTTTTCTCCATTCAAGGTTTAATTACCCAACTAGGGGTTTTACTAAGGCAAACCCCCCATTAGACAAAAAAATCTGAGCTATTTTGTAGGAATTTTCTGAGATCTGATGTCAGGTTTCTGTCATAAATTGTTGTGCAAGTGTCAAGATGTAGAATAAAACTTTAAAATTGCAAAAAACTTGAAAGTGGACTAATTCACCATGAATAGTGAATGAGTCCCTCCTAAGGTGCATTTTTGAGTAAGATGAAAATCCAATTCCCTGACTGTAAAAAAATAGCTTATGTGCAGAAAAGTCTTGATCTAGGACTAATTTACCCAAGGTGGCGAATAAGTCCCAGTCAACCTAAAGTCAAGTTTCATCATTTTCCATATTAGTTTCCAGTCATCTCTAGTTTTCTAGGGGCACTCACTTTGAGAAATAGCTTTTTGTTTAGTTTAACTTGCATTTTTATTCATGTTCTTTAAAGCATTTTTGCAAACAGCACTGTGTTTTCAAACATAGCATAAATCTTAGTTTTACATTCATAATTTTTTGTATAGATCATTCAATTGCATTTAGTTTACTTCATTTAGCTTAGAAAACATCACACAACATAATTTGAATGAACTAGTTAGAATTTTTGGCCTAACTCTCTCCTTTTAGGTGAAAAACCCTAGAAGAGTTAGAGAAGACCTAAGAGCCAAAAATCAATGGTTCGAGAACAATAACACATTTACCAAAGACTCAAAGGGTCCTCCATGAAACAAGATGTTAAAACCTCTTCAAATCACATGAAGATAACCATATCCTACCAAAGTTCCCACTGAACTGTGATACCGAGCTATACATGGCAACAAGATAAACATCAAACCATCACTTTCAAAAGCTCCCACTGAAACATGTAACCAAGATATCCATGACATCTTGATAACCATCTCCTAAATGAATATCATCCATGGCCTCAACACAATCAAATAATTTTCTATTAATGACATAGCTCCCAAAAGGTCAAGAAAATTATAATCTCTAAACCAAGAAGATAAAACACACTTCTTTTACAAATATGTAATAACACAATAGTAAAATCTCCCACTACAAAAAAAAAAACCTTCAAAATTTTAAGAGAAAGGTGTCCCAAACTCTACCCATCCATTAACTCTCATACCAAATGTTGAAAATGAAGGTAATATTGTAGCTTAAAACTTTTAAAACTATTATAGTGTAGATTTAATTAGGTGTTCTTTGATACAATTATTTTTGTATGATTAATCTGTTTAGATTAATTTTACCAATTGTAGAAAGAGATGAAATATTGTAGAAGAATGAGACAAGAAGATAGAAGTGACAGAACATATACGTGGAGAAACCCTTTCAGGAAAAAACTCCACCAAAATCAATAGTGGTTTTATTATTTAACCAAGTAGAACAAGATTACAATAATACTATATCAATCCTTGATTAATATTCTTCCTTTCCTTCAACAATCCTTCTTCACAACCTGCAATAAACTCTCATACACTTTATGCGGCGCAAGCTATCCATGCATTCCATGTTATGCTTCAAACCCTCACACATGCACAAGCTCAACCTTCCTAACCTACAATCAAGATTACAAACTCTGATGAAACTGCTCTAATAAATAGAAAATTAATGAGCATGTAAACTCATAAGAGTTATCAAATAAAGGAGCATGAATCTCCTCTCAAAAATCTACAACTAGAGTTTCACACTGTAATATGAAGTCAAAACCAAAGTCTCCTCAATTTAGGCACCCCAAACTAAATACTTAATTGATTGTTGGTCAAGACAATATCTTGAAAGCATCACCTCAAAGTTGGTGCCCAATAATGGGCCCACTTAACTGATCCTTATAAATATCCTTGCATGCAAAAGGTGTTAACTCAAAGATTCCAACTTGGGTGCCCAAGGTGGGTCCAAGTCAATCTTAGTTAACTGAAACATATCTCACCAGCAATTCATGCAAACATTATGCATGATTGATCATTCTCACTTAAATGAAAGTAGCCATGTATTATTTGTCCTACAAATAAAGTCATTAGTCATGCAATTCAAGTCAACTCTGCATTCAACTCAAACTAACTACATGCAACTAAAGATAACTAAACTGTAACTGAACTGAACTCCACTCATGTAAATATCAATCCCTAATTTGTAGGATCTTTACATGTATTACTGAATTGTTATCAATTCTCCAAATAGTTAACTAAAGCAAGGTGGGTTCCACCTTCCATGCAAGTTCCCCATGTGCTCCTATTTTGTAGGGGCTCTTCTTGGGTGTCCCCACATGTTCCTATCATTTAGGAATAATTACAAATGTCAATTTGCATGTTCATTTCATTCAAATTTGATCTCTTTCTAATCCTACTATTGGGGAACACTTTCTAAGGACTTACGAGATACATGAAATATATTTAGGATTGCAATTAAATGACATCCTATTCCCAACAGTTTTGATCATGACACTAAATGTCCTAGAAGATAGGTCCAAAACCCATATGCCCATGGGATTATGTGTCCCCTTATCTTGTTGATGACAATTTTTTAATATTTTATTGCCAGCATTTTAACATTCAAATTTTAAATTTCAAGTGTTGGTTTTTGAGATTTAATTTTCAGAAAATTAGAACAATTGCATATAAATACCTAGTTATTTTATCATTTGAAATCTATATAGCAGTAAGTACACTATTGGGAAAGTACTATTGTCAAGATCAAGTCAAGAGTAACATTTTTAAATATTATTGCAACAATTCAAGATCCAACATCATGTCAAAGTTTATGTGTGTTTATGTTCATGTTTTGTGAAGGCTAACCCTTGTTTTAGGTCTCCAAAACATTCAAGAATTCAAGAAAGCAAGATCCAAATCCTTGAGGTGATGTGCATGACTTCAATCCTTCAAGGACACCATTAAAGGGTGGTGAATTGCAACACCTTGTGATTTCATCATTCCTTCCTTTCAATTATCATTCATATCATTGATATTATCATTGTTGGAGTGGAAACACTTACATTAGGTTTGACTGAGGAAATCCCCTAAATGGCTCAACATTTTCTCTCTTTAAATATGTAGATCTCAATTTTGAAGAGGATTTAAGAAGGATTGAAGGAAAATAGTCAATTGTTGCATTCAAATCCCTAAAAGTTATCAATCCATGAAAAATCAACTACAAAACTACCTAATGACATTTCAACAACTTTGCAACTAGGAATCAAAAGCTTAGATCTAGCCCCAAAGAACCTCAAAATCAATTTTAGGACCACCTATCAAGGACCCATGCATCCCTAGGTGTTTGTGTCCTCATCTATATGTTAGATCCAACTTTTTTATGATAGGTGTACAATCTCCAGTACTTCTCAAATCTACCTGTGTTTGTTATTTTACTTTGTGTGCTTCTAGAATATTGCATTTTGTAAGAGTTGGTATATAATAACTCCACACCATGCAATATTTGGCTTAATATTATAGCCACACAAGATCTAGGAACTTCATGAAAGCATAAGAGAGATCAATATGCAATGATCAAGATTGTAATGGAATTTGATTATCCAAGAATTCAATATGATTTACATATGAGACCACTTGGCTATATAGCCAAGGTGAGACATAGGATTAAATAGGATTATGACAAGTGTCTCAATCTTATGTCATGTGACAACATATCATAACTACCTAGGACACATGTGTTAAAATTCAAAAGATAAGATAAGATCTAATGACAACTAACACCTTCTAGAAAGATTCCCTCCTAGAACTTCAGTAAACTTTACCCTATATGTTGTAGAATCAACCATATTGAGAGATTTTCCTTGGTCATTTGGAAACTCATGTTGAGAATCCAAACCATTCCTACTTTTTCCTTGATCTGATGAGATATTTGAAGCCACCATATAGTGTTAGGGAATAACATCTTTCCACCATGTTGCAGAGCATGAATCCTTGGATTTGGAGTATTGGTAGTGTGCAGCAAGGTGGTTAGTATTGAAGCACCTCTGGAAGTGAAAAGGGAGGCCTTCATAGTCCAATGGTTGAGCCCAGCTCTCACCACCCACTCTAAGTGTTATTTATACCAATAGATCTTTTGAGGTGTCCAAATCTATCAATATCCAAGCATAAGTTGTGTGCATGAAATCTAAAGATTTACTGTCTATAGCTAGATGGTTACCTAGTACATCCCCAATTGCTTTAAAGCATGCATCACTCTAGAAATGAAGTGGGATATTTGGAAGTTGCACACAAACTGGCCTAATGTTGAATGACTCTATGGATGGATTGAAATTTGGGTGTCATGTTTTGTATAGTAGAATATGTTTGTCCCATGCCCACATATTATGAAGGACAATGTTTTGATCCTCTACTTCATTAAATACAATTATGAAAAAAACCTTGGCACTTGGTACATTTCAAACCCATCCTTTAGAGGTGGTTTCCAAGTTTTGGTAATCCATTGATGAAGCTTAGGAAGGCACGACCATAAACAGTTAAACTTGCATATGAGACCATGTTTTGCAAAGTAGTCAATACTTTCCACAATTTATTTCTTAACCTTGTCCATAAATAGATTAATAAATTTACCAATGCCTTGGATCGTCCCACTCCAATCAAGGAATTCTTTATTTGATGCCCTGATGTTGCAATTTCCACCTAGTGGATTCGTCTATCTCCATGATGACTCACTCTCGTTGCCTTTATCCAACATCCCAAAGTCATTAGATGCCTGCGGTATAAACCTTCTTTATAGACCAGGGGTGACATTGAATGATTTTGGAGATATGCCTTATCACCCCAAACACCAAATTTGCTAGACTACCAGCCATTCATGAGCCTAGGGTTTTGGCCATGAGCAGAAAGTGCGTCTAAACAATCACTGTCCCTAACTCCCATATGCAAAGTGGCCTTCAAGTCTAAGTTGGGAGGGTATATACCTAGATCCTCTTGCCTAGTCGTGCATGTGCCACCATAGTCTCTACCTAGGGAGACCTTGTCCCAATCATGCAAATTATTGTTGAAAACAATATAATCCTTCACAGTATTAGTAGAGTGACACATTTTTAGTAGCTAATATTTTTTACTACAAAAATGTTATTCTATCCATCAAAGGGCCTTTTTGCAAAACAAAATGGGTTGATTCAATGCAAATAGAAAATATTACATGGAAATATTTTAGTGACAAAAAACGTATCTCTTTTCCTCACTTATTTTTGGGAATCAATAAATGAGCTAATTGATTCCTTAATTTAGTGTTGTAATATGTTTTACATATTCTCATTAAGTTTTGGGCCCTTTTAATTAAAATTTGGCTTATTTATTCCTTAATTGGTTCTATTTTACATCTACAAGCCTAATTAATTGCATTTTTCTATGGATAATCCCAAAATTTAATAAATGACAAATCAAAATTTAATGTTTGTGGCTATGTGTTCTAGATTTAGGGATTTGGGACCCATATTCCCCTTTGGGTGTATGGGTCCTCCCTAGGTCTTGAGACCTAATTTTAAATGTTACATTGAACATAGCACTTCTTGAAATTTTTGTTCTAGGTTTAAGCCACTCGGACTCATACACCCAACCAGGTTTATGTGCCATGCTTTAACCTGGACCTATTTTAATTTAAATTATTGGTGGTATTTTATTATCCTAGATCTTATGTTGGCTTGTAGTGTTGTGATTTCTAGAAATTAGGCATAAACAAGTATAAATACAAGGTCATTTCGTTAAGTATTTCCTAAGCAATATTAACAAGCTAGCAATTTTAAGTTCAAGCATCCTAGCAAGTTTTCAATTCATCAAGAGAGAACTCTTAAGGAAATTTTATGAGATCAAGAGCACACAAGAGCATGTTGTCAAGCATTTGGAGCTAGATTCAAGATTTAACCATCATGTCAAGGTCTTCATGCATCATGTGTGTTTGTGAGCTAATATGTTGATGTGACATTTGTAATCCAAGTTCAAGCATTCAAACCCATATCAAGTTTCATGATCAAGATCTACATCCATTGAAGCCAATTCATATAAGTTGCAGATCTACACTCCAAGGATTCAACAAGGTTTGGTGATTTTTTACATTCATTTGTTCATTCATCATTCCCTCATGTTATTTCAATTCATTTCAAAGTTTAATTAATCAAACAGGTTTTGACTGAGGTAGACCCCATCCACTAACAAAACAACATTTTTAGCTCTCGCTTGTAATGTGTGTTTTGCATATTTATGCAAACAGGACTCATTCACCCAACTTGGTGATTTAGATCCTATTATAGCCTTTCAATAGCATTCAATAGTGTCAGATATGGGTTTGGAGAGGTCAGAAATATACTCTAAGAAACTTATAGCATGACTCATATGTCCATCCTAGTGTATTAGTCCCAAGGCAATATTTTATCACTAGTCAGTAGATCCTAATCAGCTTTCATAGAATTCTAGATTCTACTCTACAAATCCTAGAATGAGACTCATATTCCCAACCTGGTGTATTAGTCCCAATGGAAACCTAAACAATGGTTTCCAAGGTTTACATACCTTGCTTTGGCCTCTCCACTCCTCCAGGTACTTTTATGTTTCATTATGTTTATCAATTTGATTTCATGCTTTCAAGTTTCTAGGGTTTTTTGCATAAGTGTTTGCATTTCTCCTTTGAAGCTTCATTTAATGGTGAACCCCCATCCAATTACACAAGTAAACCCCTAGTCCATCCCTTAATTGAGTCACTTGGTTAGGTATCTAGGTTTCTAATGAACTAAAGCATGAAATATGTCCAAAGTTCCATCTCCCAAAAGGTGGAACCCTATTTTTGTTGGATCATTTTGGTGAACCCAACCTTTGGACCCTTTATTTCTAATTTGGAGACCATTATAGCCCTAGATATAGGTTGCATTAACTTTGCAT
Organism: Sequoia sempervirens; assembly: GCA_007258455.2. Taxonomy (NCBI): domain Eukaryota; kingdom Viridiplantae; phylum Streptophyta; class Pinopsida; order Cupressales; family Cupressaceae; genus Sequoia; species Sequoia sempervirens. Next base: position 422,422,964 of record VDFB02000003.1, on the reverse strand, counting down.
TAGACTTGCATTTAGGGCTCCTAAATCTTGCATTAGTGGAAAAGTGCATATAGGTTACATTTTTGCATGCTACATCATTCAAATTCATTAGAAATCTATAATTGCAAGCATTTCATTGAGCATACAACCTAGAAACATTAAAATCAACTCAAAATTTACTTAGAAACCCTAGTTTGGACTCACTCACCCACCTGGGCGATTTAGTCTCTATATAGGTCCTTTTTTTCCAAATTTTTGGGTATTTTGTGCTCTCTATTTTTCACTATCTAAAACTATCAAAAACCCTAATTTGGACTCATTCGCCAACCTGGGCGTATTAGTACTAGTATAGGTCTTTTTTCCAATTTTTTGGGTATTCTCTACTCTATGTTTTTCATTGTTTAAATCCTTCAAAAACCCTAATTTAGACTCCTACACCCACCTAGGTGTATTAGTCCTGAATCAAGCCTAAATCTACATTTTACAGCACTAAAATATTGTCATCTATGCTTCTGGTTGTTGTCTTTATACTACTATTTCATTTTGTAGAATTACTGTCATTGGCAATCTTTTCAAAACTGGTTTTAGTTCAAGTACATTTGTAAACATAAGAAATGGAATTAAAGCATATCATTTATGTTGTGTTCATTGCAAAACTTATTTCAGTAGTAAAAATTATCAGATTTGTTTGCATCCCAAAGTATTACATAGGTTGGATGGATTACTTTTCATTTTAGGCACACACTCACAATGTTAGTATCTTTCCTTTCTATGTATGCCAAGAAAAATCTCATCAACAAGAATGTTAGTCATTCCTCCAATATATTTCCTATTTATGAGAGTCTCTAAGTGCAAGAGAGTGAAAATTTTGACACATTCCTTAATTTTGGACACTCCCTTATATCTCTCCTATTTGTGGGAAAGATGTAATAGAAGAATATGAAAGCATACACAATCACAATAATCATAGTTTCTCTTCTCCTAATACCTCTCCTACATGTGACAAATGTATTCCAGTGTTAGAAGATGCACTCATTGAGAATAATGACAATGTTGAAAGCTCCTCTTCTATAAACTCTCTTGCATTGGAAGATATTATGGCACAAGAGAATGAGATCATAGACACATTTCTAAACATCACCTTACCTAGTCTCCATTCATCTCTTGCTTGTGAGGATGTTTTAGTGAAAGAGGATGAAATCATAGATAAACATGAAAAACACATCTTTTCTTCTCTTACTATCTCTCCTATTTGTGAAGAAGATAGTTTTGTGTTAGAGGATACACTCATTGAGAGTCATGATAGTCTTGTTTCTCCCTCTCCTAATGCTTCTCCCACTTGGAAACATCTAATTGAACAAAAGGATTCAATCAATCATAATTTTTCTTCTCTTGATGCCTCCCCCACTTGTCATGAAGTTACCTTACAAAACCTAACCATGGAATGTGATCAACATCTTGTTTTCTCCTCTCCTAAAACTCTCCTACTAGGGTAGATATCATGGTATAAGAGAATGATAGAATTGATGCATGCCTTTCAAAAAATAGTACTGTGGCTTCATTTGATGGAAATCATGAGGTAACCTTAAATTCTCCTTTGCTAAAATATTATCACAATAAGGACAAGTCTTTTGAGGTTATACACATTAGATATCCCTTGAAGTGATCTTTGAGCTAGTTCTTATGCTTTATCCACCCTCACAATAACCACAAGTTCAAAATAAACCTATGCTTATCTTAGAGCCACCTACAAGGAAACTTGATAATGATAATGTTTCACAACAACTGAATTACAATACCGTTGCTCACACATACAATACATAGAACAATAGGCAACAATAAACCACTCCCATTTCATTATCATTGCCTCAATCTATTGTGCCTACTACTCCTCATTTCCCTTTACAAAGTGGAAATGAGTATGATCTTGTTGAACAACTTAAGAATACTCCTACTAAGATGTCCTTATGGGACCTTATTCAAACCTCACCTAGTTACCATAGTATGCTTCAAAAAGCATTGCAACAAGTTGTGGTTCCCCCTAGTGCAAACCCGAATGATATAGTATCCCTAATTCAAGGAATGAATGATGGCATTGTTTTCCACCAAAGTGAGCTTCCTCCTTTGGAAGTGCAAAAACAAAATGATTATTACATGATAATAGCAAACATTAATACATAGAGGATAAAATGAACTTTGATTGATAATCGTTTGGTACTTAATGTGTGTAGTGTAAAGCTTCTTGATAAGATCGGAGTAGACAAAATCCAAATTCAACCTAATTCTTTATCTATTCATGGGTTTGATAACATAGGGAAACAACCATTTGGTGTGATAACATTACCTATTATAGTTGGAAAGGCTATATCACAAACTACTATCCATGTTATGCTTCACAATATTTCATATAATCTTCTTAAATTAGGTAGACCATGGACTCATGAATTGCAAGCAGTTCCTTCCACTCTTCATCATAAAATAAAGTATGTTTACAACAATAAAGTTTACATAGTCTAGGTTGACCTGAACCTGAAATTTTCTTGTACGCTGAGAAAGATAAACAAAGTCCATTGAAAATATTGACACCAACCATACAAGTGGAACCCATGCGATAGAAAGAAAAATAAAATAATAATGAATAAGTTACAAAGTTATTGGAAGATGATTGGGGTTCCTTAGATTTCACACCTACATTCATGAGTGAATTCAAGATCAAAGAAAAAAAAACCAGTAATATAAACACAAGATTCAAAAGCATCCACTTCAACCACTTTAGAATAAAAGACAACATACACAACAAACTTTGATGAATTTGATTATTAGCAACCACTAAATCTAAAAGAAATGAAAGAGCTTTATGGAAAATGTTATGAACTTTCGAAACAATTTTCTTATAGAGGAAAAGGATGTGGTGCTAGAGAACAAGGTATCTATGTCCCCATAGAGCCTAACACACAAGAAACCACTAGTGGTCTTGGTTAATGTCCTTTGAAAGAATCAAATAAATTCTTTCTTAATATCAATTTCATATCACACAAAACACTAATGATTGGAATTTGTTATATTTTACACCCTCTTGTAAAGGAGAGTACAAAATCTTACAATCTAAAGAGCCTTGTATAATTACGACACCTTGTACTAAGCAAGAGATATATTTGTCACAAAATAAGGGAACATCTTCTACTTTTTACCAAGAGAGTATCTTGTTAAGACTCCTCCAAGATCACTTGATATCTCTCCCTCCAAAAACACAAAAGAAATTTTACTACAAGAGTTCATTTTGTGCATATCATAGGGTTTATGGTCATTCTACTAATGAATGAAAGTCTTGGAGTAATAAAATTCAACATCTTAAGGATTGTGGTGCTCTTCCTCAAGAGTTGAAGCACCTAGTTCCTCTAATTGGCACCAATTTGCATGTTTTTCATCAATCATCTTGGCTCATACTTTTCTTTCACTAAGTGTGGGAAAGGGGTTAGGTATCCTTGTCCTCGTATGGCACTTTTTGTTGTCTCTTTTGGCTAGTTGACTACCTTCCATGTATATATATAAGAGCAAGCTTTGGATGTGGATTACATGCCTTAAGTTGGCTCGCATGTGATGTACTTTTCTTTCTATGTTTAGCATTACATTTTGGGGGTAACCCTTATTCATGATGTAGTTTCATTCAAGAACATATGACTTGGCATAAGGGATTTTTGAATAAGCTATCATGTCTTCTTCTACTTTAAAGCAGATTTCTCACAAAAATGGTGTTAGCAATCACTTTAAAGTGGGCTTGAATACATTGATGTTATCTCTTTACATTTATCATGTTTCATTATGCGATTTTCTTTCTTCTTGTGATGCATCCTTTTCTTGGTGGGGTCATTAGGTTTGATTTCCTCTGAGAACATGATATTTCTTTGACTTTTCCTCTCTTGGAGACATTAGGCATGATGTTAGACCCTAAGAAGAGACCTTATGTATGAACTAAGCAAATTCTCTTTGAACAAATATTTACTTGCATGTTGTTCATAGTCTCAAAGTTTCATTTTGTGGCACCTTATTGAAGTTATCAGAGGGATAGCTTTGGTATGGTTAGTACATATGGGAGCTAACCTTTGGCATGACTTTCCCATAGCCACTTGATTTTGTGTGTGTGTACATATCGGTCGTTTGTGTGTGTGTCTCACCTCTCTAGGGGCTCACCTAGTGGATGCTAGATTCCACTAGCCCTTGTGAGCATGCATTTTTATTTGCATAGTGGACATCGTGTTCCACTTGTAAACATTATTTTGGACAAACAACTTAGACCTAGTGCATGTTGGTGTAATTAATTATTTAATCACACTTGCATAAGTTTACTTAGGTAATATTTGAATTCCTAGGTTAGTTATTGTCATCCTTATCTTATTGAGCTAACTTGTTGCTCAAGATAAGATTAGGGTTATGCATACTTTTCTTTTATAAAGCAAATCGTCTCATGTAATTATGAATTTCTGAATAATAATATTTTGTACATCTTTTTGCAATAGCTTTGTTTTTTCTGATTTTCTCTTCTATGGAAGGTTTTTTTGTTTGCATGTCTGATCTTGGTTTCTAGCATGGTATTAGAGCCTTGATTTGCAGCCCCTTCTTAGATTTTTGAGAAAATCATTGCAAAGTTAGTTCAGGATTCCTTCAAGGTTTCATACCTTGAGATTGTCTCTCTATTTGGGTGCTCTTGAATGGTTACTTTCAACACATATTGGAGGAAATCTGAGCTCAATATTCGAGTTTAGGGCTATCAAAAAAGTCAAGATCAACTTTTTCTTCGCCTAAATTTGATATTTTATGCCAAAGATACAAGGGTTTGAAGATTTTCCAGATCTGGGAGTTGTGAAACTTTTGGTGCATTTTGAGGTAGATTGGACCTTACCATCAAATCCAGAGTGTCCGAGAGATGAAAATCAACATATAACTCACTTATATTCAGCGTCGGTTGTTCGTGAGGCAAAAAAAATTTACCCAGCAGGTCGTATGGCCCACCAAGTATAGGGTACGATACAGTTACAAAATTAAAAAATTATTATGTTTTACAAAATTTTCATATTTTCGGGCTATTAAAATTTATTTGGGCATTTTATTTTATCAACGGTGGTATTTTAAAAATTTTAAGGTTGTCTTTTTTAAAATTTGCAAACTGTACATTGGTTGGTACCATCGTACCACCATCCATAGTTATTTCCATCTGCCTCGTACATCATCCATCGGTGTTCATTTTTCTTGACCCATGTTGCATATTTCTCGCCAGCATATTTCCTACTATCTCGACCTCCATCCTCCACCGGGATTTATCTACCTTGGCCACCATTCATTTTCCACCGGTCCCCACAGCTCATCTCCACTAGCTTTCTCCCATTGGTTTCCTTCCTTTTGGCCCCCACTAGCCCCTTTTTTCCTTCCGCTCGGTTCTATTGTTAGCCATGGGGGGCTCTGTTGTTGGTAGTGGTGCCACCGATGACACCACCATATCTCTGCCCGCCCACCACCCGCCTGCCACCTACCTAGTGCCAGGATTTATTTTTTCTTTTCTTGCACCCCTGGTCATATGGCGGACTAGGGGCTAGCCGAAAGGAGCTAAAAATTTCCCCGCTTTAGCCTTATCGCACCCTAGAATGCCATTTTATAGCCCTTTTTTCATTTCGTCATAACTTTTGATCCCGGAGGAAAATATTTTAAAATGAGATGTTACCGAAAAGCTGGTGAACCCAATTTTTCGATGGTGCAATTTTTTCTCAAAAATTTTTCTGTTTGGTGGGAGATTTTTCAAGTTGAAGTTAGATGTTCATATTTTGCTTCGGAGGGCATATCTTTTGACTCAATGATCCTTTTTTCGCCATTCTTGCAGTATTGGAAAGCTAGTTCATTCCTCTACACAAATCTGAGGTCTATTTTTATTTTCTATTTATGAATGTTTATCATTTTATCCTTTTACAATTGTTGGGTTATTGTAATAAATGAACTGATATAAAGTTCCATCAAGGGGATTTCTTGCATAATAATCAGATTAGAGTGTGCATGCACTTTGATCTCCATCTTGTTTTTTATGACAACTCACATGGGTTGTATCTAGTTTCTTAGTTACTTTTGGCCAAATATTTCTTATAGCTTGACACATATTAGATTCATCGGTTCACACTTTAGATTGGGAGTTTATGGTTATTGATCTGCATTGGTTAAGATCCATCTCATTTGAGGGCCATGTTTTTATGTTTAATGTTCCAAAGTCTTTATGGTACTTGTTCCCATGGAAGAGTTTTAGTCTTAGTTTGGCATCGGCATCGAGATACATAGTTTCCAGATTCTGCCATCATTTCATCTAGTGTTGCTTCATAGATTCCAAGGTTATTCTAGTTTGTGAGTTTTCCAGTGTTTTGTGCCATCAAGTCTGTTGTTGCATTATTATGATTCCACTTTGGTTTCTTATAAATTAATTATAGAAGTATCTTTCCTTGCTTTTTGGATTTTAGTTCCAGTGTTACTCCATAGTGTTCTTCTAGTGCTTCTTTGCAGTAGTCATCTCATTGTAGGGGGGTTTTGTCCCACAGGGTTTTCCTTCTCTACCTAATTATTGCATTTGTACATGGGTACTTGATCAGGCCTTGTTGTTGGGACCTATTCATGCTTTCTTACATTCATCTTAGCATTAGGTGCATGCTTTTTTAGTCTCCCTAAGTTGCACTTATGGGGGGGTGTTGGTGTAATTAATTATTTAATTACACTTGCATAGGTTTACTTATGTAATATTTTAATTCCTAGGTTAGTTATTGTCAACCTTATCTTGTTGAGCTATCTTGTTACTCAAGATAAGATTAGTGTTATGCATAATTTTATTTTATAAAGAAAATCATCTCATGTAATTATGAATTCCTAAATAATAATATTTTGCACATCTTTTTGCAATAGCTTTGCTTTTTCTGATTTTCTCTTTTGTGGAAGGTTTTTTGGTTTGCATGTCTAATCTTGGTTTCTAACAGTGCACATCATGTCGGATATACTATTGAGGCATGATCCACCCCTTTCTTTTTTTGTTTTATTTCTTCTTTATTTCTTTGACAGTGTATTATTGTACCTTGTTTATGCTTCATACATCATTCACATGCGTGTTCTTTTGTGCCTATGTTGGTTTGCAATAGGATCTTGATCTTGGGGACTCACACAACCCTCTTGATCATTGTCATCCTATCTCACTAGCATTGGTACACTTGGACCCCTCTTGATGCAAATTTTTCTACCTTATTGTTAGTTTGACACATCATCCTCTCACTAAAGTGGGGGATAAATGTACTGACGAAAAAAGTATCCCTTTTCCTCACTTAATTTAAGAGTTAATAAAATGAGATAAGTGATGCCTTAATTTAGTGTTGTAATATGTTTTACATATTCACATTAAGTTTTGGGCCCTTGTAATTAAAATTTATCTTATTTATGCCTTAATTGGTCCTATTTTGCATCCACAAACCTAATAAATTGTATTTTTCTATGGATAATCCTGGCATTTAATGAATGAAAAATCATAATTTAATGTTTGTGGCTATGTGTTCCAGATTTAGGGATCTGGGACCAATATGCCCCTCTAGGCGTATGGGTCCTCCCTAGATCTCAAGACTTGATTTTAAATGTTACATTGAAAAAAGCACTTCTTGAAATCTATGTCCTAGTTTTAAGCCACTATGACTCATACGCCCAACCTAGCGTATGATTCTCGCTTTAACTTGGACCTATTTTAATTCAAATTCTTGGCATAATTTTACTATCCTAGATCTGATGTTGGCTTGTAGTGTTGTAATTTTAGGAAATTAGGCATAAACAAGTATAAATACAAGGTCATTTCATTAAGTTTCTCCTAAGAAATATTAACAAGCTAGCAATTTTGAGTTCATTAATAGCACTCAAGAGCAAGTCATCAAGCATTTGGAGATAGATTCAAGATTCAAGCATCATGTCAAGGTCTTCATGCATTATGTGTGTTTGTGAGCTAACATGTTGATGTAGCATTTGTGATCCAAGTTCAAGCATTCAAAGCCATATCAAGTTTCATGATCAAGATCTACAAAATTAGAAGGTCTGACAACGTAAGGATCACCTAACCTTTCATCAAAATTTGACTTCATCATTTAGAAGCCATCAAAGCTTTTTTGCAGTGATATTGAAGGGTATAGTATGGATCTTTAAAGTTTGAGAAAAAAAATCTCCCCCTATTATAGAAAAAAATTATCCTTCTCTGGTAGGCAATCATCCATTTACAGGTTCAAAATATTTTATATTAGAGCTAATCATTTTTTCCTATAGTTGGAAAAAATAATTATTGGGGTTTTGATTTATTTGGTGGACATAAATATATTTTTTTGGACTTTATTAAAAAGGTGGTTGATATTTTTTCAGTAATACTAAAATTTATTCTCTAGCTTTTTATTTATATCGGTTGGTATACTAAGTTAATGGCATTATATTTAAATTTCTATGGATATCATATTATACTTGGTGGTTGAAATTACTATATATTTTGTAGATTTAAATTGTTGATTGGCAATAATTAAATCTATAATTATAAATTGTTGCAAAGGGTCTTCGTTGACTTAGCATTAATTCCTATTAGTTGTGTACGGGGCCTTTATTGTCGCTATTGACTGCTCTCTCACCAGCCACCGACGTCTCACTACCTACCGCCAACTTCCTTCAATTCACCGACATTGACTATCATTTGTTGCTTGCTAGGAAAGTCTTAGCATTAATCGTCAAGAAATCCATTGCCACTAGCAGGGCCAAGCAGTAGCGAGATTTCCTTATCTGGCCACCCCGCCGCACCTTGGGTGGTGCTATTCATTTTTCCTCCACCGCACCCCAGGGTCACATCTGTGACCGCTCGCTAGCCTAAAGGGGGATATTGTTTTTTCCCCTAATGCTTATTTTTTGCACCTAGTTATCTTGCATCCCTAATAGGGAAATATTTTTCAATAGACCATAATTTTTCACGAGGATATCAGATTTTCACAAACAAGATATCGTGAGAAAGTTGGTTTCGTGTACATCACAGTCATAATAGAGTATTTTACCATTTTTTTGGTACAAATCGTATCCATTTGAAATCAATGCTTCCATTTGGACTCCTGATCTCATATATTTTCACCATTTTGTCAGATTTTGGAGATTCTAGTGCAATTGAACAGGTGATTCAGATTTTTATCATTTTTTCCATCCACTTTTTTCAGATTCAGCCCCAAGTATATTCTATCAATTTTTTTCAATTTGTGGCATTTTCTTGATATCTTGGACATTCTACAATTTGGAGAAGGTTTGTTTTCATTGGAGGCTTTATTTTCATTGGCACATCATATTTGGGATTTTCTATTTGATATTGAAGGTTAATTTTTTTATAATGTTGGAGATTAGTCATACTTTGTTATGGGGTTTTCATTTTATCCTTCACTAATTATGTTGGGAAGGGGAAACTATAAAAAATGGAGATTGCATCATAAACCATCTCCAATCACTTCAATTGTTGTCAGATTTGTATGGTTTAGTTTCCTTTCCTGATAAAGGTATCCAAAAAATTTCTTGGAGTTGTTGAAGATATGATGTCTTAGAGGTTATTGCAATGCATGTTCATTATGATGTTTTGAAAGCTATTGATCACTATGATTGTACTCATATTATTTGGACTAAGATTTGGGAGATAATGGAGATCTTGATACTCCACCACTCCTCAATGATCATGACTCAGAATCTCATGTGCCTCTTCATTCTTCAGATAGGATACTCTAATATGGTATCTTAGAGGTTATTGCAATGAATTTTAATGATGATGTTTTGAAAGCTATTGATCATTGTGATTTTCCTCATATTATTTGGACTAATATTTGGGAGATATATGGGTATCTTGATACTCCACCATTCCTCGATGATCATGATTCAGAATGTCATGTGCCTCTTCACTCTTCAAACAAGATACCCTATGCTGATAATGTTATGTAGGAGCTTACAGATTTGGAATGTTTTGAATCTTTAGATGAGGATGCCAAGGTTTCTTTAGATACTTCTTCTCCATTAGAGACGGTTGATGTACCTTCACCTTCAATGATTCTTTGTCCAAAGTCATTGAATGAGGCTTCCATCATTCTTATTCATAAGGAAATATTCAGTTTTCTAGACTTGGGATCACAAGATGGCTTTGTTTTAGGTATTACATACTTGGCTACTTGTACAAGTTTGGAGGAAATTCTTGAGGAGATATCTCTCCTTTATGCAGATTCTACTTTGGAGGGTTTTCTTGAGTCTCCACATTCCATTTTTTTTGCCTTCATTGGGGATCTTGATCTTGGTGAGACTAACTTGGAGGCACTTGATTCCTCTTCAGAGATTTCATATATGAGGCTTCTTCCCTCCCATTTCGTTATGGATTTGGAGTTTCTTCAGCATCTACCATTTGATTTTATTCTTCCTAATGGTCTAGACACGTGTTTTTTCTTCATTAGACAATCTTTTGGCTTCAGACTTCTCTCAATGGTTTTGAGGAAACTTCCTTCAAGAGGGGAAATCTAGTCTCCATCTATTCCTTCAATGGAGGGATCATTCCATTGTATTATTTATATCCTTTTGAGCATCATTTTTTGCATAGTCCTGGTTTGTCACCTTCTTCATTGATTGGGAAAGTACCTGATTTGATTGTGGCATCTTCATCTTCCTTGGGAAAGGAGACACATGAGAAGTTTTCAAATACATCATCATACGCATTCACTGTTCCTTCCTTCAATTCCTATTTGGAATGGGAAGCATCCATGCATAATTTTCACTTGGTTTTGTTCCTTCCAAAAGGGAGACAAGTTGTTTTTTGACATTGGATCATTTTTTTTCTTCAAGAACTTACCATTTTTGCAGGTGATTACATATTATGGAGGGGCTACATATTCTCTCTATTTACCTCTTATGTGGGGGTTATTGATTATATAGTACTCTTATGATGGATGTAGGTCTTAGGGGGTATTGATGTTGAGACCTTCATACATCACATCCATTAGTTGTACATGATTAGCATTATTTTTTCTTTATATCTCTTTTTTATACAAAGTTGTGACCATGAACTATTGTAACATGTGGAATTAAGTGCCACATATCCATTGTTATTATAGTTATGTTAAATCTTTAATAAGTCTCAGTAGTTTCTTAAGTGAAATTAATGCAGCTTGAGTTAATGTTAATCCTTTTAATGGGCTCCTTAAATTCATCTCATGGGAGCTCAAGGATTTTACAAAGGAGATTAAGTAATGCATACAACCTTAAGGTTGGTGTGTCCTAGGTGTCAGATGGTCTTCTTCGAAGATATCATGGACTTGAGGTTGAGATCAATGTTTAAAGTTTCAAGTAGGATTACTTTGGAAGCAATCAAGCTAGTGTTGGGGCTAGAGTTCATGCATGTGAATAATAGGTATAGAGTAAACTCATATTACCCAATATATTTTGTGGTGGCTTTATTATATTTGAATGAATTGAAATGGATGGTTCTTGCAATGGCTAGACTCTTAATTCACCAAGACTATTTTCAAGGTGTGGAGAATTCCATTATCATCACTCAACTTGGGATTGGAATACCTAGGCCCAATGATATTCTCGGGCTTATAATCTTGGGTGTGGTTGTGAATTGGATCCCTTTCCTACTAGATATAGATGGTGAATATTTGGCATGCCACAGGATTAGGTTTATAGGGATGCAGTTTCCTCAAAAGTTTCTTCAATCCATTCAAATTGGAAATAGGAAATGGGTGACATATTTCTTCATGTTCGTCAAGGTAGGTGTTTGTGAATGAGGCTCATGTGGTCAACTATATGTTTTATTTTGCACAATAGTGTCAGTAATGGGTGAGGTGATCAAGGGTGGTAGTGGTCTCTATCTTTGTGAATGGTCTTGTTTGTTTGGGAAAAAGGATCTAGGTCCAAAATCACACTTTTCCTAATTTTTTTCAAGGATTAGAGATGATCTCAAATCCACTTGACTAAAAATCCTAATATGAAGAGTCAAAATGGTGGATCGAGATTCTAATCCTTGTGAGATTCATATGGGGTGTATGTGGTTGAGATGTTGTTTGATGATGGCTAATTGAGTGATTTTGAATGATGCAATGAAATACCAGTGTAAATTATGAAAATGTAGCATTCTATTATATGATTTCTAAAAAATTGAATGCAACAAGACAAATATAGAATCCAAAATTATAAAATGAACTAGACATACACTTTGAATAACAAAAAAAATGATTTATTTTAGATTTAGAAAAAATATATTTTAGAATTTTCATTGTATAACAATGATTATTCAATAGTTTAAGTTATAAAAATATCTTGTGACAATATCATATGAATATCATCCAACATACTTGAAAAATACTTTTATGTTTCCCTAGAAACTATATAAGACAATATTTTATTTAATGAATCAATACTCCTCTATTTTTGGTCAAGTTGGATGTTAATATCAATATATTTTCACAAAAAAAATCACTTTATGAAACTTATAGCAACTAAACCATTAATAATTTGGAGGTGATGTGAACTAGTGACATGTGAAGATTTGTGCAAATTCTAAATATATTTTAAAAAATATATAAATAAATTGTGATTTTTTTACTTAATTTTTAATAATTTATTTTTATAGTAAACAACATTTTTTTAAAAGTGACATTTATATGTCATCACACATAACTTTTTTTATTGAAAGAATAAAAGTATAATTTTTAAAATATTGATTTTTAATATCAATATCTAGTGTGTGAATATTTTTTCATATTTTTTTATTGCATAGTTTTTTTAAATTAATTTTTTGATGTCAAAGTAATTATAATTAGAACATAGGCTTATATCATCATGCATAGCTTATTTCACATGTATTGAATTTTATTTTTTTTTTTTATGAAACAAGAACATCAATACCTAGTGCACACATATTTTTTATAATTTTTTCCTCTATTATTTTTATTTTTTTGCATGTGTGAAACAAATACATTAATGTTTAGTGAAAAAACATTCACAAGAAATAAAATATCAATACAATATAAAAATTATAATTAAAAATTATAATTTTTGGAAAGTTTATGATAAGGGCTACATACTTACAAAACATAATTTCTAAATGACTTTATTTAATCCCTAAAAAGGAAAAAAAAATGTTTTTTTGCAAGCATTTTGATAGGTGCGGAGACTCCATTATGGGTATGTTTTAAGACTACAGGGGTCATAGCCAAGGGGATTTTATCTAAGGGGGTTTTATCTAATCCTCTTCAATTAGAACCCTTTAGATGGAATCCATCAAGGCTTAAATCATTTATTTTTCTAAAAATATGTGATTTTAGGAAAAAATCAGGACATCCCAAGTTTGGAACCCATTATTATGATTTTATAGAAAAATTTGCAACCTTCACTTCAAACATTCAATCTTAAGTAAATAAGTCCATAAATTATAAAGAGATGTGTGGGAACATGTTTTGTAGGCATGTGTGGATTTTGTAGGAAAATGTGTAATAACCCTTAGCTATGTTATTCATAAAAGAATCTCAAATTTGAAATAATACACTAAAATGAACCAAAACATTTATATAAAATATATAGATCTAAAATTCATAAATAAAATATATAGGTTTTTATATAAAACCAAATGGAATAGAATGTTTCATCACACATTTAATTCAAATGATTACTACAAATAGTTGTTGATAATCAAGATTACAATTATTATAAAGATATTATGAAAATGCTAAAGTATCCAAAAAATTGGTGGTCTTCCAAGTTATAATGCTAATTCAAAATCCCTATGAAGATGACCTCCAAAAACCAAAGGAATTTCATCCTTTAATCATTAAATATATGGTGTTTAATCCTCGGATCCAATATATAAACACAACTATTTGAACTAGGGTATTGTCATGTTAATACAATGATGAAAGATTATCTAAATTGATTAAATTTCCCTTATATAGGAATTGAAGACCTAGAATGATCCCATATGTGAAAAGAGTTTATTGAAACATTTTTACCATTTTTACATTAAAATTTGGACCCATTAATGATGTCCCTAATCTACACTAATGATTAGTGAAATCATTTGTTCAAATGTTGAGGCTTTATGAAGTGCACATGCCAAAAGATAGGGGTTTTCTAAATTTATTACCAATATAATAAAAAAGATAAAACTCTAAAGGCCTAACATTAATGGTTCATGAATTAAAATCCATTGTGCTACATATGCAATATGATAGGGTTCAAAGGATTTGCATGCCAATAGGAGAAATACGATACGAATCTGAGGATTTACATGTTGAAAAGAGAAATATGGTGGGGTTATAGGGATTTAGGTGTAATACCCCTCCGTTTCGGTTGTTCTGGTCTTCTGTGTGAGTATATGTGCATGCTTCATTGATCACTATGTTATTTGATTGTGTGAAAAATATCAAATGTTAGTAGTCATGTTTAAATAATTAATTTAGATTATAAGTGAATCTGCGAGGTTATTTAAAATATAATTAGAAATTAGAATAATAATCCATTAAATTAAATCAAATGATTTAGATCAAATGATCAAATTAAACTAATTTGTTAAAAGCACAAATGATATTATTAGATAAATTGATTTAATAATCATAATGAACAAAATAATCTGGAAAAGAAAATAATAAAAAGGAAGGCAATTGGAAAATGGAAAGTGAATAGTTTATTAATTAAATAAATCGTGATAAGATTTTTGGGAAGTGTAAAAGGCAAAAGACGCTGGAAAGAAACTTCGCCTATCAAGCAATTGGAAGTCGAAAAGAACTAAACTGTAGAATATGAAAAATAAATAAAGTATATCTAGCTTTTGGGAAGAGGGATATGGGGGATGGAGAAGATCTCGTACAAACAAGAATCCGGTTCGTGAGGATGGCAGAGGAAGACATGGGAAAAATTGGGAAAAACATGCAAGGTATGCTCAACTTTATATCCTCCGTAGCAAACAAAGTGTCCATACGAGTTTCTGTATATTCAACACTGTTGCAGTATTAAATATTTAATTTGATGTTGGCTTATTATTCCATACGCCAACCTCTGCTTGAGAATGATAGCATATTATAAATTCCTTTGTTGATAGCAGAGAATTCTTTGTTAGAAATTAGTTGTATACTTTCACTTTTTTTTCGCAGCTGTGAACTGAACTTTGAATTATCTGTATTTTCATTTTGAGTCATCGCCCTTTTTGCTGAGTTCGCTATTTAGATGTCATGGTTGGTATCTGACTTGAATAGGTGATAAATTGAAGATATTCTCCTAGCTCGGTAATCACCAAATATTTCACAGATGTTCTCAAAAGAACATATAAATTGTATGTCGAATTATCAGCTCGGATAGTTGTGCATTATTTTTCCTGCTCTTGAGTCACGTATTTGCACCTCACCTTTCTCTTTCCCTTCAGCCTTGTTGATAACATTTGAGATTTGTTAATAATACAAGTAGATGGTGATATTTCCAGTTTCCAGTATTCACTTTCTGATATACTTGGCAACCTGTCACAGCCGCAGCTCTTGAACATGGTAGGGTTATAGATTTAATTAAACTCTCTGTTTTTATTATAAAAATCCCAAATGTTATCCATAAGACTGAAGACAAGTGCCTTCTCACTTTTTTTTTGCAACCGTAACCGTCTCAAACTTGGAGAAAGCTTGGTTCGTGTGTCTTCTCTGATGCCGTCAATGAGCAGATTGTTCAAGTGAAGAAATTGAGGACCAATGCGCAGATTATTTAATTCTCTTGGTCTGCACAATGTTTCACGCCTTTTCCAATTACCTCTGTCCAGTCAAAGCTGAGAGAAATTGATGTTTTTGGATACAGTGTTTAGTGGGCTCCTTCGCATAGTCTAGTAATCTAAATTTATTTAATCTCCCTGATATTGTTGGCAACCTATCACCGCTGCAGCATTTATATTTAGGAGAGTGTTCAAATTTAAATAACCTCCCTGAAACCATTGGCGACCCATCTCAGCTGCAGCGTCTAAATTCTTTTTCTGAAATTCTAGCAACCTGTCACTGCTTCAGCATTTAGAGTTGAGACATAATGCAGAATTAAATAATCTCCCTGAAATCTTTGGCAGCCGACATAGCTACAAATTTTAGACTTACCAAAGTTGTAGAAGATTAAATAAGCTCTCTGATTTCATTTTGGCCTATCTCAACCCCGGCACCTGAACTTATTAGGAAGTTTTAATCTCTCTGATTCCTTTGTCAATCTATCGCAGCAGATGCATTTGATCTTAAGATGTATTTTTTTTCACATGCTTGTGTATTTATGGAATGTTAGTTTTTAAGTTATTTACTTTGAAAGAGAATTAGTTATTAAGCGAATAAATTGGTCTAAGTTGAAAGAAAAAGTTGTCTATAATTGATTATCAGATAATATTATTATTATTATTATTATTATTATTATTATTATTATTTTTTGAGGAAAATTTACTTATCTATCATTCATTAATAAAAAGGTTCTGATTTTAATAAATCAATATAAATGTGGGGCTAAAACTAGGTAATAGGGAAATAAAGTTATATGTCCTTTCAGATGTAGGTATGTGGATATAGGTAGATCAATGAGTCTCTCTCCTTTTCATTATATGAAGTTTTATCTTAGGTGTGCTTATCTTTATGTTATGGTGTTTTAGTTAGGAATGATCCCTCTTTTAGGATGGAATAAATGAGTTTTAATTCAAATGATATAAATGGAGGGATCAGTGCTATCATCCACATCTTTTGACCTCAGTCTAAAATAATTTTTGATCATATAAGGGTAAAAGTGTTAATTGATCTTTTTGTAGATATTTGTGATAATTGTAGGGTAGGGTGAGTGTGCTAGGTAATAATGTTATAGGTGATATTTTATCAAGTTAAGTTAGTGCCATTAGTTTAAAGTATGTTCCATATAATAACATCATCATATTCTAATTTTGTGTCATGGAAGTTTATTTCTATTAAGTCAATATTTTGAATAATTGTGTTGTAGAGAACATGAAATGGGATCTATTTCTCTTAGTCCTTAGTAAAACATCTATGGTGACTTACAATTGTTGGATTATGGAGGAAGCATGTATTGGAACTTCTTTTGTTGTATGAACTATATCTTGTTAAGCAAATGGATAAATTGTATTTGAAGTTGATGTTCTTTAGTGAATTAGCATTGAATGTATATGTATGTTTAAGGGTTAATTTGATGTTTCCAATTGGATGTGTAATCCTTTATGTTTGCTTGGTTTTCAAAAATGATTTTTATTCCATTGGGTTTGTGTCGATTTATGAGTGATTTGATGGACCCTTATATTGTGAATTTTCTTGAGTTTGTGTAAGTTGGGAATCTTCTTTAATTTAAGTCGTATTGTTATTGGTTTAACCCTGCGTGGTGAATTCTTGGTTTGTTTGGAGTTGTGGGGGTCTTATTAATTGATTTTGTGATAGAATTGATTGGATACTTATGCGATGCTTGGTTGTGATAAGTTTATGCTTCTTATGGAATGCGGTCTTCCCTCTTTTATTATTTTGGTGAAACATTAAATTATATTGTGTCATGTTTGTTGATTTTATCAAACGTCATTTGTTTACCAACTATATAGGTATCTTGTAAGGAGAAAATTGAGGTCTCCCGTGGAATACCTAATTGGTGGCTTGTGGTTTTATTAAGTGATTTTGTTGAATTCAAGGTTGATTTTCTTTTGCGTTTCCCTATTTAAGGTGACACCATTGTTGAGTTGTGGATGGGTCTTGATGAATCTTCTTTTTTATGGCTTTTCTGAGTTAATCTCATATTTGAAGGAAATTTTATCCTTGTATTGGAATTATTTGGGAAAAACTTGTGTTGCTTCATTTTACCCTTGTTTGTGGGTTTTCATTCTTTTGACTTCCAGAGGCTGGAGATGATTGATAATTGATGTTCTCTCTTTTTATGTGCCTTTGAAGTGGCAAGTGTTTTGGTATCAGGATTTTGAAAGGGTTGTACAAGAATTGTTGAGACTCTGATTTTGTACTTATTAGCGAGATGGGTAATGCCTCGCATGCTTTTATGTTGTGATTCTTTGTTCTAAATTATGATGGTACAACCCTTGGTTCCTTGGTTTTTATGTTGTTGGGTCTCTAGGGAGAGTGGCTCCTCATGGGGGTCGGCACCCCGTGTAAGGGGAAGAGCACAGGAGAACCCACAAGTGAGTTAGTAAACAAGTGAAAACCTAATAATTAACTTAGGAGGGTTGGGTAGTAATATCATTATAAGATTAATAAAATGGATGCCTCGTCTTCATTAGTGCTTCTGTAGACTAATGGAAGGCTGAGAAGGCTGTGGTTGGCAAGGTCGTGACCTCATCTTCACGAGAGGTCTACGGCTCCGCATGAGCTACCCTATGGTGCCGGTGCCTCCAATTGGGAGGAAGAGCATAGGAGATCCATAGATGGGGGCCGGCGCCTCAGTTTGGGAGGAAGGGCCAGGAGAACCCATGTGGGCTATGCGATGACACTCTCCCCTAGTTGCCCATGTGTTTTACTTTATTGTGTTCCTCTGGAAGTAGGTTGTGGGAGTTGGTTTAGATTGTTGATTTTTGGATTTATCTTGATTAATGATTTTTCCTTGATACATCTTTGGTGTACTTTGAGGATTTGTATGATCTCATTAATATTTGACTTATGACCTTGTACTCTTTTGATACTGTGATATGATGTTATTGTATTGTAATTTGGAATTGTATCATGTTTATTAATTTAGTTTGGTTGGAAGTGTTTCATGATCATCCTTTAGTTACTTATTTATTGGTCATTGCGTTGATTTATGTGATGGGATTGGTGATCTTAATTTATTATGTTGACTCTTGGATGTTGTTGCAATTCTTGAAGTTTATGATACTTTTGTATATTGTGAGTCTTGTGATTCTGTGTTGGGATGTTCTTGGTTGAGGACTCTTCTTGTCAGCTCCTAGCACGGGGGGTGGGTCTTCGGACTCACATGGTCGGGTGGAACGTGCTAAGCACCCCATTGGGTCCCCAGTTGAGGATCGAGAGGTGCATATTGGTGTTGTTGCAGCGACTTCAAAGTTGTATTTGTCTTGGAGCCAGTTATGATACTTTGTATTCATCTATTTGTATCATGTTATCTCATGTATGGTTTCCATTTATGATTGGAACCACTTTTGTATCATTGTACTTCTTGAATATTGTACTGTAATGTAATGTTAAACTTGGTATGGATATTGGTCACGACAGTTATATATTAATGTGTTGAGTCATTCATGTATATGTTGTATTTATGTTCACAGATGGTTTCTTATCAATGAATTTTCATGTATGTGTTATATTGGTTAATGTTTATTTGTTATGAATTATATCTTTGGCTTTTATCCTATATTATCGTTGTCTCGTAATGACTCCTCGTGTACCCCAAGGGATGTATGTGTTAATGAATCTGCTTAAATGAAATTCATTTCATGTCTTAATGTATATTACTTGTATGTTATGTTAATTTAATAAAAAAAAAAAATTGTGTTGTAATTATTGTGTTGTCCTTTGGGGTTCGCACGGCGGGGCATTACATTAGGGGTCAAAATAACCCACTAAAACTTAAATGGAGGTAGGCTATTATCAAAAAAAAAAAAAAGGTCAAAAGAGGAATGTGTGAATAGGGAAGTGTTCATGTTAATAAACTAAGGAGATATAAGTCCCAAGGCTTGTGGGAGAGAAGGGAGAGGGTGCATATGATCTAATGAAAGGTATGCTAGTATGAGAGAGGTTGAAACCCTACCCAAGGATGGAAAGTGACCCAAACAACATCATATGTCTTATTAGGTGCACTGGAAAGTGAATATAATTTTTAAGGAAATAGAGGGTTTGATTAAATGTTAGGGCATGAAAATTAATGCAAGTGGTGTGTGATGTAACTATGCACTAACAATAAGGAATGAACATAATTTATCTTGATGTTAGTTGTAAGTAAAAGCATAATTTATATAAATGTGATTTTACTCTATGGTATGTGTAGATTTTAAGATTTACAAGCAAGGGTAGAAAATGTGAATGTTTTGATTAAGATAAAGCGGAAAGGGCCTGAACCCATTACAAAATAGTCATTAAGGAAGATTTCATGTGAACATTATGAGAAAGCACATGCACACAAAAGAGAAATTGAACCAACTTTGACTAGAGATATTAAGTGTGAGAAACTTAGAATCAATTGAATACAAATTCTATGAATTAAATAATGTTTATCATTATCAGAAGGCATATGTGAGACATGTTAAATGCCAAATATTTAAACTCTTGAACTTTCTTATGATTGGACATTATTGTGTTGTTAAATGTACCCTAGATAACCTATAAAAAAATACTACCAAAATGCCTAGCTAGGAAATGAACTACAAAATTTGAAAATGTGTTTGAGAACTACATATGTAACAAAATCTCCAAGATATTATTCAAATTTTTAAAGATATTATAATATATGAAATACTAGTAACACTTATTTACTATACCTTAGAATTATATATAATATTACATGATTGATAGAGAATCCCTTGCCTAGCAAGCTCCTCAATAATGTTTATAGACACCACCCCTATTAGATAGGTTAGAAATAAGGTAAAACAATTCCAAGCAGTACAATTGAAAATGATAAAATTTAAATCTACATATATTTTAGTTTCACAATTGTGGGGATCAATTACACAATCACATAAATAAAATAGTATAGTAAACAATAATCGTTTTTGTCCTAAAGTATTGATATGATAGAGCTACATTGTATAGCATATCGGTAAATCATTTAATAGTATTTGGCACAACAAGATCAACAACAATCTTAAAACTAATTATTATTCTCAATCTCAATTCTTTATCCTAAAGTAATTAATTTACCTAAAATTTATGTAAAATAAAACAATTTTATTTCTTTACAATTAAATATGAAATAAAAGTTATACTTTTTAAATTTTTTATCATCCATAAACACAATATCATATTTGATTCATAAAATTATATATAGATATCATATTCTTCAACAATCAATAATAATTTTACAGTTCATTTCTATGAAAAAAAAATATATATCAAAATTCATCCCTCACCATTAAATTGAATGTGGTTTTAGAATCAACATATTTAAAATAATTGTCTAAGAATCAAATCTTGACTGCTCACCAACATAACAACATGCTAACTATTTATTCCAAAAACCTTAGAAACAAAATTTTCTGAACTGTTTATAATAGAAAAGTCTTTTGTACCTATTTAAAATATGAAAGATACGTTAAATCAATCTACATTACAAATGGTCGTTACCCAACAGAAGGTGATAAATCAAAGTAGCCACTCATGTCAGCAAAGCTCAAAAAATTTGCAATCAACATATAATTTTTGCATGCCAACATAAAGATTGTGTTCCCACATTTCACAACATAACCTTGTTCAAACACTCAAGAGTCACAACTACAACCAGCAAACATAATAAAATGTGTGATCAAAAGATAGTTACAGCTGCAGATGAACCAGCTGAAGGATCATCATCACTGGCAAAAATGGTAGTAGTTGGGTGTTTACAAACTTCAAAGACAATTCATCCATCTTCATCTTCACCCTCCTTTCTTTCTTCTTCTTGTTTCCCTTTCTTTCTGTTCACCAAATATTTTATGTTAGCTTAAAAAAACTGAAGTTCTAAGTATTCTAACACAACTTATAACTAACAAAGCAATGACCAAAAAAAATTGAGAAAACCCATCTGATTTAAGCTTTATTGGATACCTTATATTGTAGAACAATTGACATGGCGAAGTCGTCTTCTTAAGTAATCTCGTCTACAGTAAGTAAATGTTTTTTCATCTAGGTATAAGCCCATCGAAAATAAGAATAAACTTCTTGTAATATCCTTCATGGGTATCAAGGAATTCTCCTTATAATCCACCTCCCTCACATGTCTAATACAAATAATTTCTAAAATGCGAGGGTTGCACCCAAAAAGGAATGCAATCACACTCTTCTGCTGCAAATGATGGAGCTCTCCCACTAAAATATATTCTTTGATAGTTTGAGTATGGTGGTAAACCCTCGATAGAACAAGCCTATCTATTAACTTCTTATTGAATTGGCAGTCTTGTGGCATATAGAATCTGAGTAATAAATTATTTCGGAGTTTGCGCGTAACTAGAATGAATCCAGCTGGTGGTGCCATCGATGCATTCGCTTGGATTAGGGGAATACCTTGTCCATATTGTCAGCCATTTTCATTTTCTTTTACTTGCAGAGAGGGAGGGGAGAGACACAATTGTGTGGTGAACATATCTTACAATACATTAACTTTATGATTATTCCACATTTAGAGGATGGGAAACGATTCGACGTTCAGAAGTAACGTACAAGAGAGATTGAGAAGTATATAATCAAGTTGGACAATAAAGGTTCTCATGGAATTTCTATAATAGATATGTTGGAGAATTTCTATAAGGAGATAAGAGTGTAATGGTAAGAAATGAATGACCAATGTTTGGAATTTCTATAATAGATTTGTTGGAGAATTTCTATAAGGAGATAAGAGTGTAATGGTAAGAAATGAATGACCAATGTAAATAGTTGGAGTTAACATATTGATTGTTTAAGTGTGGAATTTGGTTTCATGGAAATTATGTGTGTTGATTTTAATGTATCAATTATTTAAGTCTTTCTAAAATTATATACTCTTCATTTTTTCTTTCAATTTGCATCTATTTTGATAAAGTTATCCTCAATGCAATGATTAGGATACAAATGTTGCGTTTTAGTTTAAAAGTTGATATATAATTTGAACCTAGCTTAATTCCATCTTCACACATCCCATAGAACTAGTCATGAACCTCAACTCATTCATTTTTATACCCAGATCAAATCCACAACTTATACAATTAATTGAGGTTGTAGATACCCGAAATTGTCCTAGTCTACGAGTAACACCTTTTTATTAATTTTCACTATTTTTCTCTAATTATTAAATAATACTTTATTATTTAATTATCATCAAATATCATATTCTATTATTAAATAAGTGATTTTGTGTTATTTCATTAATTCATTCTAATTCACTCTTTCTAACTAGTAAAACCACTTTCCCACTTCTAGATTAAATAATCAAATTAATTCTTTAATTCTCCTTTTTCATCTCAATATTATCCATTAATAAATAAAAATTTATGTATTAATTAATCTTCACTTGCACGTTCCTCCAATAATTAAGTAATTAATTAATTATCCTCTCATGTATTATTCCTTCAAAGTTAACTAACACTATGTCTCAGTCAACTGGATAACCAATTCTAGTTCATTGATCAATCAATTCAATTTACTCTCAACCACTCTAAGTCTTCCAATCAATCAATTTGGTTAACTAATCATTAGTATTAGTTAACACTTCAATCAATTCTTCATGAAACTACTTAACTAGAATCTTGTAGCCAGTTGCAATCATTTAACTATACAATCAATTAATCGGGCAATCAATTCCTCTCAACAATCCTCAACCGTTGATCTTGATCTTGCACCTCTTTATCTAAGTCATTCATTTTAATCAGCCAAATCTATAAAATAAACCCTCACCTCACGTTGATAACTAACCAAAAACTTAGGATTTTTGTGCCATTGCAATCATCACACATGCTTGAGCTATTTGCAAAAGAAGTGCATATCAAATTCTAAGAGCATAAGCAAGCGAAAAGGTACAATGGAGGTAATTCAAGACAGCATGGTAAAGGTAAATGCATTATTCATTTGAATTCATGTTTCTTGTTCTTTATTGATTAATTTGGAATTATGTTTGAGTATTGAATTGTAGGCTTATGGTTAACTACTTTGATTCATTATCTCAATAAGGACTAAATGTTCTCATTTTTTGGATTACAGAGGTTAGTTTTATAATTCATGAAAATAACCCCTAAACTTTCAAAAATTAAAATTAAATTTTGGCTCTTGCTAACTCCCTCCAACTCACTATTATACTTTTTACTTAAGCACAAAATTCCTTAACTCGTGTGCTAGGGTGTTGTATTAAGGAAAAAACCTAATACATTTCAAATTATGGAATAGGCATTTCAAAACATAGAAAGCATTCACATAGTGCATTATAAAGCATAAGTACTCCACCAACTTACACCAACATTCATAGTAATTACTTCATGAACTTGCTTGTCTTTAATCATTATTATAAATGATTGACTTGGTGATAGGGGTTTGACCAAACTTAGATATTCTTCATCTAGCATTTTCCTAAAAAGTGTATATTGACACCACCTTACTCAAGAAGGAAGAAATAGACATCAAGGTGAACAAGTTCCAAATATGAAAATCAATAAGGCTTAAATCCATGGGAAAAATTTAGATCCATGCATAGGGTTTAGATCCACATATAGCAGTTAGTTCTATAGACATTGAAACATCAAAAAATAGGGTAGGGTTCAAAACACATAGGGTTCTATACTAAATTTGGAATGTTTCTTCAAACTTACTATAAATAGAAAGGGAAAAATGGGGCGCAATGAACCTACTTATTTTCTATTTCATTCAGGAAATGAGATCCTCCAAGATAGAATCAACTTTCAGCCCTTAGGTGAGGAAATTCTATGGAAGATCTACAAATTTTCTTTATGTGTGGACAAGGTAAATATGACATAAATGCACTTTCAGGAGATGAAAATAAGATAGATAATAACCTCAAATTTGTATCCTAAGACCTGATTCATGTAGATGAAACACAACTAACAAAAATAGTCAACTTTATGCAAATTGGATGAGTGGGAGATGCTTAAAACCTACCTCAAAATTGATTATAGAGTGTTTTTGAAAAAAATAGTGACAAAACTAACTAAATAGGGGTTTGGGGAGAGATTAAAAATACTAAATGTATTCATTTATGAAATGTAAAATTTGTATTTGATCAATGAAACATAGGGCTATTAGAAATAGTAAAGCTTTTGGGAAATTTGGGAATGTAAAATGTTGTGTACATATCACAAAACATTGTTTTTAGAAGTTATGGGACTTAGTCACCCACAGGAAAATGGGTCCTTGTTCACCTTTCCAAAATTTGGGATATTAGCTTCTATGAGATGACAACAAAGGTGACAACAAATTCAACTTTGCAAATTTTCACTTTTAAGATCTTCAATTTATGAACTTGCAAATCTACAACACAAAGAGAGGAAAAATATTTTTGTTTGGGTGAATGTGGGTTTTCTTTGGTTAAACCCTATTTTAGTAATTAAACCTTAAAATGAAATAAAATTGCATGAAAGGAATGATGAATGAACAACTCAATGTTGCAACTCACCAAACCCTTGAATAAACTTTTAGAAATATGAAATATTGATGTTAATATTGCATAAAATCGCTTCAATGGATGTGGATCTTGATGCTTGAATCTTGCTTTGAATCTTTGACTTGAATGCTTGGATTAGATCTTGAAACCTACATCTCAATGTTAGCTCCAAAAATATGCATGAATGAACATAAATTTGACATGATGCTTGAGAACTTGAATGCTGCAACAAATTATGAAGAAATATTCCCTTGAATGCTCTTGAAAATATTCTTTTCTCTTGTGAAATTTCCCTTCAAAACTTCTAGTTGATTTGATAAAATAACCTTGTATAATTTATAGATATTTATCCTTAATTTATCAAAATTAAAACATTGCAATCCAACCTTTGAAATTTGAATTTAGGATGAAAAAAATACCACCAAAACATGATTTAAAAATGGGTTCAAGGTCTTAGGGAGGACCATAAACTTGGAATACACATTTCTTAATGTAAAGTGTTATGTTTAGGCATTAATTATTGTGAAGTTTCCCCTTTAGAGAATGTAATTAAATAGGCTTGTAAATGAATTAAAGAGCTAATTAAGGCCTAATTAAGCTCAATAAAATAAGAGGGCCTAAATAAGTGTGTATGTAAAGAGGTACATTTAACAACACTAAATTAATGCATTATTAAGTCTAATTTTATTAAGGAGGTCCCAAACAAGTGAGAAAATGTAAAGGGTTACATTTTTTCTAAACTACATTTATCCCCCACTTTAGTGAGAGGATGACCATGCATCAAACTCACACTAAAGTAGTCAAGAGGGGTCCAAGTGCAAAAATTTTGATGGGATAAGATGACAAAGATCAAAAAGGTGGTCAAGACCCAGGGTCCAAGATTGCATGCAAAACCAACATAAGCACAAAGGGACACACACAAGATGTATGATCTGAAGTAGCAAAACAAGATACACAAACATACAATTTCAAACACTAAAAGAAAGAAATAGAAAAATAAAAAGAAAAAGGGGTGGATTAATCCTCGACTGTCCAAGACAATGTAGATCATGCCTTAGTTGTTTGTAAAATGAAGTTTACAAGTGGAACTCATTTTACACTATGAAAAAAACAATGTGCACTCACATGAGCTTGTGAATTCCATTGTCCACTAGTTGAGCTCCCAAGGGTGGCAAATGAGAGAATCTTATTAGGCTCTCATACCATACGAAATTTATACCTCTGATAACTTTAATAAGGGACCACACAATATGAAATTTGAGCTTCATAAGGCTTAGCAAGATGCATTATGCTAAAAACTTATTAAAAAAATGTAAATAGGATAAGACATGCTCAAAGGGGTTTTTCTTAGTTCATGTAAGGTTTCCTCTTAGGGAACATCATGCCTAACATCTCCAAGAGAAGACTATTCGAGGACAAAATATTCACAACCTAGGGAATGCAATCCATAGCATTACCACTAAGAGGAATATCATATTCTTAGAAAGGTCACACTCTTGAAGGAAATAAAACCCAATGTCACCAAGAAGAAGACACATCACATGAATTTAAAAGACCACACTTTGAATAAAAGTTCACACTTCCTATGAGAAATATAATATCATTGATCACTAAGAAAGGAACATGCAGACAATGAACGATGGACCATATTCCCCCGCTTAAAATGCCAACAAACTTTCTATGTTGGTATTTTAAGTAGAAAGAGAGAAAGAGGGAATCCTTGAAAAGAATACAAACCTTGAAAATCTATTTATCCTTGCACCTGAATCATAAAGACAAAGCCAACCACCAAGAACTATCATGTTGCTACCAAGAGAGATATGGTTGTACCTAATATTATACCACCATGAATGGCAATGATCAAGACACATAAAGCTACTTATGCTACATACATTTGATTAGCAACAAGATAGGATGAAAAATGGTATCAATTAGAGGAAATAGGTGCATCAACACAAGGAAGGTGCCACAATCCTTAAGGTGTTGAATTTTATTACTTAAAGCTTTACATTCATTAGTAGAATTCAACCATGAACTCTATGATATGCACAAAATGAACTTTTGTTGTAAAATCCTTTCATGTTCTTGGAGGGAGAGATATCAAGTGACCTTGGAGAAGTCTTGACAAGATACTCTCTTGATCAATAGTATAAGTTGTTCCTTTGTTTTGTGACAAAGATATATCTTGCTTAGTACAAGGTGTCATACATACACAAGACTCTTTATATTGTGAGATTTTATACTCTCCCTTAAAGGAAGGTGTAAAATCTAATGAACACCAATCATTACTGTTTTGCATGATGACATTGCTATTAAGTGAATATTTTTTTGATTCTTTCATTTCTTTCAAAGGACAATAACAAATATTGGACTAGTTGTTTCTATTAGTTTAGGATGCACCAAGGTTAAAGTTGGCTTAGAAGAATCTTTTATAATAGTGTTGGTATTGAGTGAAGGATTTTTTTATCCTTTTTTTTTTCTTTCAAAGGATAACAACAAAGACCACAAGTTGTTTCTTATGTTTTAGGATCTATAGGGACATGGATACCTTTTTCTCTAGCACCACATCTTTTTCCACTATAACCTTGAGTTTTTTCAAAATTTTGCAACCTCTTCCATAAATATTTTCCATTTCTTTTGGATTCAATGTTTGTTCATAATCAACTTCATCAAAGTTTGTTTTGTAAATTGATTCTTCTATAGTAGTTGAAGTAGATGCTTGTGAAGGTTATTTTGAGTTCTTTGTTAATAATACTTCCAGTTATTTTCCCTTCCCAATCATCATCAAATAGAATTGTGATTTCCTCGACATTATTTTCTTTGTTTTCTTCCTCTTGCATAATTTCCACTTTTAAAGTTGTATCAATGTTTTCAAAAGAATTTCCTTGTCTTTCTTAATGAGCAAACTATTTGGTTCAAGGTCAGCCTTAACTATGTACACTTGGTTGTTATAGACATAATTCATTATACAATGAAACGTTGAAGGCACCACATGCATATTATGAATCCATGGTATTCCTAAAATAATATTATATGAAATATTATTGGGCATGACATGGACAGGAGTTTGCGATGTGACTTTTCCAACCGAAATATAGGTAATGTTCAATCACACTAAGTGATTTTTTTCCTACATTATCAAACCCAAGAATAGATAAAGAATCAAATTGAATCTTAGTATTATCCACTCCAATCTTGTCCAAAATGTTTATGCTACACATATTAAAGGTTGAGCCATTTTCAACAAGGGTTCTCTTTATCCTAGTCGTATTAATACGAGATATTATCGTAAAGGGTAGGTCCAAGAAGATGGGGGGCCAATTTGTGGCCACCCATCTTTGTTTTTTGGATAAATACATAATGTGAACATGTTATAACATGCTCATGTTATAATGTTCTTGTGTTAAGGCTTGGTGTGATTGAGCCTAAGGCTCGGTTACACCAAAGCTATAACATGAGCTTACGTAACTATAATGTGAGCACATTATGTCATATTAAAAGAAAAAAAGAAATCTCATTTCATTTTTCCACTATTCTATTTTCTCCATTCATAGCTTGCAAACCCTTCCTAGGCATGCTCATGTTATTGAGAGCTCAAAAATAATGATTTATTTACCAATTCTTCACCAGAATTCTTCTAGATCGACAAGTAGCTCCAGGGAGTAAGTTTTTTTTTGTGAATTTGTTATCAAATATGTAGATTCATATGTACATTTTATGTTAATTTCTTTAAATTTTAGGATTTGATACTCCGCCTCCTTCTCTTACTCAAAATCCCTTTTCACCTCATTCCCAAATGCTTTTTGAACAACAACCCCAAAAAAAACCTTCAACAATTCCTCAACATTCCCTTGGAACTCAAAAAAAATTAATGAGGGAAATTAAAACTAACAAAAAACAAAGTGAGGAGTTAATTGTGAGGTTGAAGGATCCTGCAAGTTCAAACTCGCAAAGAACCACACTTGCAAAATCACTTGAATCTATGGTAACACATGCAGAGTCAATTAGCAAGCAATTAACTAGTTGGTCGAAGAAGAGAAAGGAGTATAGAGAATATTGTGCAGATAAATTATCCTACTGTAAACAAGTCAAAAATGAAAAAATTACAAATTTTGACTTGTGTTCCCTTTTCATAAACCCATGAACAAATAAACCTCTACATCCTACAAGCAAGATGTTCCCTATCCATTGGTGCAACCACTAAGGGATAAAGAACCATTTTCATTAAAGGTGGTGGATGGTTTTTGACCATCCTTCATGCAACAATAATGAGGTCCCGCAATATTTCTTGAGGAAAATCTACTACAATTTTTTCCTCTACAAAATCTCCAACTAGTTTGATATGTGGGACTTTCAAGGTAGATGTGGCGGGTTTGCATACGATAGACCAAGGGAACGTTTTGACCCACAATGGCGAGTGAGACAAGAGCATACTAGACCATCCTATGAGTACGTGGATATCCCTTTTTTTGTGAAGGAGAGTGTTGAGTTCAATACACTATAGTCCATTACCTCCTTGACCCAAAGCATCATAGAGTGTGTCAGTCCTACAACATAGTATGAACTGGGGGAGACTTTGAGTAGGGTTCTATTTCGGTGAGAAATAAAGTTAACCACAATGAGTTAACAAAGTGATGAACCACAAAATTTTCCCACACAAAACACAACAATTTATGTAATTATGAGGGTCAAAATATGTAAATAACAATCAAAAAATAACCCTAACTATTATAGCAACTATGGGTGGAGTTTTTAGAGCATAAAAGTTGTGTACCTTGTCAAAAATGTGTTTTTAAGCTATAGAGGACTCATTCATCTTCAGTAGCGAATGGTTCCATGTTAGGGTTTATGAAACTAAGATTGGGGTCATTTTCCGTGATATCTACACTCTCAAAGTCGTGGTTATCAGCCTTTGGAAGTATGTAGATAATTATGTAGCTTCAAATCTTTAATTTTTCACTTTGAATGAAATTTTTTAAAAAAAATATCCAAACTTGCTCCACTTGATCTTCAACCTATAAATCTATAACCACACATTGAAGGAAAGAAAAACTTGTTTTTTTTTAGAGAATGGGGGTTTTCCTCGGTCAAACCCCTTGTAGGTAATTAAACCAAATGATGAAATAAATGAATTGAAGCATGAAACATGAAGTATGTAATTGATATCACCTTGAATGATTTCTTGTGAAACAAATCTATAAACTAGCATGTAGTTCCCATGAAGAATGTAGATCTTGGATCCTTGAAAATGATGTGAACAATTCATGTAAGCAAATCTTCAATGTTGTATCCACTTCTTAGCTCAACAACACACATGAATGCATCCAACCCTTGTCAAATAATATGATCTTGAATTGTTGCAATAGACTCTTGAAATTTTCCTTGAAATTCCTTGTGAACACTCTTGAAATTCTCTATAATGCTCTCTTGAAATTTCTAGAATGCTTCATAAAAGTGCTAGGTCTTGTTACCTAGGAGAAACAATGTGAATTAACCCATTATTTATACAAAATTAGGAGATTAACCCTGAAATTTAAACAATTAAGGTCGACACCAGATCTAGAAAGAAACTTTATTAAATTCCCACCATAATAAAATTTGAAAAGGGTGGTATCATTGAGGGAGGGCTCATACACCACCTAGGGCGAATGGGTCCTGGCTCAATTTTCTAGGACCTAACCTTGGGGGATGAAAAGAGCAATAAAAACCCATTTATATCAACTAATAAAGGGGGCTCCTATTAAGGGAGGACCCATTTGCCACCTAGGGTGAATGGGTCCTAGCACCACTTTCTAGGACCTAAATCTACCCAATTAAATGTTATATTATTTAAATCATGGGTGTCACGATAGATCTTTCAGAGATGTCATAATTAAGGTTTAAATTTGAATTAAAGGGGATAATTAACTCTAATTAATCACAATTAATTAAGACCACCCTAGATAAATGTGAAATTGTTTTACAACACTTAAATAAGGTACAACTTTAAATAAATTTATTAAGAAGGGTCCCATTAAGCTTAAATAATTAACTAAATCCTAGAAAAGTGTGAAAGTGTGTTACAACACTTCACAACACCTTTGCAAATGACCAATTAAGGAATTTTTTAATCAAATAAATGCCTTAGAATGATGTGAATGGGTGCAACACATTACAACACCACTCTAAGATGCAATTAAGTCTATTTTATGTCAATTATCCAAATCAAGTGTGAAAAAGGATTACTTTTTTTAACACTATAGATTCCACCCCATACTTATCAGGCTTCTGGGTTAGCCTATGGTTATAACCCCGTGGATAGTCAAGATGCAAGTTCCTAGGCTACATCTATAGCTCAATAGTTGGTGAGCATAGATGCCCTCTTGAATGAGGATTTTGGCCTTGATACTCAAGTAAATGTTAGAAAGTTCATTGAATTTAATTTATTAAATTTTATTTTTAAAATGCAAGATTAACTAATTTACTCTAATGGTTGTAATGAAATTTTAGGGTCATAGTTTTCACTCAGTTTTTAGCGACCTTCTCCACCTTTTTCTTACACTACTATATGTACTACCTAGGTATGTAACTAGTAAACAATTATAAATATTACATGTGAACAACATTGTTATATGAATGGTATTCTAATATCTGATTTTGGATGTTGAATAGGTTAATCTTGGAGATTTCATGGCAACACCTCCCAGTGGAGGTGTAGTTCAAAACTTCACTCGGGTAATAAAATAAAGAGTTTAATTAATGAATTGTACTTAATAGATTTTTTTAGTTTATATTCATATAATTGATTAAATTTCATTACACATATTTCAAACTCAAAGAATTATTACACATTACATAACTAATAACTAGATATTGATAGATGAAAAATTTCAATTACAATATAGTGTTTTAGAAAGTCAACATAAGTAGTTATTACTTCACATTACATAACTAATAATTAGGAGTAGCTTCCAATTGCATTTTCTTGTCATGGAATTCTATGAGACCACATTTTATTGAAGTATTTTTCAAAAAAATCACTTCCTTTTCTATGTTATGGATGCTTGGAAAAAATCTATCAAAGCATAACAGTAATATGGTAGCATAGACAAGGCAATGAGGTGTTTGAAAAAATACCTCAAAGAAATTTGGTCTCATGGTGATGTCCATCACCATGAGACCACATTTATTTGAGGAATTTTTTAAAATTATGTTAATAACCTATTCAAATTTTTATGTCAAGTTTCCTAGCTCTTTTTTTTTGAATTTTTATTACCACTTAGGGGCCTAGTTTGGACTCCCAAGAACCTGCACTAACCCATACAAACCTAGGAAAATAGAAAATCTAGAATAAGGTTCAAGAACTATGGATACCATAGTGAAAATCCCTATTTTTGGAATAGATATTACCAAAGCCCTAGAACATTTATTCCTTCTAGAATTAATATGGGAGAAATTAGGAAAAAAGAAAGATAAATACAAGTTATTAGACTTTGTGGGATCACTGAGAAAAGAACTAGAATGGTACATGAAAAACTACCCACAACATAAATCCACATGGGAGGAAGTAAGAAAATAAATCCTAGCCAATTTTGGGACATAGGAAGCCCCAACTAAAAGTGTTTCCTAGATGAGGAACTTGAAAAAAGGTGACAAGAAATTGGTTGAAATCTATGACAAATAGTTTGAAGAAGTATGCAAAAACTTGGAGGAACCTTTAATAGAAAAATAGAAGATAGAATAGTTCATCTTTGGATTGCATAAGGATAGAAGAGATAGATTAGATGGATTATTTGACAAGTATATTGATCTAATCACTATGGCAGACCAGATTGAAGCTCAACTATAGAGAAAATTGAAAAAAGATAAAAGTGTTGAAATCCTTGAAGATTTACAAGTGAAGGTTCAAAATTTGGTCATAGAGCAAGAGATCAAGGCTCCTAAACCTACTCAACCTAATAAAATTTGGTTCATCTATTACAATAGGGAAGGGCACATCTAGAATGAATGCCTAGAGGACATAGCGGAAAAAACATTTCCTACGGTAAAAAAAATAAAACCTAATTCTATGTATTATGCTCTTTGTCAAGAATGGGATATACATTTGATAGAAGACTATCCAAATAACAGACCTCCAATTTCAAATGGAGGAAACCAAGGGAATTACATGGGTAAAAGCTCAAACCTATGTCACATTTTATAAAGGAATCGGCCAATAGCAAAAAATAATTGAACTTCAACCACATAAAAGTGTTCTTTATGTTTTTAATTTAAAAACGATGTAAACTAATGAAATGCAAAACTTTTGATGAAGTTTATTACTGTAATTTTTCAAATTTTTAAAAAATTGTTTTCATTATTTTTTGTCAATTTAAGAACATATTTTGGAATGTTGAAAAATTTAGAAAAAAGTGACAGTCACAGGATGTCAAGAAATAAATTGAGAAAACCTTCATTTTTCCCTAAATATTTTTTCCCCAAATAGGTAACTTCAATATGTAGTGCATCGAAAAAAAATCAATTTTTGATTTATATTTTTCTTGTAATAACATTTTAAAGTCAAAATTGTTATAATTTAATAGTTTTCATGGGATGTCAACTATTGTCTATATTTTTAATCATTTTCAAAAAAAAAATTACACCCTTTTGAAGAGGACTCTCTCCTCTAGTGCACCATATATATATTTTTTTTAAATAATATGTTTTACTAATTTTTTTAATTTCTAATTAGCCTCTTTTTTAACTTTAACAACCTACATGCATTATTTTAAAAATAAAATATATTAAAACTAATAAAAATATCTTAAAAATTACATACTCGGATTCATGACTCCCATCTCTACAAAAGGTATTTTTCTTCTTTTTTTTTTAACATCATTCTTACTAAAGAAATACTTAGTTGAAGTTGAAAGTTTCAAAAAATTATGAAAAAAGGTTGAGTTGATTGCCAACTAGGATGCCACATAGACAATTTTGGTAAAAAGGGTTTCTATAGAAAGGGTTTCGAACTCACATAAAATAAACCAATTTCAAAGCAAAAAAGGGAAAAAAAATATTTTTTTTGGATTCGGCCGAAACCTATTCTACTGAAACCCTATGTGTTGAACAGGACAACTAAGAGGGGGTGAATTAGTTGTCACGGATTTAATATTTTAATTCAATCACCAGAACTAATTCTTAACACTGCTTAAATGATTAATCATCAATTTCCAATGCAAGAAATTAAATCCAACACATAAACACAATACTAGATTTATGTGGAAAACCCAATAAGGGAAAAACCATGATGAGGATTAACTCACACTATAGAGAATATTAAAATTGAATACAAGAGGCTCACTTCTTAATAAATAAGGATCACTACCAAAATAAGGACTCATTGTCCAGAACAAGGACTCGTTGTCCAATAGGGCTAACAACCCAAAGGACTCACTACTACAGAGATACAAAGAGGACAAAGAAGACTTCTTACAAAGAGAAGAGAATCTTAATTTGCAACAAAGGATTCCATGACAATCACTTGCAAACATGCATGAATGATAAAGTGAACATCTTCTTCTCACTACATATCTAGAAACTCAACATTATGGCTTCACACCAATCTACCACACTCACATCACACACTTACCAAATAGAATAAATGTCCCACCAATCTACTCTTTTTCTTTTTACTTATTTTTCTTCTTCACTCTTGTATATTTTTCATCACTAACTCATCATGTATTCATACCATCTTCAACTTTGAAACATGTCCAAATTTGTTCATCCAAATTCAAATTCAAATTAGGTTGGTGCCAAAACATCCTAGGGTGGAATTAGAATGAGGGCAACCCAAACACATGCTTCATAGGGATGCAAATAGATCCAACATGCTTCATCAACTTCAAAAGTAGTGTTCAACACAAGGTCATCCAAACCAGTGTAAAACACATAGAACCATTAAGTACGAACTTTCTATATACCAAAATTATCTTCAATACAATCAAGGAAACTCAACTCTAGAATCATAAGTCATAAGAATTCATCAAAGATAAATCTGTACCAACAACATTTCTCCTAGACCTCAACCAAAAACACAAAAAACCATATTTCACAACTGGTGAACATAAATCACATT
Organism: Sequoia sempervirens; assembly: GCA_007258455.2. Taxonomy (NCBI): domain Eukaryota; kingdom Viridiplantae; phylum Streptophyta; class Pinopsida; order Cupressales; family Cupressaceae; genus Sequoia; species Sequoia sempervirens. Next base: position 422,387,560 of record VDFB02000003.1, on the reverse strand, counting down.
GTATAATGAATTGGCAACTAATAATCTAGATATAGCATCTTCTAATAACCATGATCAACACATCTAAACTACACAATCATTGGAGAAAATCTAAAGAAAAAATTGGAGCAAGCACTCAATACTTGCAACATATCTCGATTATAATTTTCTCAATATCCTCGACATATATAGCCAACATCAACTAGTTGATAACCAGTTGATTAGTTGGCATCAATTACAACACCTTCACTATTTCTATTCTTGCAATTATCTCCCCCTTTGTCATTGATGACAACATATGATGTGAAAAACCATCAAAGAAAACATACATCTCTTAATACACTTCTTAATATTTTTCTTTTTGTTTCTCCCCCTTAGTAGATAATTTCTTACATGGTTCCTTTCCCCTTTTTCTCTTTTTTTTTTTCTCTTTTTCTTTCACATGGTTCCTCTCCCCCTTTGACATCAATGGAAAAGGAAAAAGATATTTTACATTGATTTCTCCTTTGACATAGAAAATAAAAACACACAATGACAATACCTGACACTACCTACTCCCTTTGAGAGGTAGCCACCAAAACATCAATCCAAAAGAAAGATAGACCCATAGATCCATTAGACTGATGCATCTCCATATGCATCTATTTCAAGAAAGGAGGGGAAATGACCCCTAAATTCTCCTAGAGATACTCAAAAGTATCTTTAGGAAGAGACTTCGTAAAAACATCAACCACTTGATCTTTCGTCAAGACATACTCAAGATTTACTTCATTCACCATTACTTTCTCTCTCAAGAAATTGTATCTCATAGATATATGCTTCATCCTCGAATGCATCATATGATTATTTTAAATTTTAATTGCACTTGTATTATCATATAAAGTAGATATAGGATCATCATACACCACTGTGATATCTTTCAATGTTTGATTCATCCATAGAACTTGTTTACAACAAGGTGCAGTAGCAATATACTCATCTTCAATAGTAGACAAGGAGACTAAATCTTTCTTTTTACTCAATCATGCCACCAACCTCCATCCAAGAAAGAATGCACCACCACTTGTACTTTATTTTCATCTACACATCTAGCCCAATCTGCATTTGTATAGGCACTTAAATTAAAGTTAGTATCTCTAAGATACCATAATCCATAATCTGAAGTTCCATTCAAATATCTGAAAATTATTTTAATAGCAGCAACATGTGCTTCCTTAGTATCTTCTTTAAATCTAGCCACAAGACAAACTACATGCATAATATCTAAATGATCTAACAACTGAAATCCTTTTGTTTGTTCCATGTAGACTTCTTCTAGCCCACCATTTAAAAATGTTGGCTTGGCATACATCTGATAGACCTTAAAATCTTTATGATTAGAAAATGCTAATAACATCCTTATAGCTTCCATTCTTTCTACCAAAGAAAATTTTTCCTGAAAATATATGCCTTCTACTTGTGAGTAACCTTTACACACAAGCCTTGCTTTGTTTCTAACAACTTCTCCATTCTCATTCAACTTATTTCTAAATTCCCACTTTGATCCAATGATGTTTTTATCTGTCGATCTTGGGATCAATTCCCAATTTTGATTCTTCTCAATCTATATAAGTTCTTCTTTCATTCCTTCCATTCAATTTTCTATTTTTATGCTTCACTTATAATCTTTGATTCAATCTCAGCCGGAGCTTTGCTTCTAGTCAATACTCCTTTAGTCTTATCTCCAATAATCTAATTTTCTAAATGATTCTTCAATACATATCTAGGTGTATTAGGTGACATCACTGGAGCAACTTCTTCTCTTTCATTATGTTCATTCTTTTCTTTCTCATCCTTTTCCTATTCTTCCACAATCTATTCAATTCTTACGCAATTAGGTTCATCAAATTCATATCCATCAATGTCAATAGAATTCTTCACTATCTCATGAACCTTGACATTTGTTTTTTTTGTAATATTTCTTTGTTTTTTATTGAAACATCTATATATGTCTTTCTATTAATAGAATATCCAAGAAAAATTCCTTCATCACTTCTTGCATCAAACTTACCCAAAGTTTCTTCATCGCTTTTGATATAGCACTTGCTTTCGAATACCTTGAAATACTTAATAGTGGGAATTCTTCCATGTCACAACTCATAGGGAGTCTTTGTACCATTTTCTCTTGCTTGAACTCAATTAAATACATAAAAAATAGTATGAATAGCTTATTTCCAGTAAACTTCTAGTAATCCAACCTCAGTAATCATTGATCTCTAGTAGTCTCTTGAACCATTTTGTTATTCCTTTCTACAACTCCATTATGTTGAGGAGTTCTTTAAGCAAAAAACTATCTCTTTATTCCATGCACTTTACAAAACATATTAAACTCATGGGAGGTGAATTCTCCACGTCTGTCAGACCTTGAGCATTTTATCTTCAATTTTACTCTATTTTCAACCATAACTTTGAATGTCTTGAATCTATCTAATGCATATGATTTCTCTCTAAGAAATGTAATCCCATGTATATCTAGAATAATCATCAATTAAAATCATAAAGTACCTTTCACAAAGTAGACCTCTCACTCTTTTAGGACCATAGATATTTGTATGAACTAAATCTAGTAGTCTGGTATTAGACTATTCCTTTGATATGTAATGATTTCTTGCTTGCTTTTCAAACTGACATTTTTTGCAAATAGCATTATCAGGATTTGTAATTCTTGGTAAATCTCTCAAGACCAGAACAATAGTAATCATTTCCAAGTTATCAAAATTCATGTGACACATTCTTTTATGCCATAACCAACTGTCATTAATCTAAGTCATAAAGCATCATCCATTAGCACCCTTAAGTTGATAGATATTTCCTTCATATTTCTTTCCTACAACAATTGATGTTCCAGGTCCTTTCTAAATCTTGAGCACATCTCTCATCCTTAAACACAAGATCATATCCCTTACTGCACATCTGAACAACACTCAAAATATTATTCCTTAAACCCTTATATAGTGGACATCATCAGTATGATGCTTTCCATAAAAACATATTGAACCTATTCCACAGATTTTAGCACCAGTATCATCTCCAAACATAACCAAGCTTCCACCATATTTTTCAAGCTTAACAAACTTGCTTTTATCACCAATCATGTGATGTGAATAGCCACTACTAACTATCTAATCGTGCTTTTCTTGTTTAGCATGTAGGGAAAAGATAACCATATCTTCATTTTTCTCCTTCTCTAGAGGGCTTTCTTTTACCTATTTTTTGGAATTAGTAGAAGTAGGTTCAGTCTTAATCACCAAGAAAAGCATTCATTGGCATCAAGATCTTCATATTCAAAATCTTCATCATATATAGTAGCATTCTCATTCACATAGTATGCTTTGTTAATTTTCTTTCATTTCTTTTCTTTCTCATATCTTTGTTTATTTCTTTTAGCTCTTTCTAAACACTTTGCAACATAATGACCTATTTTTCCCCAACTAAATCATTTAAAGGTCAATTTACCTTCATAGTTCCTAGATTCTTCCCTCATCCTTCTCACAAAGTTAGCTTCAATTTCATCAAAATATTCTTCATCCAAATCTTCAACTTTTGTCACCTTAAAACCAATCTCTAATTTGCATCCATTCCTCAAACTAGGCTTCCTCATCTCATAAGATGTCAAAAATACCAACAATAGATCTTTAGCATAGGTCTTATAATCTATACTTTATTCAATAGCACACACCTTCCCACTATAAGCATCAAGAAGATTTTTGAGAATCTTATGTACAACTCTCATTTCATCTATAGTAGCACCAAGTCCTTGCATTCTAGCCATTATCTCATCCAATCTCTATACAAAAGCTTTAACATTCTCATCTTTAGACATATATAGAAGCTCAAACTATGTTTCCAAATTCTACATTTTTTACTCGTTAACTCTTTCATCACCTTCATGCACTTTTTCCAAAGCATCCCAAACTTCCTTAGCAGTTTTCAAGTTCTAAACTTTAATCAACTCATAATGTACCAAATTGTTCTTTAAGATGTACTTTGCTTTAAATTGTTTTCTTCATGTGCTTTGATCTCTTCAGGCATACATAGACCATTAGGAGGAGGAGTGTAATGATTCTTGTAAGCTTTCTCCACATCATATCCATAATACTCTAGATATTCTTCCATCAAACCTTAGATACTCATAAATCATTTTTCTAGTCATCATGTACCTTCCTCAAGCAGCTAAGCTTTTCAACAAGGAACCTTGCTTTGATACCAATTTTTGAACAAGACAACTTAGAGGGGGGGTGAATCAACTATCATAGATTTAATCTTTTAATTCAATCATCAATTTTCAATGTAAAAACTTAAATCCAGCACATAAACACAACAACACTAGATTCATGTGGAAAACCTAATAAGGTAAAAACCATGGTGAGGATTAACTCACACTATAGAGAATATCAAAATCGATTACAAGAGGCTCACTGTTTGAGAAATAAAGCTCACTGTCTAGAACAAGGACTCACTATCCAATAGGGATAACAACCCAAAGGGCTCACTGGAATAGAGATACAAAGAATACTTTTTACAGAGAGAAGACAATCTCAATGCAAAAAATGATTCCACCACAATCACTTGTAGACATGCATGAATGATAAATTTCACCTTCTACTAACTACATCTAGAAACTCAACATTAAGGCTTCGCGTTGACCTACCACACTCACATCACACACACTTATCTGATAGCATCAATGTTAGACCAATCTACTCTTTTTCTTTTCACTTATATTTATTCTTTGCTCTTGTATATTTTTCATCACTAAATCATCCTGTATTTATACCATCTTCAACTTTGAAACATATCCAAAGTCATCCATCCAAATTGAAATTCAAATTAGGTTGGTGCCAAAACATCCTATGGTGGAATTAGAATGAGGGTGACCCAAACACACACTTCATAGGTACCCAAATAGTTTCAACATACTTCATCAACTTCAAAAGTAGTGTTCAACACAAGGTCAACCAAACCAGTGTAAAACACATACAACCATTAAGCACAAACTTTATAGATACCAAAATTATCTTCAATACAATCAAGGCAACTCAACTCTAGAACTGTATGTCATAAGACCAAAGACATTAGATTTCCACAGTTCATATTTGTAAGAGTATTATGCTTCTAGATTAAATTGTGTATATTTCTTTTTATCAAGTTTCAGATCACACTTTGTGATCCATCATCAAGATAAAAAAAGAGATGAATGAGTATCTAGAATATGTAGATCCAAACTAGTTATATAGGGAGAGGTTGGGGGAATTTTACACAAGAAACAAGAAAGTTACCCAATAGAGGACAAAGAAAAATTAAGCAATAAAATAACAAAAAAGAAAGCTAGATAATCATAAATTACAAATAATCAAAAAAGAGAAAGCCACCAATCAATAAAAGAAAATACATCAAATAAAAACAAGAGAAAAAAACAAGGTTGAGAAAATTAAAGAAATTTAAGAAATTTTTAAAACATTGGACTAATTTATTCAATAAGAAGAAAAAATATAGAAAAGGGACAAGTTTAAAAAGAATAAAATTATGTCTTATAATAGAAAATATAAACAACAAAAAAGTTAAAAGAATGCACAAATATAAATAAAGCTAATAAACAAAAACCAATAAAAGAAAAAGAATAGAACAAGCCAAAACAAAAAGAATAAAATTTTAACCAATAACCAAAGCAAAATCTTATAAACAATATAAATGCAAAGATAAGATAAAATATGATGTTTGCAAAGATGTATGTATTGTTTAAGATAAAATTAAGACAAAATGTAAATTAAGGAATGTAATATATTGTTTATAATATAGTTTATAAGATATATAATGATTAAAATAAATCTAAGGAAAAAATCTATAAAAAAAATATCATGAGAGGAATACATAAGATAAAAAAAAAACAAAAAAATAACCAAAGAAAAAACTTTAAAACAAATAAAATAAAAGAATAAATGTAAAGAAAATAAAAAAGGATAAAAACCTTGCAAATAATTTGGAAATGAGGGGGGAACAAGAGGAGATAAAAAGAGAAAAGACAAGGAAAGAGGGAGGAACCAGAAAGAGAAGAAAGAGGGAAAGGAGGGGAAATCTAAAAGGAGCAACAAGAAAGGAGACACCATGGTTGAGAGACAAGGAAAGCAAGGAAAGGGGACATGAGGGGGGAGGGACCTAGAAAGAGGAGAGAAAGGATGGAAGAAAGAGGGGAGGGGGAAGGAAGGCCACGAACAAGAGGGAGACAACATAAAGAGAAGGGAGAGGGAAAGAAGGGGGAACCAAAAGGAGGAACCAGAGAAGGGACACCACAGAGGGGAGACACGGGAAGCTATAAAAGGAGGGGGACTCACGGATTGAGGTTGTACAATAGAGGTTTCCAAGAGGAGCTCAAGGTCCAAACTTCATCATGATTAAGGTTTAGGGGGTGGTTGTTGATCTCAATAGCTTCCTTGAGTTTTCTTTTGAAAAAATTATAACTTTCAATGGATAAGATTTGGGTGTTTTCCAATAAAATATGGTGTTTATTAGAGGAAGAATGATTGGCTAAGGTGGACTTAAGGAAACATTCATGCTTGACATCAGTACAATGCTCTTTGATTCTAGTTTTAAAAGAGCGGCTGACTCTGTGAAGATTCTTAGACGTACGACTAACAATGATGTGGCTTCTTTAGTAGAATTATGCCTTTGATCTACTTTTTCCTCTTCCTAGGGAGTCATCTATGAGCAAGTAGATGGAGTGGCCATGGGTTATCCTCTCTCTCCTATCATAGCCAACCTTTACAAGGAGTACTTTGAAGAAGTTTCTCTCCTCTCCTTCCCCCTCAAACCAAGGTGGTGGAAGCAATACATTGGTAATATGAATATATGTTGGCCCCATGGCAAGGAATCTCTTGAAAAATTTCATGCCCACCTTAATACTTTAAACCCATGTATCTATTTCACCAAAGAGATTGAATCTAATAACCAACTCCCCTTTCTTGACATTATACTTACCAAAAAGTTGGATGGATACCTTTCTCATAGTGTTTACCAAAATTCTTCTCATACTAATCTCTACCTTCACTCTTCTTCCCACCACCACCCGGCCCAAAAAAAAGTCATCCTTAAAACCCTTACCTTGTGAGCTTTTTGTATTTGAGATAAAGATAACTTAGACCATGAGTTATATTATCTTCACCATGTCTTCCTCTTGAATGGCTATAGAAGAAAATAGATCTCTAGTATTTTCAACCAAACCAAATCTCAATTCTTCTCCAAACCTTTTTCCTCCCAAACCTCTACTCCCCCCATTGCCTCCCTCCCTTACATCGAAGGCTTATCTCAAAATATTGCTAAAATCCTTCTCAAAAAGGGCATTTGGTGTGCTTCCAAACCTCTCTCCATCTTAAGAAACCTCATCCCCTCCCCCAAAGACCCTAAGGACATCTACCTTGATTCAAGCATCTACAAGGTGTCTTTCTCTTGTGGGATATCTTACATAGGTGAAACCGGTCACTCTTTTAAAACAAAAATCAAAGAAAATTGTGTCAATGTCAAACATGAATGTTTCCTTAAGTTTGACTTAACCAACCATTCTTCATCTACTTTAAAATACCATATTTTTCTAGAAAACATCCAAATCTTATCCATTGAAAAGAATTTTTCAAAAGAAATCTCAAGGAAGCTATTGAGATCAACAACCACCCCCTAAACCTTAATCATGATGAAGGTTGAACCTTAAGATCCTCTTGGAAACCTTTGTTATGCAGCCTCAATCCATGGGTCCCCCTCCTTTCCTAGCTTCATCTGTCTCCCCTCCATGGTGTCCCTTCTCTAGCTCCTCCTTTCAGTTCCCCCTCCTTTCCCTCTCCCTTCTCTTTCTATTGCCTCCCTCTTTTTGTGGACTTCATTCCCCCTCCCCTCTTTCTTCCATCCTTTCTCTCCTCTTTCTAGGTCCCTCCTCATTCCCATCCCCCTTTCCTTGATTTCCTTGTCTCTCAAAAATTGTGTCTCCTTTCTTGTTCCTCCTTTCAGGTTTCTCCTCCTTTCCTTCTTCCATCTCTTTCTGGTTCCTCCCTCTTTCCTTTCTTGTCTTTTCTCTTTTTATCTCATCTCCTCTTGTTTCTCTTTTCTCTTTTTATCTCCTCTTGTTCCCCCCTCATTTTCAAATCATTTGCAAGGTTTTTATCATTTTTATTTTCTTTACATTGATTCTTTTATTTTATTTGTTTTTAAGTTTCTTCTTTGATTTTTTTTGTTTCTTTTTTGTTTCTATTTTTGTTTGTTTATCTCATGTATTCCTTTCATGATATTTTTTTTATATTTTTTTCTTGGATTTATTTTAATCATTATATATCTTATAAACTATATTATAAACAATATTATATTCCTTAATTTATATTTTTTCTTATTTTTCTCTTATAAACAATACATGCATCTTTGCAAACATCATCTTTTATCTTATCTTTGTATTTATATTGTTTATAATTTTTTTTTTAATCAAGGGGTAAATGCTTTTGACTGGAGCTATGAACCGGATACAATCATTCAACAATACCACCCCAACGGGGTTTGAACCTTGGTGGCAAGAACAACAATGCCACCTATAAACCATCACACCATGCCAATACCGGCATATTGTTTATAAGATTTTTCTTTGGTTATTGGTTAGAATTTTATTCTTTTTATTTTCTTGGTTTTTGTTTATTACCTTTATTTATATTTGTGCCTTCTTTTAACTCTTTTGTTGTTTATATTTTCTATTATAAGGTGTGATTTTATTCTTTTTAAACTTGTCCCCTTTCTATTTTTTTCCTTTTATTGAATAAATTAGTCCAATGTTTTGAAAATTTCTTTAATTTTCTCAGTCTTATTTTTTCTCTTGTTTTTCTTTGATGTATTTTCTTTCATTGATTAGTGGCTTTCTCCTTTTTGATTATTTGTAATTTCCAATTATCTAGTTTTCTTTTCTATTATTTTATTGCTTAATTTTTCTTTGTCCTCTATTGGGTAACTTGCTTGTTTCTTGTGTAAACTTCCCCCAACTTCTCCCTTTATAAATAGTGTTGGAACTCTCAAATTTTACAAATTTGAAGTGACCCACTTTGGAGGGTCGTAACTTGAATCATGTTGATTTTCATGCAAAACCCCTTTTTCAACTCACTCATGTGTCCTATGTGAGAAGGCATGTCAATTTTTAGCTTCCCACATTGAGTTTTGATGAGGTTTCAAAAAGTGAAGCTGGAAGGTTTTGACACTTTTCTACAATTTGCAAACTTTCAGTTTTGAAAAGTAGCCTCTAGTTTGAGCTTAAATTTTGCAACCAGATGACTGTCAAGTCAAAACGATTATTTCACTCCATTCTCCATACTAAGATGAGCTGATTTTCTATTTTTACTAGGTCAAAACCAAATGCAATTTATTTAGTTTTGCACCTGCATTCTCTGAAACTTTTTAGAGAGGTCAACTTTGACCTTCAATATCTTTTGATGGGAGATGATTCAAGAGAATTCCTCTTGCACACGTGCTCACTATACCAACATGATCTACTATGTTTAGTGGTAGCCTCCCAGGATTTGATTTTCTATTTTTGTGAAATGACTATTGGGTGAGTTTTAATTGGTTAAGAATAGGTGATTGTTGTAGAAAGTTTAAGCAACTTTGACAGTTAATAACTTTTTTCTTGTGACTCATTTTTCTAAGCCATCTTTTGCATTCAATTCCTAGGTCAAATTTCTATACTTTTTCACGTTTTTATGTCTCTAGGAGGCCTTTTTCCTAGTTTTCCAGGCCGATTCCAGAGCCAACTTAGTCAGTTATGCCCATTTTGCAAATGTGCCAGAAAGCAAATTTTAATGGCAACCTAGTTTCAACCTTCTTTCTAGAAGCAATCAAAGGTAGTGTCAAGATAATCTGAGCATGAAATTTGTATGAGAACAATTTTTTTTTTAGTTGGGCCCACATGGGGACCTAGCATACTTTGCACTAGGGTGAAATTGCAATTGTTGTTTTGAGGAAATCACATTAGATGAATTGTCTTGAACAGGGTAGTTATATGAAGATATTATGTTTATACTCATGAAAATTGTGTCATCAAATGGATGGGGATATTAAACTACAATGACTTTGTCTTAGAGATTGCAATGATGGTAAACATGGATCAAAAAATTCATGTACATGATAGAGATTGGATGCACTGGAGCAATTGAGAAGGCTAAATTATATCACAAGCCAGGTGATGAAAATGTTGAATCTCCATGTAGATTGATGAATTCAATTGGGCACATGATTGACCATCCAAAAAAAAAGAAGCATATTGATTCTTGTTGTGAGAATGACAAAATGGAAAATAATCAAGCATTTTCTACACAATGAGATTGAAGCTAAAGGGTGTGACTAATATTCAAAGAATGAATAGGAAACTAAAACTTCTATGAAGCACAACTATGTTGCTTGGAAACTCTTATGTGGATACAATCAGTAATTTTAAATTTGTAAAAGTTTATGATGGAGGGAGCGGCCTATAATAACTTTAAGGATTCTTTGCCTTAATGTTGGAGTTTACAAAATTAGCACATCTCCAATGATGAATAGGGGAACAATGCCTTTAGCACCAACTTGTGAAAGCAAGTAGAGATTGGGTTTGTTGAAAAGTCCTCATTGACTTTCAAACTAATGCAATTGGAAAATAAAAATAGCATTATGATTATGTTTGTAAAGTTACATTGATTTTAAATTCATGGCACGGTCAATTTCATGTATACAACAACATGGAAGGAAATGTGGGGATGCCCTAATTGGCACGTCTACATACTGAGGGGTTTTTGAAAAGACTTTAAAAAGTTTCAAGTGAATGCAAGTAGAACACCACTGGAAGAGCATACATACAAAATGGATAGTTGAAAGGGCTTTGGAAACCTCCCACCATGCCAAGTTCTAGGAGAATTTCTTTTAAAAATAATCTCAGGAATTACCATGAGCTTAGCCAATATAGAAAGAATGTGTTGAATTGACTATAGAAAACTCACAAGCAAATTCTTTGTGAGGCATGATGGAAGCTCTAAATCCCACGCTAGATGAGGGTTTGGATACCCATCAAAGCAAAGTCGATTTATTTAAAATTCTGAAGAAACTTTCAAGCAAATAAAGTGTGGAAGCCACACACAGTGAAGAGAAGGGATTCCATATAAAAAATGTTGGAGGCTCGATGGCTGTAAACATGAAGCACCAGATAATGCAGCCACCATGACTCCCAAGAAGTAGAGCTCAAGCAAGCACGAAATGAGATTAAGGAAAAAAGTGGAGAAACAAGAAAAAACAAAATCAACGGAGGAGATTGTAAGTTGAATCCATCCAAATCATGGATGTTCGCCGTCATCTCACCCAAATAAAGTGCTCATCCTTTATACCTATAGGGTGAGCAGGATTACTCCACATGGAGTGTGGGCTCATGGATTTCTTGGAATGCAAAACCCCATGGTCAAAATCTCATTTCACATTGAAAAAAAGGAAAAAACATTTTAAAGATTAAAATGTTGCCCAAGAAATGTTGTGTGTGTGGGGCTCGTGCAAAGTAAAAGGTGAGAAGAATTTAAATATTTCCCAAGTTTGTGAGAAATGATTTTTAAGTGTGGAATGGTAAAGGTTTAAATGCTATCTAATGGACATTTAAAAGGGGGAATTGAAATACTTCATTTTAAGGTGAATATTTTAAATGAAGTTTAAAAGGAAAATTACTTCAAAAGCGGGATAAAAAAAATCAAATACCCATGAAGATTTTATTTTCCCAAGTAAATTCTATGGGAATTTAAATATTTTAAGGCCTGGAGGTGAATGTGAAATCAATATTCTATTCATAGGGATAAAATATGACATTCTACAAAAAGTGCAAGGTGAATATTTCGTGCAGTTGGGTAGAATTTTAAAAGGACCCCCAATATAAATGCAAATGTTTTGAGTAAAGTATTTAAAATTCTTTATGCACGTGCCACGGGAGAATAAGTGGATGCAGTGTAAAGGGAGGATAAGTTAAGTGAATTTTATATTCACTTTATATGAGAAATGTATTGTGTGTTGTGGGAAATAAAATGTAAAAGGTGAAATGTTTTATTGTTGGACAATAAAATATAAAGTGGAATAAAATGTAATGAGCAACTACAGCAAGAGTAGAAATAAGATTTTTCACATGCATAGAGATATTTTCTTTCAACTATTGGGTGAATAATGAAATTCTCCACATGGTAAATTTTTTGTTTCAAGAACAAAGGAAAAATTGGGAGGTAAATTTTGTTGTTATAGAGAGAGGAGAGAGGCTTTGCAAATTTTTTGATCAACGGTGAATGGAATTTCTAGATGGCATCTCCCGATTAGCTTTTGAGCTTCTTCTGGAGTTTTTTGTTCTCCTATATCTTCTCTTCTTTTATCATTTGTAAGGGGTTCTGAGAAAGAGTTATGAATTTTTATATGGGGTTGGGTAAATAGGAAATGTTAACTTCTGAGTCATATATTGACTTTGTAAGTTGTAAATTATGATTTTATGAGCAAATATCAGCTAGTTTGTGTAGATAAATAATGAACATCTTTAAAGTGTTTCCACATTCATGAATTTCTTCAAAATTGTATAGATTAATAATGTGAATTCAATAATACAAAGTATCTTTGAGTTTGTCATCTCAAATTTCATGAGATTGTATTGTTTGTTCATATTTCCATTTCAATGAAATGGTTAAAATGCTTTGAGTAGATAATTGTGCTTGAAGTGTGCAGGTTGGATTTGATAAGGAGAATTTGATTGATAAAAAGAGAGGATATGTTAATGCAATGCATTAAAAATTTAAATCCACTAGTTGATTTTAATTTTTTGATGAATTATTTTTATGAATTTGACTCCATGGCCCAGAATTAGGCACTAATTTATCATTCAACTTGATGCATCTCAGAGACAATTCTTAAATTCTAAATCATTTTATCTATGTTGTTTGGTTGGAGTTTTGTGTCCTACTTCCCAATTGTTGAGTTAGTGCCGATATACCAAGAATGTAGCCATATTTGAGGTTGTTAATGCTCTCCTCAGTTTATTTTCATTAGGAGTTATCTACTATAAAAAGCAATGTCTTTGTGTAAGTGAATTAAGTTTTAGGCATTGTATATGTTGACCCACCTTGGTTTTGCAAGGCCAGAAGTGTAGAAGATCTCAGTCTTTGATATAATCTTGTCAATTGTCCAAATCAACCTTTGAGTTTGAGCATAAGACATTGGAAAATTCTTTAGGAATCAATTGATTTGTTGATATTTGGAACACCAACTAGTTTGGATCTGCATCCTCTATGCCTTCATCTCTTTTTGCATCTTCATGATGGATCACAAAGTGTGATCTAGAAAATTGATCCAAAAACATACACATAGTTTAATCCAAAAGCATAATACTCTTAAATTCATAAGACTTCATCAAATAGAAATCCATACCAACAATATTTCTCCCAGACCTCAACCAGAAACATAGAAAACCACAATTCACAACTGGTGAACATAATTTGCATTGTATAATGAATCAATAGCTAAAAATTTGAATGTATCATCTTCCGACATGAACACATCCAAACCACACAACTGTTGGCATGAATCTGGAGAAAAAATAAAAGAAACCACTCAATACTTACAACATATCTCCATTACAATTTTCTCAATATCCTTGACATTTATAGTCAATAGCAACTAATTGATAACCAATTGATCAGATGACATCAATGACAACACCTTTAATATTTCCATTCTTGCAATATTGTGTGCCACATATAGGCCACATGGTTTTGGTTGAGGGTGATCCCACAAAGTTGGTTTACAATTTCTAGGAGATTCTATTTTTTGCTGAAATCGCATATTTTTAGAAAATATAATGATTTAAACCTTTAAAAGTTCCATTTAAATCATTCCAATTCAATAGGGTTTGATCAAACTACCTTAGATCAAACCCCCTTGGATAGAACCACGCTAGCTTTAAACCATACCTATAACAGAGTCTCATTTACACCTATCAAAATGATGATAAAAAACCACCTTTGATTTACTTTTTGGGGGATCAAATGAATTCATTTAAAATTTATTTTTTGTATGTAGTCCTTATTATAAGCTTCCCAAAAAGTATAATTTTAAATAAATTTAATTTTATTATTATATTTATTTTTTATCTCTTGTGAATATAGGTTTTTCACCGAAAATCAAGCTCTTTGTTCTGCACATGTGGTAAAATAGAAGATTATCAAAAAAATTGAAAATATGAGTGCATCAAATATTGAAGTCCTGATCCAATAAAAAATTAAATTTTGATACATACAAAAAAGTTGTGTTATACGTCTTATGTCTAAATTGTAATCATTGACTTTGAAACTTGATTAAGGAAAAATATTCAAAAACACAATGAAACCAATTGGCACTAGATATCATAGTTATAAATCTAAATTCAAAAAAAAAAAAAAATTGTATCCTTCATGAAAAAAAGTTGTGTTATACGGTGAGTGTCACTCCTTAAAAATGGTGTTTACTAAAAAAACTAGTTTTCAAACAAGATGGAAAAAGAAGTACAACCTGATTCCAAAAATTTTGAAAAAAATATATTTAGAATCTACAAACAAAATGTCACAAATCACTAGTTTGCATCATCTTCAAATTCCTCACAGTTTAGCTGCTATAGGTGCTTGAAAGTGAAGATTTAGTTAGAAAAAATCAGTTAAATGTCCAATTTGGCCAAAAATTGTAAACCAGTATTGTGGGATCACCCTTGAAACCTATTCGGCTGAAACTTTTTTGACTGAATTTTTTTGCTCAGACTATTTATTTGGCCAAAAGTGTGAGGCAAATTCGTGCTTTTACCCACATACCTCATTACTATTATAATCATAATTACAATACAGATGAAAAAATTGATACCGAGTGTAGTGTACGAAAATGCATCCCTCTACATTTTCACACTTGTTTGAGCCCTCCCTAATAAAATTGGGCTTCTTTATGCCTTATTTGGTCCTATTTTGCACCCACAAGCCTTAATTAATGCATATTTATGAGGATAATCCTGACACATCATATAACCAATCATAATTTGATGATTTTGGTTTGTATTGTCTAGATTTAGTGACTTGGGACTCATACACCACCTTGGGCATATGGGTCCCACCTAAGTTTTAGGGCCTAAACCTAAATTTAGCATAAAATATAATATTTCTTGAAAAATGTGCCCCAAGCTTAGCCTACTAGGAATCATACGCCACAAGTAGCATATGAGTCCCACTTAGCTTGGACCTATTTTGAATTCAATTCTTGGAAGGATTTTATTCTCCTAGATCTAATGTCAGCTTGTAGTGTTGTAATTTCAAGAAATTTGGCATAAAAAAGTATAAATACAAGGTTATTTCATGTATTTCTCCTAGTTCATTTTTTGAGATCAAGCATTATAGAAAATTTATGATTAAGATATTTTACAAGAGCATTCAAGAGTATTCAAGAGTGATTATCAAGCATTTTGGAGCTACATTCAAGAATCAAGCATCATGCCAAAGTCATCATGCATCATATTTTTTTTTTAACTAATATTTATGATGTAGGTTCTTATGATTCAAGTAAGCATTCAAATCAAGATCCATAACATACAATCAAGATTCAGGATCCACATTCATGCTAGCCATTACATACAATATTGTATCATTTATTCCAAGGGTTTGGTGAGTTGCAACATTGCTTATTTGTTCATTCATCATTCCTTCTTCCTATTTCATTTCATTTCAAGGTTTGATTACCAAAATGGGGTTTGACCAAGGAAAACCCTATCCACTAACAAAACAAAATTTTCCCCTCTCTTTGATATGTGATTTGAAAATCTAGGTGATTTAAGTTGAAGATCCATTAAAGAGAAAATTTGGAGAAAAGTTGTCAAGTTGTCATCTACATTATAAAATCATAAAAAGTCACCTATAGGTTGCAATTCAGTGTTTCAAACTTGGAGATTTGACAAGAAAGAAGCTATAGGAGAACATCAGAGGATTTCATATTTTTAGATCAACCCTGATAGTAGGAATAAATCACCACTTGTGGCATATGAGTCCTTGTATACCAATTTTTAGACTTTTTCTATAGATCTTGGTTTAGCAGTTCTAGATTTCAAATTCAGCCTGAAACCCTAAACTGGGACTAAATCACCCCTACTGGTATATGAGTCTTAGTGTACATCAATAATAATATTTTTAATATTTTAGACCTTATTCTAAGCCTCTTTATCTTTCCAGGTGCACCTCTATTTATTTCAAATTTGTTATTATGATTTTGTGTTCATTTTCTAGGTCATATCATTAGGTTTTGCACATCATTTACATTTCTTGTCTTTCCAAGCCTTTTCTTTGTGGTGAACCCCTTTATTGTCTTTAATCACACCTTAAGACACCTTATTATAGATTTATTTCCCTCATCCCATCCCTATATTTAGATATCTAAGGTTTCCTTGAATGAACTTTGTGAAATAGGGAAAAATATATGCCCTCTTTTGGTGTTGTTCCATCTCCCAAAAAGTGGAGAAATACCCCCTATTTCTTAGGTTTCACTAAATACCAGATACCACCCTAGCAAGATAACCAGAATGCATGTGTCATGTAGAATAATCAATAGTTGGGTTCTCAAGAGGATAGTAGATAATTTAGCTATAGAGGAGGTGGAGGAAGATGTCGGACCAACAAAAGAATAAATGATGCATTTTTTTTAACTGTAGAAAATAGGCCATTATGACTTTGAACATTAGGCATAAACGAAAAAAATTCACTTTATGTGGGAAATATGATCTCACAATGTTTCAATGTGAAGTTTCTAGGATATTCTATCAAAACTAAGAGGATAGTTAACCTTCCCAAAGTGACAAGTTAAAAAGAGGTGCTAGAGTAATTTGTAAAGTACCACAATAGGGAGTTAGAGGTTTTCATCAAATGGATGTGTGGACTTTGGACACTTCTACAAAAATAACACTCTAGAGAAGAACTAGTTATGGACAATAAGAATAAAAATAGAGAGAAAAAGAAAGCAAACGTTGTCACCAAAAAAGGTATTGATATCAATAAAAATAAAAAGAAGCCACCAATAGATGAAGCATATGAAGAATATTATAGTCTAGAAGAAGAATATGATGATGAGGAACTGAAACCCTTCCATCCCAACAAAAAAAACATGGCAAGGTGGTAAAGCAAGCCAAACAAAACATAATGCAAAAGCAACAAGAAAAGGTAGGTCTCTTTATAGAGCAAGAAGTTAAGATGCTAAAATATCTTGCATCCCTAGCTAGACAAAAATATTTAGTATTCAAACTAAATCAATGGGGGAAATACTAGAATAAATAGAAGCAGGTCAATCAATGATCAAAGGGTCAAAACTAGAAGAATCATCCATTGTTGATAAATCTACATTTGAATGATCACAAAGTCAAATAGGTTATGGTATATTTTGGTATTGATCTGAATATCATTCCATCCACCACATGGTAGAAATTAGGGATACCTAAGCTTGTAAAAACACCAATGAACATAAGTCTTGTTGATGGTTTCAGAATGTAGACTTTAGGAACTTGGAAAAATGTTGAAGTGAATGTTAAAGAGATAAAACAATTGGTTTATTTTAGAGTGGTTGAAATGAAGGAACCATTTAATAATTTTCAGAAATTACTTGGATTAATATGGTTTATCAATGATAATGGTATATAGTAGACTCCTAAAAAGAGGAGATTTCAATTGTAGACATGACCAGAGTTGTGTGTATCACATTAGGAGAACAAAATGACAAACCCTATATAGAAAAAGTAACATAGGACAATGAAGGAGAAGACATCAAAACCCTCTACATTATCTCCAAATTTCTTGATGGGGAAGAGGAAGAATAAAATCCAAATAATGAAGGAGAACTAGAATTAAATAGTGACAATTATAGCATGGATAGTGATGAAGTCTTAGAAGTATGGATGCAAAATGAACTAGAGTTAACACCTCAGAGATTTTATGGGTTTCATAGTCTTCTTTCTACAAAGCTAGACTAGAACACATTTAATAAAATATAAGACAACATTATGAGTACACTAAGAGTCATAGATAAATACCATCACAATCACCAAAACCCAAAATGTATGACACATGGCTATCTAGAAAGGACATTGAAACAATGTTGGACGTTCAAGACATCATAAGTGTAGTAAATATCAAAGGAAATGGCACAAACCATCAAATAAAAAATAAAACCCTTAAATTTTATATTATATTTTATTATAGTGTACCATAGTAAAAAATATTAGGCACCAAGAAAATTTAGCCTTAGAAACATCAATGAGTAGAAAAGGTTGAAAATGACTAGAAACAACTACACTAATTAATGAGCTACCCTAAAAAATCTATAAAATACCCTCACCCCACATTTACTCTCACTTAGCTCTCTTGTACACTCATGAAACTCATTCACTCCATCATGTTCAACTCTTTTGCAACTAGCTACCATGCCCTAACTCAAATATTAGTCAATAATTATAGTTGCCCCTACTCTTATTACTATAACTGACAAACCACCCCCTAACTACAAGAAATTTCCCTACAAGGAAATGGTCATGGTTCTAGAGGGTGAATTTTCAAGAGTTCCAAATGATTTTATCTACACAAAATATGTAAGGAAATACATCCATGTACCTCTAGTGGAGATCGAGCATTCAAAATTTGAGGAGTTGAGAATAACATTACTAAAACCTACAAATATCTACCTAAGCATGTTTGAATCAAAGAAAAGAAGCTAGATGTATGGAACAACTTCTCATATTTCACTAAGGATTAGGAATGGATCCTATTGGTGTTTATAATGCAAAATAAGTTGTAAAATACATCTAATATTTTGAAGACTCCCATTATGAATTTTTTAGTATATTAATGTATTGGTTTTTGAAAATCATGGTTATGCAGTGAAACAGAGCAACCCTCTATATTAAATTTGTTTTTCTTTATGATTGGAACATGCACTAATAAGGTCAAGTCAGTGAGAAAAAAAAATGACCTTTTCCAATGAGTCATTGTTGAAAAGCCATTGAGGCATACTTGTAATTGGTGAGATTCTTAGGCCAATGAGGCCATAACAAAATTGTAATCAATGAGATTTTTGCATAATCCAGTGAGGCAATTTTGAGTGGTTTTTTCTACCCCATAAGAGTTTTTCCACTCAATAAATAATTGTGTTGAGTTGTTTGTTATTCCTATTTTTTTTGTAAATGTGAGAACTCAAATATTGTATACTTTTGTTGACGAATGATAACATTCAATTAATGAATGTGCTTATCATTTAAATATTCAGAGCATAAATTTTGTAATAAATATTTAAGGGTTTGATGAAATTTTGTTAAGACACTGATTCACCCCCCCTCTCAGTGTCTTCCTCACTCCAACAAGTGGTATCAGATCCAAACCCTTGATTAATCATGTATAATCGACTTAAGGGTTCCTGGTATTGGAGTGTTGTGTCTGATATGGAAAGAAGTAAAAGGAATAAGGAAAAAATAAATTCACAACAAAATACTAACCATCAAGCTCTACCTAAACTTAATATGAGTAATGATGAAGAGACCATAAACAATAACCTAGAAATGATAGAGTATCCTACATTTAGAACACCTCAGTTTGAAGGTACCAACTTTATTTTTTAGAAACGTGGGATGGAGACATATTTGTCTTCCTTAGGGTTTGATGTGTGGGTAGTAGCAAAGAGAGGTTCCACTGTATCTATGAAATATCCTTCCACACATGAGGAGAAGAAATCTCTTAAATTCAATGCTAGGGCTATGGATTCTATTTTCAATAGCTTTCCAAATGAAATTGTTGTTAAGGTTATAGATTGCAGGGATTCAAAGGAAATTTGGAACAGATTGATTGAAATGAATTAGAAAGGTGAGTTTCAAGAGGAGATACCTTTGAAGTCTAAAACAAGTTGTGGCTCATCTAAAAGTGATGATGGTGCAAATCTTCCTAGTTCTAAAGAAAATCTAACTAATTCCAAGTCTATAGAGATTACTAATGAACATTCAAATGGCCAAGAAATTAATGAAGAAGAAGATCATTTCTTGGGTGAAGTTAAATTTGAACAAGAATATGATGAACAAGAAAGTGAGGTTGATTTGGAAGGTGAACTCTTGTGTGCTTTAGATACAATTAAGCAACTTAGAAGAGAGAACCGAATTTTAAAAAGGAAACTTCAACAAGAGGAAGACTCAAAGAAAAAGGTACTTTCTAATCTTGTAAAAGTTTCTTTAGAACTTGAAGAGGCAAGGAATTTGATTGTAGATTTAAGAGTTCAAGCTGAAAATTCAAATAAGCTAACTATTATCCTAAAGACAGAAATAGAAGAAACCAAAAGGATAGTGATTTTTAAAAATATGATATTGAAGTCAAAACTCTTGAGTGCCAAAAGTTAGAAAGTGAAATAGTTGTTCTAAGGAAATATCTTGAAAGTGAAAAGATTCAATTACAGAAAAAACATAATTTTGATCAAAGTAAAAACAAGCTAAATGAGATGCTAGATAAGAAAAAGAATCACAAAAACATATTTGGTTTAGGATATGAAAAAGGACAAGGTTCTAGAGTTCATGATCAATTAAAAGATGAAATAAATTTGAAACAAAAGAAGGAAAATGTTTCAAGGTTAGACTAGCACCAAAGAAAAAGATAGATCTAAATTATCATGCTACTGCTCCTAAAATAGAAAACAAGGTTATTGATGAAAAACAACACAAGCCTTCAACAAAGGTTGAAGAAGCCATTAGTTTTTAAAATCTTCATCTACTAGGCAATCAATGAGGTATGAAAATTCTCACGGTTACTACTATGTCTATCATAAGTATGGTCATAAAGCATTTCAATTTTGGATGAATGTGAGAAAAAATGATTGGAAAAAGAAATTTGATAATTTCACATGTTTTAGATGTAACCATATGGGTCATATTGCAAGAAACTATGGTAAATTATCTCTAGAGGGTGATATAATAGACTATAAATCTTTGGTTGTATGCTATAGATGTAATGTTTTTAGACATAAAAAAAAAAAAAAATTGCAGGGGTTAGTGGAAGAAATTATTTGAAAATAATAAGATAGATGACCTAATCATGCAAAGGAATGAACCTTTCAAGGTTTGGAGAAGAAAACAAGGAAAATAAGAGAAAGGACCTAATCTTGTGCATGGTACACAAGAAACATCTTTGTGTACTTAAAGAGAAGCATGAAGTAAGGGGGATCAGGTTAGTTTTTTATTTTTCAGCCCCTAGAGAAGATAAGAAAGTTATGAGTAGAATTATACACAAGTATAGTGACAAAAAGGAGTGATAGTTTTGATTATCATTCATATTTTTCTTGCAAGAGTATCAATAATCACTATGATAATGCTCAAAAGTTTGAGGGTCATATAATGCATAAATAGTTCACAATGGAATCATGTGTTCATTGGTTTCTAACAGTGATATCTTGAAGCTAATGGTTTTCTAGATAGCAGTTGCTCTTGTTTGTCAATATGATAGTATGTATGTTGGTACAAACTTGATGATGAAATTGGAAGTAAGGTGTAGATCTTTTTGAATGTAAGAAGTGTTTACAAGTATAGATTATATTGGAAATTAATGATGGCATTGGTATATTACTATATTGACATTGATGGTGGTGTTTGTCATGATTGATAGTAACTTGTTATGTTCTTGATAGTGTTTTACATACAAATGATAGTGATATATTTTTTATAGTGCTATGATTGCTTCGCAGCATCATCATTTGTTTTGTATTTGGGTACACTGATAGGTTTCAGGTGGATCTTGCTTGTGATAGTGATAAATTTTGACCTATTTGATGCACTTTCAATGTTACAATTAACAATGGTATTCAGGAATACAATTCTTCTTTGTACATTATTTGGTCAATGTCATTGACTTTACTCTAGTTTGGAACATATTTTTATTTTAGGAATTGGATACAAATGCTTTGATCATTACAGTACCCATGTTTTTCTGACATGGAGATCATTCACACTGTGTTAATGATCAACAAGTTGGGTATTACTGGTCTTTAAAAATATACATTTTCTAGTGTTTTTATAACACTTGGTTGTCATTCTTCCAACATATAGTAGTTGTTGCTTATGGCTTCTATTCAGTTAGTTCCTATGTTTAGTTGCAGTGCCCTATATTGTAAGTTTCAGTAGTTCTTTTTTTATGGTAGTGGAGCATATGGTTTATTTAGTGGATTGGAGGTATAAGGATTTCTCATGGATAAGTTGTTTGGATATCCAAGTAGTGCTTACTTAACATTCCCTTGTTTGGTAAGTTTTAGTGGTTTATCATAAATATGGAATTTTTGAAGTTTTGATAAGTACACTATGTTACAATGCATAATGTGAGCAATCTTGTTGAAGAACCAATCTTGAGGCTAGTAGTTCCTGCTTGAGTGTTTGATAGGTTCATTCAATGTTTTTTCTTTCATGGTAATAGTATTGTAGATGTTCTTGTTCATGAATCAATAAAAAATTCCTGTATATGTTCTTAAAAGATGCTTTCAATTGTTCTTGAAGTGATATGTGGCAAAGGGTGATGACAATGTTATATATTTTCATGCTTTATATCAGAGAGTTGCTACATGAAAAATTCAAAAGAATTTATTTCATGCTACAAGATGTTCCTCTAATAGATGTTCTTCATGTAAAGAGTTTGTGATGCAATCCATCTATGCTAATTTGGAGTCATGTATTCATGTTATAAGTTGCAAGGAGTTGCATACTTAATTAATGTGATCGATGACAGGACATTGCACTCTTAGGAAAGTAATCATGTTGTGTTTTTGTATCCTAATGTTGTTGCAGTTGCAAGTGTTCTAGTAAATGAGACGGTGTGTGTTTACAAGGTATTGTTGCAAGGTGAAGTTTGAATTTGGTATTTCCATGATAGACATGTATGTAAGAGAGATAGTTTTGTTAGACTATAATTGTGATTTTTCTTTGACAGTGTTATAATATTCTTGGTTCAAATATTTCTAATGTATGTTTGATTCTTGGTATCTTTCTTGAAGCATAGTAAATGAAATAGAACAATAATGTTCCTATAAAATGTATTGATGCTTCTTTCCTTGGTCATGAGTGGAATAGACTGTAGGAGTCCTCAGTCACATGAGATAGTGATTCATATTAGTATCTTGATATCAATGTTGAAGTGTGTATTGATAGGAGTAGCATAAGTGATGATCCTATGTTGTCAAGATAATGATCAATTTGTTTATGATTGTGAATATTTTTCTAAGACCAAATGTGTGTTTCTTGGTTTATCTTGCTTGACTAGTCAAGTGCAGATAGGAGCCTAATTTAGCTACTACTATTTTTTGGTTTGCATACTTATTGGTTGATTACACATAAGAATCTTGGATAGCTTGAAGTGGTTCAGTGTGATTCTCTTTTCCAATGATATATATTTTACAGTGTACTTGGATAGTTTGGTTCTCTATGTAGCTCTTTTCCATTTCTATCAAAAAGGGGGAGAAAGAGTGATGTAGTTGGTACCCCTATAATTTTTGGCATTGTGTCAAAACGGGGAGAAAGTTGATTTTTACAGCAGCTTACTTTGATGATTTACAACTTTTTTTACAACTTTGGTTGTTCATGCTTGATGTAGATTTCTGATTATTATGATGTTAATCTAATGTTCATGATTAGGATGATCATATTTTCTTATTATGATAGTGGTATTGATGGTTTTGGTTACATTTTTAGTAGTGTTGAATTGATGGTTTAAATAGGTACAACTTTGGGTTATTTGACACCAATGCCAAATGGGGATTTTGTTGACCCTAGTGGTATCTTTGGTTAGAATTGTGTCAAATAGGTATATGCAAGGTTTCAAGGTGATTGACATGATAATAGGTATATGGAACACTTGGTATGGCATTCATGGCATACATGATGACATTTTTTTATTCAATTAGCATCATTAGATTGGCTAATTTTCATGGTTGGAACAATGTACATTTGATGGCTTGTGAAGAAGATTGCAAGACTTTGGATTTTCTACCTATATGAATATTATTCATTGTTTATGTAACTTGATTCCAATCATTTGATGAAAATGGTGTTTGATTACTTGCAGAGCACATACTATGGTTTCATTACGATGAAAATTTAGGTTAAACTTTAAAAGGTCTATAGACCTTATCATCTACATCACATATGGGATTGATGCCTTAAATATCTTACCATGTGCATCTCATTTGTTTTAAATTTTTGAAGTCCTTACCATTAAGGACATTATCATTGGTATTGTTTAAGACATTAGAGATGTTTACACCACTTGTGGTGTCGGGCACTAAGAGTGATAAAAGAGTTTGAAAAGCAAAAGTTAAAAGAGCCTTTGTCGGGAATGCTTAAACCATGAACTACAAAGGTTAAGTTAATCTCAAGACTATCAAGTATATTTAGAGTTATAAGCTTGTTCCAAAGCTTGGATTAAGGATTTTTTTTTTTTGCATTTTTCTAAAAATTCCACATCATGACACAATGGGTTGCAAGGTCACATGGAGATCAAGGTCAAGGTTTTCAATTATCAAGAGGAGTGTAGTCAGTAGTTTGAAGTGACAAAACTTAAATGCAATGGGTAATATTATTTTTTAGCTATACTCTTGTTATTTAGTAGTAAAATTTGTTGTCAGTTGTGTGTTAAGTATTTTGATATCTTTGATTTTGGTTTGTTTATTAAAAAAATTGTTGGAGTTTGTTAAGTAGCTAGTTATGGATTTCTTGAGTATTATCTTTACAATTGTTAAGAGGAAATGGGTAAGGGTCTTTGTTTTCTATAATGGATAAAATGATGGCAATGTTCTTTATGTTTAGTTTTTGAAACAACAATAAATTGGTATAACATTGCTCATACTCCTCTACCTATCAGAAATAGTTTTGTTCATTCTCTCACCTATCATGGGCAGCTTGTAACTGAAAGGAATTTCAAAAGGAAATTAAAGGGAATTATATAAACAGTGTTACTTGACATTGTAACGAGAGAGTTTTTGAAGAAGAAATAAGAGACTATCTGTTGAGATAGTATTTGGAATCATAATACAAAATAAGTTGTAAAATACATCTAATTTTTTGAAGACTCCCATTATGAGTTTTTCAGGATATTAATGTATTGATTTTTGAAAATGATGGTTATGCAGTGAAACAGAGCAACCCTCTGTATTAAATTTGTTTTTCTTTATGATTGGAACATGCAATAATAAGGTCAAGTTAGTGAGACAAAAAAATGGCCTTTGCCAGTGAGGCATACTTGTAATCAGTGAGATTCTTAGACCAATGACACCATAACAGAATTGTAATTAGTGAAATTTTTACATAAGCCAGTGAGGAAATTTTGAGTGGTTTTTTCTACCCCATGAGGGTTTTTCCAGTCAGGAAATAATTGTGTTATGAGTTGTTTTCTATTCCTATTCATTTTTGTAAATGTGCTCAAATATTTTATACTTTTGTTTATGAATAATAACATTCAATTAATGAATGTGCTTATCATTTAAAAATTGAAAGCATAAATTTTGCAATAAATATTTAAGGTTTTGATGAAATTTTGTTAAGACACTGATTCATTCCCCCCCTCTTAGTGTCTTCCTCACTCCAATAGAAATAACATTGGAAAAATCCTCCTAAAAAAAAACCAATATAGGCCCTCTTACAAATGAGTGAAGAAAAGAAAAGGGAAAGGAAGAAACAACAAGAGAGGTATAACCCCAATCAAATATGGAAGAAGAATAGGAGATAAAACCAGAGAGATCCTCTAAACTAGGAAGCCCATTAGTCCCATTAATATATGAAGACTAGTTATATAGTGCATTGTTCAAGAAAATTATTTTTTCAAAAACACTACAAAAATACCCTGAGATGCCTCCTATCAAGAAGAAAACTACATAGAGGGAATTGATTCAACATATGGTAGCATCATAGATTACCTTGGAATATTTTATGAGTAGATTACCATACATATGAAATAGCTACCGCACCAAAACTATGGAGAGAAAGAAATTGGAGAAGAAGAGAAATTATGGGAATTGGTCATCTAGATGGTTACACATGCATTAACAAATCTAGAGAAGGAAAAAATGAATGATTTACAAGAAAAATAGATTTGGTCTAAACAACACCTAGATAAGCTTATGTTAGAAAAAAGAGAGATTACATATAAGTTATGAGAGAAAATCATAGAGGCTACTACAGAAACATATAAATAAATATGTGAGGAAGAAGAAAAATATAATATGTATTCAATACAAACCCCTCCTCCCTAGATAGATACACCCTCCTCTACAACACCTTCTCTAATGCAACCCATAAAGGATTTCTTAGTGAAACCACAACACATGCAAATGGTAGCATCTTCCCAATTGCTTCAACTAACAATGGTGGTGCAGCATAGAAAAATGGATCTTTGGACATTTTGGCTTAGTTTTTCCTCGATTTAGTGTTGTAATGTGGTTAACACATTCACATTAGGTCTTGGGCCCTTGTGAACTAACAAGAATTTTAATGGAACCTTGCAAAAGTGTTGTGAAGTTTTGTAACACACTTTCACACTTTTCTAGGGTCTCATTAATGTATTCAACCTAAATAACCCCTTTTTATCATTTACCAAGCCTTATTTCAAAGTGTTGTGAAGTATTGTAACAAAATTTGACAATTTTATAGGCTTGTCATTAATAATTGGGCTTTCTTATTCTTTAACTAGCCCCATTTTGCATCTACAGGCCTTACTTAAATGAGTATTTTTGAGAATAAACCCAATAAAACATCATTTAAAACATTTAAGTCTTGAAACCCGCCTCAAATTCCTAAGGTGGGACTCATTCACCATTATGGGTGAATGAGTCCCCTTAGGTGGGACCCATTCATCCGGAGTGGCAAATGAGTCCACTTTGGCTCAAAATTCAAAGTTAATTCAAATTTCTGGTGGGTTTTTATTTTCTAAGATATAAGATTGGCCTTTGATGAGGTATTTTTGAGAATTATTATATAATTAAGTATAAATAGAAGGTTTTTCTACTCATTTCCCCCCCCACTCAATCTATCAAGCATTCCAAGCATTTCAAGCATTTTCAATTCTACATCCATTGGAGTCATTACTTCTATGTTTACAGCAGTCTACTTCAAGGGTTTGGTTAGTTATAGCATTTAATTTTTTAATTCATCATTCTCTTTCCATATTTCATTTCATTTCAAGGGTTTAATTACCAACATGGGGTTTGACCAAGGCAAACCCCTATTCACTAACCTCACAAAAAAATTTCCCTCTCTTTGCATGTGATTTGTAGGTCTAGGTTATAGATTTTTCAAAGAGAAAGATAGGAAAATTTTCCATCAAGTTTTCAAAGCCATTCAAATTTTTCAAAGTCCTAAGAGAAGGTTGGAGAACACCTACAAGTTGAATTTGATAGTTTCTGACCCGAATTTGAATTAGGACTAGAAGAACAAACCAAGAACTACATATTCCACTTTTGAATTTCTAGAAATCTAGAAGTGGACTAATTCGCCATTAGTGGTGAATGAGTTCCACTGTAGGAATTTGATAGAGAGTTTTGTAGATCTAAGTTCCCATTTGTTTGAAACTTGTTTTGGCCTTGTTCACTCAAAGCAAGACTAAGTCGCCTAGCTTGGCGTATAAGTCCCACTTGCCCTAAAAAGAAGCAATTTCAAGATTCTAGAGCTCCATTCCAACTATCTCCAGTTTCCAAGTGCACACTTTAAATCTCATAGTTTTTTGTCACAATCTATTTGTATTTCTAGGCCTTTTTTCATATCATAGTGTGTTTCAAACATTTTACATTTTCCAAGCTTACACTTGGTGGTGAACCCCTTTATTAATTTTCATCCTTTAAGACAATCCCCTTTGTATTTAAATCCCAAGGGTTTGTTCTTGAGTGAAGCATTAAGGTTTTTGTATCTCTCTCCTTTTAGGTCCAAAACCCTAGAAGTGTAAGAGAGCCCCACATACAAAAATATTCGTTTCATTTTGGTGAACCTACATTTAGAGGATCATATTTTTTATTTGGAGTGCATTTACATTATAGATTTAGCTTACATTAACATTGCATTGCATTTTTCATTGTTTAATTTGCATTCTAGGGTTTCAAAATTTGCATTAGCAAAAATATCATATAGCTTGCATTATTTCATTTCATCTCATTAAAAATTGATAAAATTTTGCATTTGAACACATCATATTTGCATTAGAAAATATAAAAAGCATAAAATTCAATTTAAAAAATTCAAAAAAAATAGTACTGGTCAGTACTCATTCGCCACTTAGGGTGAATCAATGCCTTTGCACATTTTGCACTAAGTTTTTTGTCATTTACAATTCAAATTCTGAGTTTCTAATTTTTGTTTCTACATTTCAGTTTTACTTTCCATAATTTTAGTTTTAAGTATTCATTCTTGTTACATTGCATTTGCATCCATCCCACATTTATTATCCTTTGCATGAGTGGTTGGTGTCCTATTGCTAATACCATAGTGAGAAGAAGTTTGAGACTCATGGCATCTTGTGATAACACACTCATTATGGGTCTTGGGTTATGATCTGATTTAGGATCTAAGACGATTGTATGGAATGCTTAATGTTACAATTTAAAATCCAAAAGTGCTTAATTGAAATTTAACACTCAATGAAATTAAATTAACAAAATTACCAAGCGATTAAGGAAAGATTAGAATGAGAGAGAGAAAGAGAGAATGCAAACAATTGATAATGGATTTCATCATAAGAATGACTACGTCTCTAGGTCCCTCTCCAATGAGTAGACCAATCTGATTGAAATATTCAAAAAAATTGGCATTACATCAGCTTGCAAGCTCGTCCCTTCAAGCACGATGAAATTTTGGCATTCTCCTGACGTACAAGAATAGAAAAATTATCTCTCCAACACTTGAATAATTCCTCCAAAAATTCCTTCCAAAATCACTTAACTTACATCCCCCATCCTACCCCTTTTTTATTATATTACATGTTAAAATTGGTGTAAAACCAATTAACAACTCTATCTCCCCAACATAGAGAAAATTTTAATAATATACCCATAAGAAAATTTCTAGCCCCTTATTTTATGATCCGGGCTTTTGTTGTTACCAAATAATCTTGATTTATTTTTGTAGGGGTGGAAAATTTATTTGTTTTAGGCAAAAATATTAAAAAGCTACTTAAAATGGGGATTACACCTATATGGGAGGCTCCCCACAAAGTGTGGGCCACCCCAATGTTTAGGTGGTGCCCCACTTTATGTGGTTCACCCCCCATTACATGGGTGGCATTCCACACTATGTGGCTCGCCCCCCATATCGTGGGTGGCTTCCCACTAAATGTGGGTGCCCCCCTTAATGGGTGGGTTTATCCCACTTATTTAGGAGTTTACATATTTTTTTTGTATTTTATTTTATTTTGAATTATTTTTTCCCAAAATATTTTCCAAATGGAGGATTGAGGAGATGCCAAGTGTCAAAGGTTGAATGGCCATTGTGCTGATTGGGCATTGATGTCATCAGGTTGACCTAGATTTTGACCTTCCATAACTTCGCCATATGTACTCCGTTTTTCATGAAACAAACTTTGTCGGAATTATGATGATGAGTACTACACAATGGTGTTGACTTTGACTGATTTTGACAACTTTTATTTTTTCCCTTTTTCTGATGATGTCAATTCTGAAGATAAAAGAGAAACTTCAATTTTTGACGAAGATCCTCCGGATCAATCCTCCCCACTGGAGAGCTTTTGGACCTTCGAAAGCTTGATTACTTAGAAATTAAGTGAGGGTAAAGTTCCCTCACTTTACCAATCTCCATCCATTTTTCCTTGCATGGATTCATCCCCTTTAGTCCCACTTTGAGGTACTCAACTGCTCCCCTTCATGACATCCTATTTTTCCTGTCTATGATGATGTCTTCAGGTAACTCCAATATGTACTTTGATGAAAGGTCATCAATTGATGGAACCTGAATGTCAATCTTCTCATTCAATATCATCAGAGGTTCATACAACTTCAAGTTCTCAACATTGACAACTGAATAGATCTGCATGTATGGAGGAAGATTGAGGTGAAAGGCATTGGTTCCAATCTTTTCCAAGATCTCAAAGGGACCATACGGAATTGGCTTGAGCTTCCTTCCTTCGCCTTGCATTATTTCCTTGCTGATATGTAACCAAACGTGGTCACCAACTTGAAAATGATGATCAGTGTGATGTTTATCATGTCAAGCCTTGTATTTGGCTTGACTCTTTCCACATGTGTTTCCACTGCCTAATGGATGGCTTAGTCTTTCTAGATGAACTTCAAAGCCTTATCTGAATCATGGCATCCATCTTCAATATCATCTTTTCCAAAACCAAAATCCATCAGAGTCTTAGGCACATAACCGAAACAAGTCTCAAAGGAGACCTCTTTGTAGAAGAGTGTGTCACATGGTTGTAAGCATGCTGCAAATAATGAAGACTCTCACCCACAATTTGGGATGCTTGTTGTAGTAGCCTCTGAGTAGATGTACAACTGTCTTGTTTACAACCTCTTTCTTTTCATCAGTCTGCGAATGGAAGGTTGTATTATTCTTCATTCTGGTGTCCATGAGTCCCCACAAAGCTGACCAAAATTCCCCTAAGAATCAAGAATCTCGATCCAATACAATAGAAGTAGGTAACCCAAAGTGAACCCATACAAATTGGAAGTACATTTGAGTTGTTAGTTCAGGAGTAACTTGCTTTTTACATGGCATTAAGATACACATTTTACTAAACCAATCAACTACTACATAAAGATAATCATGACCCTTCCTAGACATAGTTAAACCCTCAACAAAATCCATAGACACACTTTCCCATGGATGGGATGGAATAGGTAATGGTGTGTACAATACCATTTTTCTGTTACTTGGTTTACTAGTTGCACACATAATACAACCCTTAATGTATTTGGTGACAGTTTCCTAAATTTTAGGCCAGTAACAATATTTTTACAATTAAGTAACTATTTTACTTAGCCCAAAATGTCCTGCAATCAAAGAGGTATGAGATTCATGAATTACATGTGTTTGTTCATCTTTCAGAACACATAACTTTCCCAAATGATACAAAAGTTTATCCTACACATAGTAATCTTTCTCTTCTATTGTTTTACTTGCAATTAAAGTTGGATAAATATCCTTAAAATTTTCATCATTAGCATATTGTTCCTGAAAGCTTTCATGCATCATGGAACTACCTTTAAGGATAATCAATGAGTGCATAATAGGATGCCTAGAAAGCATATCTACTACTTTGTTATGGGTACCTTTCTTGTACTTAATTACTAAGTAAAACTATTGTAAAAATCCCATCCACCTGAAATGCCTACTTTGTTGCAATTTAGACTATGAGTGCAAGTATTGTAGTGGTTGGTGATTAGTGTGGATTACATTTTCTTTCCCCATTATGTAATGTTTCCATTTCTTAACAGTCTGAACTAATGCATAAATTTACTTATCATAAGTAGGATAGTTACTTGCTGCTCCTAAAAAGGTTTCAGAGTGGTAGCAAACTGGTTTACCTCCTTGCATAAGAACAGCTCCCATGGAAAACCCGCTTGCATCAGTCTTGATCTCAAATGGCTAATGTAGATCTGGTAAAGCTAGAACTGGTGCAGTGCTTAACTTTTCCTTCAAAGTATTGAAGGCCTTTTGCTATGGACCTCCCCATCGAAAAGTTGTCTTTGTACCTGTCAATGCTTGCAATGGTGATGCAATGTAGGAGAAGTTTGCAATGAACTTTCTCCAGTACTAGACTGCACCTAAGAAACTTCTAACTTTTGTTACAGTACTTGGCTTAGGCTAGTTTACAATAGCATCGACCTTCACAGGGTCTACTTTCAATTGACCATTCCCTACGACATAGCCTAAGTACACTAGAGATGTCTTTGCAAATTCATAGTTAGACATCTTTACATAGAGTTTTTCTTTTCTCAAAACATCAAATGTTTTCTTTACATGACTTACATGATCATCCCAAGACTTGCTAAATATAAGAATATCATCTAGATAGACTGACAAAATCATCAATAAAAGGATGAAATACATCGTTCATGACTCGCATGAACATGGCGGGTGCATTACAAAGCCCGAAGGGCATAACTAACCATTCATAAAGTCTCTGTTTTGTCTTGAAAGCAGTTTTCCAAATGTCATCTTCTACAATTCTAATTTGATGATAACCACTTTGCAAATATAATTTAGTGAAATAAACTACATGTTTCAAGTGATCAAGTAAATCATCAATTCTTGGAAAAGGGTACCTATTTTTTACCGTTATCTTGTTCAAGGCGTGGTAGTCAATGAACATTCTCCAAGATCCATCTTTCTTTGGAACCAACACAATTGGAGAACCACAAGGAGATGTACTAGGATGGACAACTCCTTTCTCCACTAACTCCTAAACCTGTTTCT
Source organism: Sequoia sempervirens (assembly GCA_007258455.2). Classification (NCBI taxonomy): domain Eukaryota; kingdom Viridiplantae; phylum Streptophyta; class Pinopsida; order Cupressales; family Cupressaceae; genus Sequoia; species Sequoia sempervirens. The sequence goes on along the minus strand of VDFB02000003.1, from coordinate 422,355,069 downwards.
TAATTTCCTCATTCTGCATAATGGACAAATGGTACAAGCCGATGTTAGGCAATGGCACATCCTACTGCAACTGGATTTCATGTTGTATTTCCCTCTTGGGCGGCAACCCCTTTGGTTCCTCAAAAAATTCATCATAAGTAGAAACAATTTTGACCATTTCAACCTTATGTTTTGGGTCACAACCCTTAAATGCCTCAGAGTTATCTTCTTCTTTGGATTTTATAAGCATTAACACAAATTTCTTACTAGAGTTGACTAACCTTTTCATTTGACCAGCATTAACTAGTGTGAGATTAGTCTTGACCTTGTGTGCATGTACAATGTATTCTACCCCATCTTTAAAAATATGATACTTGTTCTCCCCCTATAAAATATTGCCTTTCTATCATACAAATAAGGACTCCCTAATACAAGCCCACAAATATCTATAGGTACAACATCTACTTCTACTTCATCAATGAAATTAGCAGTGATGGAAAAACACAATTTGCACTATTTTGTCACCTGCAACTGTACATCATTACATACCCATCCAAGTGGATAGGGCTTAGGATGAGGAGTAGTAGTTAGATTCAATTTCTTAACAACCTCTTCAAAAATCAAGTTGACTTGAGAGCCTGAATCAAATAGTGTATCAATCTTTATGTGTTTAGTTACCACATGAATGTGAAATAGTTCATTTCATTGTTTATCAACTTTAGGAGTGGATACTTTACTTGCATTACTTGTACTTGCATTAGAAATACTTGCATCAAAAGAGAGAATTATACCTTTCCCTTTACCTTGGATCCTAGCAGCAACAATCTTTGTCTCATCTCCGAAATCAGATCCAAGATCCTATTGAATGATAGCAGCAGTAGTCTTGTGTTTTCCTTTATTGCCTTCAAATATTTTTGGCCTTGCCTCCGGATGCAATTTCCAGCACCTCAATTCATAATGGCCCTCTTTCTTACAATGTGAGCATGTGGGGTTTTCACCCTCTTTCTTCACCGTAGTTGTCTTCTTTCCTTTACCTTTATCTTTATCTTTACCCTTAGACTTTCCCTCGGACTTAGATGGCTTTTTATCAAACTTATCAATGAATGATCCCTTACCTCTAGAATCTAAGTGGGTAGCTTGAACACAAACTTCATCAAAGTTAGTGGGATTCAAAACCAAAATTGAATGTCTAAGGTAGGAATGAAGACTCCTATGTACTTCAACAAAGTATCTTGGGTGTACAAAGGAACATCTAATGCAATAGCGCTTTTATGAAATTCATGAGTGTATTCCTAAATAGACTGACCTTTCCCTTGCCTAAACATCTTCCAGATCATCATTAATGGTTGCATGTAGCCGAAGGGATAGAATTGATTTTTAAGAGCACTTACAAGTTATGTCTAGGACAAGTTGACTTTACCATGTTGAGATATTTCTGCCCTAGTCCTACTCTCCCACCAAGTTAGAGTTGTACCCCCTAACTGAAGAGTAGAAAGTTGGATCCTATCAGCATCATCTACAAGGTTTTGGACTCTACAATAGACTTCAACCTACTAAATCCAATCATCTATTTTTTCAACATTTAATTCACCACAATATTTTGGTAAGTCAAATTTTACATCCAACTTAATCTTGGGCTTATGTGCACCCTTAAAAGGATTAAAAGGCATAGAATGAGTAGAAGAAGGAGAAGACGGAGAAGACGGAGAAGAAGGAGAAGAGGGAGGTGTCTTCAGAGGCTCAGGATCATCTCCTGATTTCTTTCCTTTGCTTGCACGAGCTTCATGTATCTAACTCCTTTCTTGCCTCTCTTGGAATAAGACTTCGACAATGGAATTCCTATCAAGAAAATCCTTCTAAAATTCCTTCTCACAAAACTCAACTTTTTCCATCATTTGGATCTTCCATATGTGTTCGTGAATGAGCTCTTCATCTTCCAATCTCTGGATTATACTCTTCAAGTTTTCCTTTTCCTTGTTGAAGCTCAGAGCGTGTAAGCATTTGAATCTACAATACTAGTCAAAACATAGCTTTGATACCAATTTGATCTAATTTAGGATCTAAGACAATTGCATGGAATGCTTAATGTTACAATTTAAAATCCAAAAGTGCTTAATTGAAATTTAACACTCAATGAAATTAAATTAACAAAATTACCAAGCAATTAAGGAAATATTAGAATGAGAGAGAGAAAGAGAGAATGCAAACAATTGATAACGAAGTTCATCGTAAGAACGACTATGTTTCTAGGTCCCTCTCCAACGAGTAGACCGATCTGATTGAAATCTTCAAAAAAATTGGCATTACATTAGCTTGCAAGATCTTCCCTTCAAGCACAATAGAATTCTAGTATTCTCCTGACATACAGGAATAGAAAAATTATCTCTCCAACACTTGAATAATTCCTCCAAAAATTAATTCCAAAATCACTTAACTTACACCCCCCATCCTACCCCTTTTTATATTATATTACATGTTAAAATTGATGTAAAACCAATTAACAACTCTATCTCCCCAACATAGAGAAATTTTTAATAATGTACCATAACAAAATTTCTAGCCCCTTATTTTATGATTTGAGCTTTTTTTGTTACCAAATAATCTTGATTTATTTTTGTAGGGGTGGCAAAGTTATTTGTTTTAGGAAAAAATATTAAAAAGCTCCTTAAAATGGGGATTCCACCTATATGGGAGGCTCCCCACAAAGTGTGGGCCACCCCCATGTTTAGGTGGTGCCCCACTTTATGTAGGTCGCCCCCCATTACATGGGTGGTGTTCCACACTATGTGGGTCACCCCCCATATGGTGGGTGGCTTCCTACTAAATGTGGGTGCCCCCCTTAATGGGTGGGTTTATCCCACTTATTTAAGAGTTTACATATTTTTTATGTATTTTATTTTATTTTGAATTATTTTTTCCCAAAATATTTTCCAAATGGGGGATTGAGGGGATGCCAAGTGTCAAGGGCTGATTGGCCATTGTGCTTACTGGGCACTGATGTCATCAGGTTGACCCAGATTTTGACCTTCCATAACTTCACCATATGGACTCTGTTTTTCATGAAACAAACTTTGCCAGAATTGTGACGATGAGTACTACACAATGGTGTTGAATTTGGCCAGTTTTAAAAAATATATTTTTTCCCTTTTTCTGATGATGCCGATTCTGAAGATAAAAGAGAAACTTCAATTTTTGATGAAGATCCTTTGGATCAGGTTATCTAAAGCTTCCACTCCTAGTATTGACGCTAGTACACTAGGCATGGATAATACCCTTAGCAACTCTTTTCCTTCCGGTAACATGCATGTTGAACCAAGGAATGATGATATCCCACAAGAGAAAATCCTTCAAATTCATGAGGACTTAATCAACCTGCAACACCAAGTTAATCTTGAAAAAAAAATTGGTATTACAATTCCTACCATAGAAAACATTCATTGCATGCTTGAAAGTGATGAAGGCATTCACCTTATGAAAAAAATAGTTTAAATCTTTTGAAAACATCTTCCTTCAACCTCTAGTTCTCCTATACCAACAAATAATGTTGCCAACCAAGGGGGAACTCAAATTCCCCCTCCCTCAATGATAGCCTCAATACCTACCTATACCACTCAAATCACAACGATAATGCAACAAGTTAGTAATGTGATTCCTTCCATGGGTATTCCTACTAGCATCCCTAGTTCCTATGTGGCAATGCATGTTCTATCTTCTACATTATTGTTGTCTCTTAGAAATTGCACCCTATGCAGAGTTATGAAAATTGAGCTTTCTAGAGAAACATGGGATCATTTCAAGGTTTTGGGTCACTTAAAGTTGAAATGAACCTCCGAAGAAGGTCGGCTTCCTTTTTGATATTACCTAAACTACTAATTTTGTGAAGGGAAAGGGAGAAGGAGAATACATAAAAAAATTAAACTAACTCTATGGTGATACACTGAAACTAATAAGAACAATGAGATACAATTATTACACTTGAATACTGATGATGGACATGGGACTGCACAACAAGATTCTGTAGATTATGCATACAAACAAGTTTGACATGCACACACTTTCAAGACAGAAAAGCATATTTTCACAAATTAAAAGCTCATGTGCAATTAAGTAAACATAGTTTGTAACCTACATGATACTACTTTTGCAAAGGAAGGCATGCTATCATGAAACCAAGCTATAAGGAAAAGAAATATTTCACTTAGTAGCTTGATGAATCACTTTAAAATGTACAATACTTCACAAGAACTAGAAGGCAAAGAGTGAACCACCAATGGTAACAAAGGTAAGTTTTATATAACATGTTCCAAAATGAGTTACAATTTTTTTCTAATCTGAGAGAGGACTACAAAAAGTCACAGACTTCAGAAAAAGCATCAGGAGAACTGCTTTACAAGAAGGAAAAAATGCCGTATATACAAAAAGTGTGTCGACCCCTTAGGGTTTACAACAATATCAGTGCTCAGAAAAATATATCCTTAGATCTTTTGATGAAATTAATGTTGTATTGAAGTGTGTCCTTGTTGTCCATGTCGGTGAAGAGATGTTTCCAGGAATGGCCTTCTTTAGATCTTTCTGCAACCACAGCATTTACTTTGAGTCTTTGTGTCCCTTGTCTGAATCTCCCTACCAAGCTGCTTTGAGTGCATTGAAGCCCTCATCATTTATGTCTATCCACTCTTTCCAATCGACGTCGCAATTGTCCCTATGGTCTCTACCTTTTTTTGTTTGATAACACCTTCTGGATGTCAAACTGATCCATCACTTTATTCTCAGAGCAACTCCACATCGCTTACGTTCTGTTGATCTTCTTCACAGGGTCAGACTGACACGGCTCACTTGTAGCTCCCTCTAATTGGCTAGGCACATTCCACGTAGATTCCTCAGGTGGTCAAAATCTCTTCCTACAGAATCGCATGTCGGTGAGACACTAATCATGTCTCCCCGATGTGATTATGCAGTAGCATCGGCATAGAATACAACTGTCACTGAGAGTTCTCATCGAGCTAGAAAAGTTGTATCGAAATCACCTTTGTCATCCTCCAGAACATCGGCAAGACATATCACTTTTGGCAAGATGCTACAGTGAACCCTTCAGGAGTCATACCAACACCCTTTTCATTGGAAAATCCATCGCTATCGGCCAGAGATTACTTGTTCAGGAAGACCTTATATCAATCCCCTCTTCTCTCAGCAAGTACATCCATGTCAGCAAGATACTACCAAGTCAGCAAGACCTCATAGTGAGTTCTTTTCCATCACTCCGAGCTGGTTCTGCTTCCCTCCTCTCTCAGTAAGACTCCCCACAGCTCGGCCAAACCTCCTGGTGAACACAATTATTTCTCCTCGAGCTCCTATTCTTTCATTTCAAAAAGACCTCATGACGAAGGAAAAACACTACATCGAGCCCCCGTTTGTTTTGGCAATACCACCCTCAGTTGAGGAGACATATCCCCAAAGACATCACCATGCCGAGCTCTCACCTTGTTGCTGAGACCTTGGCCTATCAGTGTGACCTTTCACCGAGCACATTCCGATCTCCCCGAGCTCGGATCATATTTCAATGAGACTCCCACGGGTCGGAAAAAGATCTTTCCAAGCTCAAAACACCATGTCAATCATCATGAGTTGTGCCACGGCCCAGAATGGTCACCAAGACCACCTTTGGTCAGTGATACATTACACCGACCGAGCCTTCGGTCAATGAATGCACCCTCCTTTGACGAGACTTTTCCCTATCAGCCAGAGGTTATATCGATTTCATTCTCTCTCAGTGAGACCTCCCTCGGTTGGCAAGACTCCTGCCGAGGGAAAAACACATATATCGAGACCCTATCAACAGGACCTCATTTGATTGGCAGGACCTCATGGCGAAAGCCTCAACTCGCTGAGACATCCTCCATTCGCTGACACCTCCCATCGAAGCCACAACTCTATACCAAAGACTCCTTTTTCCAGGACATTTTGGAGTCACCCAGGCATTTCGGTGAATGCATTCATTCTCCTCGAAGGCACATCTTATCGATGAGACACCTCCTAATCGCTGAAACCTTATAGCAATAAATTCATGTTTTGTCAATGTTTTATTTCAGAAAGAGTTCACCTTATCGGTGAGACATTTTTCGAAGTCATCCTTCTCTCGGCAACATCCTTCTGATGACGCCTCCACTTCGCTAAGACTCTGATAGATCAGCAAGACCTTATGCCGATACGACCTTATGTCGGTGAGACATCTTTCGTTCACCAAGACATTTCCCTGAAGTCTCCCCATTTCACCGAGAGATTCATTTTGTCAGGGAGACATCCTCCATAGTTGGCGAGACCTTACGGCAAAGACAAACTGATCTCCCCGACGTCGGCTTGGTGATTAACTATTGGTGTGACAATCACCAGTCAGGAAGACCTCACAGTGGGAGACAAGGCCTTATGTCGAGAGCTCCCCACAAACAACTGTCGGCGTGACCCTTGACAAGCAGAGAGATACATGAAGACTCCTGGCGACCCGAAAGTCTTGGCAACTGGTTTATCAACCGCATAGGATGCACTGCACTGCTAGTCGGCAAGACCATAGGAAGGTCTTGCCGACTTTCTTCTTTGGTGGATTTTATGCCACATCTGACTAAGGTGAGGCTTCCAATATACTTCCCTATGAGGTAGCACCAATGAAAGGAACCAACCCTTGATGAAAATTTCTCCATTTGGCCCCAATGAATCTCTGAAACATAGATTGTCTGCCTGATTGAGCCCGTAGGTGAAAATTGGGCAACAATTACCACCTATACGCATTAAATTCACTTGTACTACTGTTGTATACACTCCACCACCTCTTTCACTTCTACCTCATATCACTTTTACTAATCCTCTCATAACATGCAACTTTTCAAAACTATTTCATCTATACAAAAGAAAATCTCCACCATAAACCAAAACCATAAAGGCCCACCCACATACTATATCAAAAGTAGTTTATTATCCTTGGATACATTGTGAACACCAATGCCACAAGGTGTAGAGGTTCCTATATTTGAGAAATATGGAGGGAAGGGAGATCCTTCTAACCATGTCAATATCTTACCATGCTTTATGCAATGACTTTGTCCTTGATGATAAATTGTTGGCAAAACTCTTTCCTAGGTCCTTAAAATATACTACCTTGGAATGGTTTTCTTCCTTACTGAATAATTCATTTCATTCATTTAATGAACTTGTTGATGCATTTGTAACCCATTTCCAAGTGCATATGGCTCCAAAGAAAACCTTGGTTGATTTGATGAGATGCAAGAAAAATGAGGACGAAAAGATAACTAATTTTATCTCACAATATCAATTTCTTTATTCCCAAATTGATGTCAAGGTCCCCAACCCACACTTTCAAAAGATGTTTGTAGAGAACTTGCAAACTAAACTTCAAGACAAGCTAACTATGATAAAATTCCCATCCCTCATGCACTTGTGTACTACCCTTTGTGATTATCAAAATTTAGTTAGTAGTTGAGATAAAAGGTCCACCTCTAGCCAAATTGAGAAAGTTGAGCCCACCAACCAAAAAAATTCTCAACCATTTAGAAAAAAATAAAAGGTTCCTTCAATTTAATCCTTCTCATCCAACAACTCAAAATGTGAATAACCAAATAGTAGCTATTAAAACCTCAGTTCCCTTTAGTTATGGAGATCTAAAAAGACAATTCACACCCTTACCCCAAATCCTTCATAACACAATGTCCCAACTTTTACAACAACAAATGATTACCTTTCCTCTCATCAAAACATCTGACCCTACTAAGACTTTACCCCTGAGCTTTAAATCAAATGTTTATTGCCACTAAAATTGAAAAAATGGACATGACACGAAACATTGCAAGCATCTTAAACATCTTGTGCAAGACCTCATTGATTTTGGTCGTCTATCCATTTTAGGTGTTAGTGATTGAGGCAATAATTCTATTGCCCCTCCAAAACTAAACTTACAAATTTCCACTAATCCAATGCCTTATCATAATATTTTATTTGTAAAAGCTAGTGAAACTACATAGAATGATGTGATGAATGCTGATATAGATGATGAACATAAGGACCCTATCGCAAATGATATAAATAGATCTCACATGTGGAGAGAATGTGATCATCAAGGAATTTTTAGTATTGCATGAACTTTATCAAGATGGCTATAATAAACCAAAAGGATGGATCAAGATGCACAGTGGTTTTGCTTTCCCTACTACACCATAGAAAAAAAGACCCTTTGGTTGACATGGGATTAATTCATGATAAATTGACTTAATGAGGCCTTGATTCAGGTGTTGTGAGGAATTTTATGCATCCACAATAGGTCTTGGACCCTTATAAATTGAATAAAATTCTTTTAACGATGTCTTGAAAAGGTTTTGTAAAGTGTTGTAAGATACTTTCACACTTTTCTAGACTTAATGAACCTATTTCTCCCTAATGCAACATTATAAAATGTGTTTAATAACATTATTACATCAATCTAGAAGGATTATAACTTAAACCTGATGTTAAACTAGTGCTATAATGTGTCTTGCACATTCACATTGGTTCTTGTGCCATCCTAGGCTATGTGGACCTCATTTTAGTGTTGTAAAGTGTATTTAATCACACTTTCACATTGATTTTTGTGTCCCAAGCCCTATTTTACATTCACATCATCACTAATAGTCTTATATTAACCCATATTATGCATCCTGAGGCTTAAATTGATCAAATACTTGACAAAGTTTCATTTTAAACCTTATTTCCTTATCTCCTACCTTCCTAGCTGTCAAATTGGCCCCTATGGGACCCATTCACCATGCATAGTGGATCAGTCCCATCTAGGTGGGACACATTCACCATGTATATCGAATGAGTCTCGTTTGGCCCAATTTTGACCATTGAGTGGCAAAAAAGTGAAATTTATGTTTAATATTACTTCATGTCGGTCTGTGATGAGGTATTAATGGGTAAAATAAGAGAATTTTCTATAAATATAAGTATTTTAACCTATTTTCATATCTCTCATCTCTTATCACTCCCCCATCCATCATTCTTCTATCTCAAGTCAAGCAACTTAGGGTTTTATCATTGCAAGACACCAAGAAAGCTCCTAAAGACATTCAAGGGCTAAATATTACTCTATTGTTATAGAAATATATGATCAAACATCATGGAAAGGTAATAAATTCCATTATTGAATCTTTCATTCCATTCTTACATCATTATGGTTTAATTACCTAAAAGGGTTTTGACCAAGGCAAACCCCCATGCCCTAACATTCAACATCTCTTCTTCTTGTCTTGGGTGTTTGTAGCTTTAGGACTATTGGAAGCTTGGAAATAATTGAAAATAAAATTTCAAAGTTTCTCAAGTCTTCTCCTCATTAAACAAGTCATAATATCAACAAAAACTCATTTTCAAATCTATAAATTAGAGTTTCAAAAGCAGATACCTATAGGAAGTTAAAGTGTAGATCAGAAGCTTCAGATTCCACTTTAGAAAATATAGAAATTCAAAGGTGGACTCATTCACCATGGGTGGTGAATGAGTCACACTCCAAGGTCAGTTTTTTTTTTTTTCATTTTTAGACACCCTTTTGATAGAAATAGGTTTTGGCTTAGTTTCACAGAACTAGGACCGATTCACCCAGAATGGCAAATGATCCCCACCAAGCTTGAAAATTAGCATCGGTAGTGTTGCAAAAGAAATTTTTAGTCTCCTTCAAGTTTTTAGGTGCACACTTCAAGTTTCCTTCATTTATATTTAGTGTTGCATTCGTTTCTAGTTCATTGTTGTATTACATAATGTGTTTTCAAAAATCACTTGTTTCTTAGGTTTTTCATTCATATTTGATCAATTTCATAGCTTATTTATACTTACATCATTTCATTTAGCCTAAAAAACATCATACATAACATAATTTGAATGAACCCTTTAGCATTTTTGGCCCTACTCTCTCCGTTTAGGTGAAAACACCCAGAAGAGTTAGGGAGTCTTGTGAGTGCCAAAAATCTACGGTTCATTTTGGTGAAACTAATTTTTAGAATACTTTCTTGTCTGATTTGGATTCCTTCATCATACATCTATCTTGCATTTATCTTGCATTAGGACTTACATGAATTCATTTGCATGCTAGGTTTCAAATTTTGCATACATAGAAAAGTGAATTTAGGTTGAATTTTTAACCTCTAAATTCCTTTAGATTTTCTAAAATTTTGTATTTTTCCTTAGGTCTACATCATAGTACACATAAACCATAAAAAATCATCAAAAATTTATGATAATTCTAAAAAATTCCATACTGGGACTCATTCGCCACCCTGGGCGAATCAGTCCCTTTTGACCTCTGAAACTACATTTTACAGAACTCAAAACTCTATTTTTAAGCTTATGTTTGGTGCCTTAACCTATCTATATTAGTTAGTTTCATTTCTATAACATGCATTTCATAAGATCTAGCCTTAATTAGCTCATTTCATGCATGGTTTACATTCCAAGTTTGCATTCTCATCTTGTTACATATAATAATTAGTCAATTGTCATCTTTGAAATCTGAAACATTATTCTTCATTTGCATCTTTTCTTTAGCATTGTTACTTTTCAAGATTTTAGATTAATCATTCCATCAAGTTTTCATTACAAAATTCTATAGTTATCATCTTGCATGTTCTCTTTTTAGATATTATTGCATGTTGTAAGAAACTTTTGTTAAAAGCATATGAATATGAGGTCCTTTCCCATCTCCTTTTGTTTGTCATAGATCCCTCTCCTAGTTCCCCTTTTGTGGATGAGGTTAGTTTAGTGAAATAAACCTTGGATATTCATAACACTTATATTTTTTTTTTCTCCTATTATCTCTCACACTTTTGAACATATTTTAATGCTAGAAGAACTAATTGATGAGAGTTGTGACAATTTTAGTTGTTTCTATCATCTTCCCTCTTCTATTAGACATACCATTACTAAAGAAGAGGAAATCACACTAATTAATCATGAAAAACACACAACACAACATGATGATGATATCATAGACACATTTCTTAACATCACTCTACCTAGTCTACATTCATCTCCCATCTCCTCCCCCATTTGTGAAAATGTTTGTGTGAGAAATCATGGCAATCACATTATTTGTGAGGAGGATATGTTGGCATTAGATGATCAAATCTTTATGACCTATGACAATACTCTTTATTTTTCTTCCCCTATTTTGGAAGACATTATTGGACAAAGGGAGGCAATCACAGCTAATCATGATCATCATACTTGTTCTTCTCCTACTTGTGAAGAAGATATTTTGGGATTAGAAGAACTATACATTGAACATCATGAGAATCTTTTTGCTCCCTTTCCTAACTTTTCCCCCATCCAAGAACAAATAATTTAAAAAAAAGATCCAATCATTGAAAAACAAGAATGTGATTCTTTTTCTTCTCTTGATGCCTTTCCCACTTGTGATAAAGCTACTTTACAAATTTCCAACTCTGATGAACATATTACAAGCTCTCCTAGTAGGGTAGATAATATGGAACAAGAGAATGATAAATTACAAACACTGAATGATTGCATAAAGTCTTCCCCTTTTCTCATCATTATCAATAATCAAACACATTCAACCATTAATAACTCCCTTGGTTGTGATGAAGTTATTTTGGATGAACCAAACCTTAATTGTCACAAACATGTGGTTTGTCATTCTCCTAAGAACTCTCCTTTTAGGGAGGATATTATTACCCAAGACAAATATAACATTCCCTTCAAAGACAATGAATAATCCCACTTGTTACGGGATGTTAACATTATCCAACCTCAACTTATCCTTTATCCCTTCACATAAACCTTCACCTAAACCTAAGTATACTCTCCATCCACCTTCTCACAAACAACAAACTCAAAATAAACCTAAATTCATCCTTTATCCACCTCAAAATAATGTATCATACTAGCCAAGTTATAATAATGTTGCTCATACATATAACACTCAAAATAATCTACAACCATCACAACCAACCCCAATCTCTTTACCTTAACCTAATCCACCTAGTGCTCCTCGCTTCATCCCACACACAAAGGATTATGATCTTGTTGAACAACTTAAGAAAACTCATGCTAAGATCTCATTATGGGACCTTATTCAAGCCTCCCCTCACTATCACAACATGATCCAATCTACCTTGCAAAAACTTCATGTCTCTTCTAATGCATAACCAACTAACATCATAGCCATAATCCAAGGAATAAATCCTAACATTGTTTTCTGCCAAAGTTAGCTTCCTCCTTTGGAAGTGCAAAAACAAAATGAAGCTTTTATGATTATTTATCAATACAAATGAATAGGTATTAAGATAAATCTTATAGATACTAGTTTTTTTCTTAACATATGTGGAGTAAACCTTCTTGATAGACTTGGTATCGATAGATCAAATATCCAATCTGTTTCTTTATCCATGAGGGGATTTGACAATGTAAGAAAACAAACACTTGGTGTGATCACTTTACCTCTTACATTTGGAGTGGCCACATTGGAAACACCAATCCATGTTATGCCTAATGATCTTTCATATAACCTTCTTCTAGGCAAGTCATGGATTCATGCAATGAATGGTGTGCCTTCCACTCTTCATCATAAAATGAAATATATCCACAACAACAAAGTGTACACACTCAATGTTGATGATGAGCCTTATAGTGTCTTACAACTTGAGAAAATAAAATAGAACACATTTCATATATTAACACCAACCACACAAGTGGAACCCACACAACATGAGGAAAAACAACAACATAGTGAACACATCATGAAGCTATTAGCTAATGATTTGGGTTCCTTGAATTTTGAACATGACTTCATGGGTGAGTATAAGATCATACACAAAAATTCAAATAGGGAAAATGAAAGAGTAGATTCCCCTTCCAAAGCATCTTCCTCCACTACTTTAGACAAAGACGAAAACTACATAGTCACCTTTGATGATTCTTATGATCAACCACCACTTGATCCAAAAGAAATGAAGAAGCCTTATGGAAAAGGTTATGAGCTTATGAAAAAACCTGGATATAGTGGAAATGGATGTGGTGCTCAAGAACAAGGTATCCACAACCCTATAGAACCTAACACACAAAAAACAACTCATGGTCTCAATTATTGTCCTACAATAGATATCGCCAAACCTTCAACCAACATCACCAGTCTCCCACAACACACTCCTACATCATCCTTAACAACTAATGGTCTTGAACATCATCCTTTGTACCTAACATGCAAAACATAATTGTGCCTTCGCTTAATGTCAATGTCTTCTCACAAAACGCTCATGACTTGATCTTCGTTAGATTTTGTATCCTCCTATAATAGAGAGAAAAAAATATTGCAATCTAAAGAGTCTTGCGTAGGTATGACATATACTACTAAGAAATATGTATCTTTCACACCAACCACAAGACCACCTTTTATCATTGATCAAGAGGGTATCTTGTTGAGACTGCTCCAAAATCACTTGATCTCTCTCCCTCCAATAACTCAAAAGAAATATTATTCCAAGACTTCATATTGTGCCTATCATAGAGTTTATGGTCACTCCACTAATGAATATAATTCTTTGAGTCGTAAAATCCAACATTTTTAGTAGTTTGGTATGCTTCCCCTTTGTGGGGAGACCTAATTCCTCTAATTGATATTGATTTTCACTCTCACCTACACTTCATCCATCATTTTGGCTAGCCCTTGTCCTACACTCAGTGGGGTAAAAGGGTTATGTAGCCTCGTCCTCATATGTCACTTTCCGTTGCCTATTTTAACTAATTTTTAACCTTTCATGAACACATAAGAGCAAGCTTGGGATGTGGACGACATGCCTTAAGTTGGCTTGCATGTGATATACTATGTTTTTCATGACATAGCTTATTAGAACCATATGACTTGGCATAGGGATTTTTGAGTAAGCTCGCATATTCTCCTTCTAATTTAAAGCAATTTCTCACAATAATGATGTTCACAACCATTTTAAAGTGGGGGAATACATCACCACTCACATTTCATTGTATGGTTTTCTTTTTCTTGTGATTTCCTCTCTTGGAAGCATTAAGTACAATGTTGCCTAGGATGAGACCTTGCACTTGTCCTCTCTTGGAAACAAGATGAGATCATTTCCACTTATCCTCTCTTGGAGACATTGGGCATGATGTTCACTAAGATGATACATTGCACGAACAAAGAAAAATACCTTTGAATAATCCTTAACATTATTTTGCATTAACAATGTCTATGAGTGTCAAGCATATGAATTTTTTATTACCTCATAGAGCTCAAAACAACATCATCTTCTTTGTCACACCTTATTAAATTTATCAGGAGGTATAGTTCTTTGATATGGTTGAGCGGGAAGCCCACTCAGTGGCATGAATTTCCCCATACCCACCTTTGTGTTTGTGAGTACATACCAACTAGCATATTTTTCTCACCTTTTGGGATTTATCACCCCATAGACAATCAAAAGTTCTATGACCCTAGAGTGAATATGTTGTGGACTTCTCATCCCACAAATGACCTAAGGTTCTATGGCCCTAGAGTGAGTGCATCCTTTCACCCCATCTTTCTTCCTTTTAGCTCTTTTCATTGCATGATTTTGTATCTTGATGGCTTGACTTAGGATCTTTGATCCTAGGGGCTTGACCACCTCCTTGATCTTTGTCATTATTTTTCATCTACATCTATACACTTGAATCTCTCTTAAATGTCTACTTTAGTGTGAGTTTGAAGCAAGTTCATCCTCTCACTAAAGTGGGGGATAAATGCACCATATCAAAAAGGACCCTTTTTCTTGACATGGGATTAATTCATGATAAATTGACTTAATGAGGCCTTGATTTGGGTGTTGTAAGTAATTTTATGCATCCACACTAGGTCTTGGTCCCTTATAAATTGAATAACATGCTTTTAACAATGTCTTGTAAAGGTTTTGTAAAGTGTTGTAAGATGCTTTCATACTTGTCTAGATTTAATGAACCTAATTATCCCTAATTCAACATTATAAAATGTGTTTAATAACATTATTACATCAATCTAGAAGGCTTATAACTTAAACCTGATGTTAAACTAGTGTTGTAATATATCTTGCACATTCACATTGGTTCTTGTGGCATCCTAGGCTATGTGGACCTCATTTTAGTGTTTTGAAGTGTATTTAATCACACTTTCACATTTATTTTTGTGTCCCAAGCCCTATTTTACATTAAAATCATCACTAATAGTCCCATATTAACCCATATTGTGTATCCCAAGGCTTAAATTGATCAAATACCTAACAAAGTTGCATTTTAAACCTTATTTCCTTATCTCTTAGATTCCTATCTATCAAATTAGCCCCTGTGGAACCCATTCACAATTCATGGTGAATTATCCCCATCTATATGGGACCCATTCACCATGTATGGTGAATGAGTCCCATTTGGCCCAATTTTGACCTTTGAGAGCGAAAAAAGTGAAATTTATGTTTAATAAATTACTTCATGTCAACCTATGATGAGGTATTAATGGGTAAAATAGGAGAATTTCCTATAAATATAATTTTTTTAACCCATTTTCACATCTTTCATCTATTATCACTCATCCATCCATCATTCTTCTATCTCAAGTCAAGAAACTTAGGGTTTTATCATTGCAAGACATCAAGAAAGCTCCTAAAGACATTCAAGGGTTGAATCTTCCTCCATTGCTATAGAAATCCAAGATCAAACATCATTGAAAGGTAATAAATTCCATTATTGCATGTTTCATTCCATTCTTACATCATTTTGGTTTAATTACCTAGAAGGGGTTTGACTAAGGAAAACCCCCATGCCCTAACATTCAACATCTCTTCTTGTCTTGTGTGTTTGTAGATTTAGGACTATTGGAAGTTTGGAAATCATTGAATATCAAGTTGAAAATTTTCTCAAGTCTTCTCCTCATTCAACAAGTCAAACTAGCAACAAAAACTCATTTTCAGATCCATAAATCAGAGTTTTGAAAGCAGACACTTCTAGGAAGTCAAAGTGAAAATTGGAAGCTCTAGATTCCATTTTTAAAAATCCAGAAATTCAAAAGTGAAATCATTCACCATGGGTGATAAATGAGTCCCACTCCAAGGTTAGTTTTGTGTTTTATGGATTTTTAGACACCCTTTTGATAGAAACAGGTTTCTACTCAGTTTGGCAAAGCTGGGACTGATTCGCTCAGAATGGTGAATGAGTCCCACCAAGCTTGAAAATCATCATCAATAGTGTTTCAAAATAAATTTCCAGTCTCCTTCAAGTTTTCAAGTGCACACTTGAAGTTTCATTCATTTATGTTTAGCTTTGCATTGATTTCTAGTTCATTATTGTATTACACAATGTGTTTTCAAATATCACTTGTTTCTTAGGTTTTGCATTCATATTCTCTGAATTTCATAGCTTAGTTACACTTAGATCATTTCATTTATCCTAAACAACATCATACATAACATAATTTAAATGAACCCTTTAGCATTTTTGGCCCTATCCCCTCTCCTTTTAAGTGAAAAACCCTAGAAGAGTTAGGGAGTCTTGTGGGTGCCAAAAATCTATGGTTCAACTATGATAGGATTGATCACCCTTCCATTACAAATAGGACCAAAAATAGTAAATGTCACATTCTCCATCATCCTACAGTCAGACCAATTTTTTTTGAGCTTAGGCCATTCATGGCTTCACTCGATGAAAGTTGTCCCCTTGGTTGTACACAAATGCTTAAAGTTTCAATTTGAAAATGAAATATTCACCATTCACCATAGCATCTTTAACCCCTTTTCTTCCAAAGGAAACGTTTCATTGTAATCCTTTTGGCCCAAGCCCATGGAACCTATAAGGCCATGACGGGACTTGTTTTTCATGTCTTACCAAAAATTCAAAACAAAGAAAATAGTCGAATTATCCCTAAGAAACATGTCCCCTTCCACTTCCGCACCTCCCATACTTGATGAAACCATGATTGAACCTAAAAAAGAACCAAATAACTAAGACAAACCAACAACAAAAACTTCACCTACATCATCGAAAATACCAAGAGACAATGACAACAACCACATCATGCCTCCTCGAATAAAACTAATTTGCAAGGAAAAAGAGAAAGTGGATGACCAACCTCCTATGGTTTCTTTTGTTCCTCCCCTTAGAGACAAAAATCAACCTATGGTTGATCAACCCATTCTTACACAAACACAACTTCAAAATAAAACTAGAAGAAACAAAATTGCTCAAGAGCATAGACGTAGACATCGTGCCCTCGCTCACAAGTTACATGAACCTAATAACAAAAATCCAAACCCAAACTTGACCGAAGAAATGTATGATAATCCTCCTCCCCACCTACCACAAAGTGATCCAATGCAACAATCACAACAATAGTTGTACTCTTCAACGGATATTAGCATTCGTCCTCCTATTGTGATTAACTTTGATGACAATGAGGAAATAACTAAAATTGATGAAGATGTGCATCATGAATTGAATACATTATTTTCCTCTTCCATGAGTTTAATTGAGACGTCTCCTATATAGAGTGATGATCCTAGTACTACTCTTGGTTCAACACTTGCTCTTGTCCTTTTAGCTAGACGTTCGCCATAAGAATATAATGAACATGATTAGGGATGCTAGCAAGAAGTTGAGTCCGCTTTTTGGCCAAAAAGTGGAAGTGTTTTCCCTGATTTTTAGCATTTGACACATTTGACCTTAAAATTTGAAGCACTTAAAGATGGAATCTTCAAAAAATTCACTAATCATAAAATGTAGTACTTGGAGTCTAGTTTCCAAATATGTAATTTATTTTAATACCTAGATTGTACAAATTGAGTTTCAATAGGAATTTCTAAAAACCATTGTTTAAAAGTCACTTTTTTTATACCATACCATGTACGTGTACAACATCCATATTTTGACCTAGATTACTGTATTTTTCTAAATCCTTTTGGGAAAATATTTGTGACTCACTGAAGCTTTTTCTTAATATTTTTTTGTAATTTTTTATTGAATATTTTTAAAAAAAAAATTTATTAGGCATATTTGTCATTTTGAAAAATCGTCATGTATGACACACATAAGGTGACCTTAACTTATCAATTTTTAATTTTTTAAAAAATTTAAAAGAATTTTCTGAAGTTTGTTCACATGCAATTTGTTCGTGAAAATATTATGTTGATCAAAAGTTGTTAAAATATTAAAAAACCCTTATATTTAAAGTTTATGGACCTATTTCATCATAAATTTATTGAAAAATAGAAAAAATAATCCAATTGTAAAAAAAAAAAACATATTTGGAATCTGCATTGTCTCATCTAAAATGGGTTTTAATTTCATCAAAAAATTCTGCAAAAAAAGTAGCCAGAGATATGTCCAAACTTGGTATTTTTCTCTGAAATTGTTAGGACCTTCAACTTGCAGGTCAAACCAAGTTGAAGGCCTAGGTTCAAATTCTCTGCTTTTCCCGAACCAAAACACAAACCAAAAACCTATCCACAAAGTAAATCCAATTTCATTTTTTTAGAAACAGGATCCCAATTTACAAAATAGGAACCCGTTTTGTAAATCAGGATCTCGTTCCCAATATTAGATGTGGTGGTTGTTGATAGAAAAATGGTATCCCTCTTTATAAATGGGATCTCGTTCCTTTGTTCATTTTTTTTAAAATAAATAGCATTACAAAATAGGATCCCAATTATTACAAAACGAGATCCTGATTTTTATAAATCGAGATCCCATTTCATACTAATCAGGATCTCATTCCATGTTCGTCGATTCAAGACCCTTTAAAAAATGGGATCCCAATTTTTAAAAAGTGGGATCTCATTTGGCATTTAGCCTCAGGATACCGAAGCTAAACGGGGTCCCAATTTCTAAAAATCAAGATCTCATTTTTGCAATGTCGATTTCGTTCTTTTGGCTAAGGCAAAAACTTCCACATTTCGTGGACTCAACTTTTTGCACTTACCTTTAGGATGTAGATGATTTGCTCAACGGTTGACTTGCATTTTCCCTTGTCTTTTTCATTTTCCTTTGTATGATTGCATGTGTGTGTAATGTGATCCCCCCATAATGTTTTGTTTGATGTTCTCTCTTTCTTTGTGCAATTCCTCTATTTGTACCTTCATTCTTCTCTATGTTGTACAACACTTTCGCTTCTTTTCCTTTTCCTTTTCTTGTGTTTTCCTTTTGGGGATGATGCAAGGCATTGAAACATCCATGTCTCCTTCACGTTGAGCCAAAAAGCTTTCTTTTCCTTTTCTTTTTCTAGTTTTTTTCTCTTGGGGATGATGCAAGGCATTGAGACATTCATGTCTCCTTCATGTTGACCCAAAAGCTTTTCCTTTTTTTTCTTTCACCTTCTCTTTTTTTCATTTCTCTTGTGTTTTCCTTTTGGAGATGATGCAAAGCATTGAGACACCCTATGTCTCTTCCATGTTGACCCACAAGGTTTTTTTTTGTTTTCATTTTCTTTGTGTCATTCTTCCAATTCTATGTATTTGGGAGATGATGACAGTTTCGAGCTTCTTACAAAACATTGTAGCAACAAGATGACCCAAAATCCATAGATCCCTTATGTATTTGGTGTTTTGGGGGAAACCCGTCTTTCTTTTTTTATTTTTCTGTTATATGACACAAGCTTACTCAAAAACATATGACTTGGCATGGGACTTTCCAAGTTGGCTCTTATGTCTTCTTTGTTTGTATTTTTCATTTTCTACTTTAAATTAATTGCTCATAGTATGGTGTGTAGCAATTCCTTTAAAGTGGGGGAATACATTAGCATATTCTTTTACATTTTTCTTTTTCATGGTTCTTAGTGTAGCCTTCTTACTTCATACAATGTGTTTGTCACTTTGTGGATGACATTAGGTATGATGTCCTTCATGAGCATGATCTATCTTAGCATATTATATTCCTTTTAGTGGCCTGATGTGATGCACTGCATCCCCTAAGTTGTGAATTTTTCATTCTTTGATCAGTCCTCTCTTGGAGACTTAGGCACAATGTTCCCTAATTTAAAGACCTTGCATGAACTAAGCAAGACTCCTTTGAAAATTCTTTTCATGTTTCATTTTTCATTTTTTGTTATATGACCGCCTTGCATAACACAATTTGCATGCTTGTGGAGCCATCACATTTGTTGATGAGCTCTAAGAATACGAAGTTTTTCTTGTCTCATGAATCTCTTTTTTTTTTTGGTGCCTTATTAAATTTATCAGGAGGTATAACTTTGGTATGGTTGAGTGGGAAGCTCAATCCAAGGCATGACTTTCCCCATAGCCACCTACATGTGTGTGAGTGCATACCATCCATGAGTGTATTTTTCTCACCTTTTAGGACTTCTCACATAGTAGACATCCATAAGTTCTACTGCCTTAGAGTGAGTATGCATTTTTTAGACAAACATCCTAGATCTAATCCACATTGAGATGGACAAACGATCAAAGCTTGACTTGATTCTCTATTTTCTTTCTTTTCTTTTCTTTTCTCCTTTTTCATCTTTGGCAGTGTATGATTGGCCTTGTCATGTGTGTTCCTTTGTGCTTATGTTTGGTTTGCTATGAGATCTTGATCCTAGGGGCTTGATCACCCCTCTTCATTATTTTTTTCTCATCTTTCCAACATGGGTGCATTTGGATCCCTCTAGATGTGCATGTTTGTCTACTTTAGTGTGAATTTAAAGCAATTTCCTCCTCTCACTAAAGTGGAGGCTTAACGTAGCATAGAAAAATGGATCTTTGGACATTTTGGCTTAGTTTTTCCTTGATTTAGTGTTGTAATGTGGTTAACACATTCACATTAGGTCTTGGAACCTTGTGAACTAATAAGGATTTTAATGGAACCTTGCAAAAGTGTTGTGAAGGGTTGTAACACACTTTTACACTTTTCTAGAGTCTTAATAATATATTTCACCTAAATAACCCCTTTTTATCATTTACCAAGCCTTATTTCAAAGTGTTATAACAAAATTTCACACTTTTCTAGGCTTGTCATTAATAATTGGGCTTTATTAGGGTATGTGCAAGATCATGATGGAATAAATAGTGGCAATATGATGGGTATGTGGTTGACGACCTTTTTTTTACCCAAAATTGATGAAACAAAAAGGGTTTTTAAAGGAGATTTTCATATTTCCACTAATATAAATTATATTTTAATTTGAATTTAATAAGTAATTATTATTCATTTTCTATTCAAATCACAACTAAAGTATTGATTGATAGACTGATTGAAAAACATCTATAGCTTTCACATGGTATCACATTTTTTGAATCTAAAACATGCATCACATTCTATGCGTCACATACTATAAGATTAAAAAAAATAAAAAATGAATTTCATGAAGTTTTGACCAAGTTAAGGTGGTCAGACATATGAGTTTTTATATTTTTTAAAATTTGTAATAAATAAATCATAATTAATTATTTACTTGGAAAAAAATTAAAAAAATATGCATCACATTGGGACATGAATCCTCTACTTATATCTAAAATATTATAAAAAAATATTATCATTTATTATGGTTAGTGGTGGGACACCTTTTTTTCCTGAAATTTAAGTACTACTGTATTGAAATTTCAAATTTTCACCAAATAGATTTAAAAAAAAAAAAAACCCAACAGTTTAGAAACTACATTAAATTTTCTACATAGTTTATTCTTACATATTTTTGAAATAATATAAATAACTTTATTCAAATTTTTACGTCAAGTTTCCTAACTCTTATTTTCTTTTTTTTTTGCCACTTAAGAGCCTATTTTTTCCATGATGATCCTATACATACCCATTATATTTTTTATTGGACCCATTTTGCATCTATAGGCCTTACTTATGATTATTTTTTAGAATAAACCCAATAAACATCATTTAAAACATTTAAGCCCTGAAAGCCACCTCAAATTCCTAAGGTGGGACTCATTTTCCATTATGGGTGAATGAGTCCCCTTAGGGGGTACCCATTCACCCGGAGTGGTGAATGAGTCTCATTTGGCTCAAAATTCAAAGTTAATTCAAATTTTTGGTGGATTTTTATTTTCTAAGATCTAAAGTTGGCCTATGATGATGTATTTTTGGGAATTATTACATAATTAAGTATAAATATAAGGTTTCTCTACTCATTTCACCCCTAATCAATCTATCAAGTATTTTAAGCATTCCAAACATTTTTAAGTCTACATCCATTAGAGCCATTACTTGCATGTTTACAACATTCTACTTCAAGAGTTTGGTGAGTTGTAGCATTTCCTTTTGTTCATTCATCATTCTCTTTCCATTTTTTATTTCATTTCAAGGGTTTAATTACCAACACGGGATTTGACCAAAGAAAACCCCTATTCACTAACCCCACAACAATGTTTCCCTCTCTTTTCATGTGATTTGCAAGTCTAGGTTGCAAATTTGTCAAAGAGTAAGATTGTAAAAATTTCCATCAAGTTGTCAAAGCCATTCAAAGTTGTCAAAGTCCTAAGAAAAGCTTGGAGAACACCTATAGGTTGAATTTGATAATTTTGTACCCAAATTTGAATCAGGAGCAGAAGAGCAGACCAAGAACTACAAATTCCACTTTTGAATTTCTAGAAATCTAGAAGTGGACTGATTTTCCATTAGTGGCGAATGAGTCCTACTATAGGAATCTGAGAGAGATTTTTGCAGATCTGAGTACCCATTTGTCCAAAACCTGTTTTGGCCTTTTTCACCTGAAGTAGGACTAAGTTGCCCAGCTTGGCATACATGTCACACTTGGCCTAAAAAGAAGTAATTTCAGGATTCTAGAGCTCCATTCCATCTTTCTCTAGTTTCTAGGTGCACACATTAAATCTCATAGTTTTCTGACACAATCTATTTGCATGTCTAGGTCTTTTTGCATATCATAGTTTGTTTTCAAACATTTTTCATTTTCCAAGTTTACACTTGGTGGTGAACCCCTTTATCAATTTTCAACCTTTAGGAAAATCCCATTTGCTATATTTCAGTCTCCTTTGCATTGAAATCCCAAGGGTTTGTTCTTGAGTGAAGTGTTAAGGTTTTTGTATCTCTCACATTTTAGGTCAAAAACCCTAGAAGTGTAATAGAGCCCCACATACAAAAATATTTGTTTCAGGTGGGCACACAAGTGAATATAGGGAACATTTCACCCCTACAAAAATTTTAATTAGGGAAAATATTTCATCAAACAACTCAGGACATGAAATCCTTAAATAATACACGGAAAATAGTGAGCACATGGAGGAAATGATCAAGGAAATTTAGGGAAATTTTCCTCATTTGAAGGGGGACTCTACTCAAGCACCTTTGGCATAACTAAAGATGATTATATATGAACTCTTTCAAGACCCCAATTTTCATAAGGATAAGATCAAGAAAGAGGTACAAGTAGAATTCCAAAAGAATTTAAGATGAATGAAGTCTTGAATGAGTGTGCTACTATCCAATCATAATTTGAGACTCGTCTTAACACAATCAAAGGAACAAACAAGGAGATGGACCAAATGTTCCAGTATTGTCTACAATGGCCTACTATTGTGGCTTCTACGACAAATGGATACCTTAGAGACCCAAATTTTGCATAGCTCACAATGTTATGATGCCATTAAAGATATAGATGGGAGTATCTGGGTAAATATTGAAGGTCTCCATGACTAGTATCAATAACTACACGATCAAAGGGATAAGATCTAATGGAAGTTTCATCAACTTAAATAATTTTTCAAATTACGATTGACCCATTTTTTTGATATTGTACATGAGGCTCAATAGTTTTCCTAAAGTGTTAAAATCCCCACCACTATTTTGGAAGCCAAAAAGTAGATAACTCCCAACTTCATCTGCACATTAATCAGCTATATTTGGTGAAAAATAATAGGATGATCACCTTAGTACCCTCCAAGGCATCTATTCAAACATTCTACTAGCAAAGAAAAGTTGACTTGAGTACAAGTCAAGGTTTTGAAGAGGGGATGATGTTAATCAAAAAATAATGTATAGACATCGGTCAGAGATATTCAATATCTAATGAGAAAGAAACTTCTAGAACATGATCTTAGGATACCCATACAAATGTATTGAATGTCATATTTAAGGATACTTAAAGCAATGGAAGAATCCTTGATTCAAAGTTTTAGGAATTTCTTTTGGAGTGGAACATGGGATCAAAACAAATTCCCTCTTCTGGCCTAGAAGAAGATGTGCACACCCAAGGAGGCAGGTGGGGTAGGGATCAAGCAGCTATCACTAATGAATCAAGCTATGGGGGCCAAATTGGTCTAGGACCTTCACACAAAAGGTGAGCAGAAGTGGGTAAAAATCATGAGAAGAAAGTATCTAGACTCAGATGAAACGGCCAAAATTATCACTACAATTAACCCTCTGAGAGGGTCAACAATATGGAATTTCATTTTGGAATGTAGGGATATAATATCAAACCATGTAACTTGGGAAATCAAACATGGAAAAAGTGTCCTTTTGGAATGATTCATGTTGTGGGAAACCACCCATTAGCAACACTTTGGGTTGGAAGAAATCAAAGAAGAGACAACAAGTTTGTGGGGGAGCAAGGTTGCTAATTATGGTAGGAGGAATGGCAATCAGAGATCCTTCAACTGGAGTTGGAAGGATCTTCAAACCCTCAATGCACCTCAAGTACAGAAAGAAGCTTTAGTAAAACTCCTGAAAGACATCTATTTTGTCCCAACCAATGACAAGGATACAATCAGATGGTGTGGGTCATCTATAGGCACATCCAAAGTGAAATTCAGATAAAATATAAAAGAGATCCGCCCATGGCCTGACAAGACTAGCCTTGCAAGTTTATATGGGGGGACAAATGCCTCACCAAGGCATGAGTTTTTTCTTGGTTAGCATTGTAGAAAAGAATCCTCACGAATGATAGGTTGGCCACCTTTGGTGTTCAAGGCTCGGGAAGGTCATCATTGTACAAAGAAAATGAAGAGTCAACAAATCATCTCCTCCTGACATGTCCATATGCAAATTATTGTTGGAACAAAGTGAGAGATAAGTTAAACCTACAATGTCATATGCTAGCAGATCTCTCATCCTGGTTCAAAATGTGGCCATAAGGTGGCAACAAATCATTTTTTGGGGGTATATGGAAAATAACACCATCCATTGTGATATGGGAAATATGGAAGGAACAAAATAGGAGTATTTTCCAAGGGAAAGAGATGAACAAAGATAGGCTCTGAGACAAAATTGAAAGAGCTATAGTAGAGCTGGTCAACAAAGATTCCCAAAGCAAAGCAAGCAAACAAAAAATATTCACAAACTAGGATGATCACCTAACTAAAACAAATTTGGTCTAAAGCCTCCATTACAGAATGGAAATGGCACACTATAGTCAACAAAGAAAAAAAGAGCACAAACTTTATGGAAGGCACTAGAATCAGGGTGGACCAAAATAAATTTTGATGGAGCTTCCTGCAAGAACCCAGAGCTAGGAGGAACTGGTTGCATAGCAAGGGATGCTCAGGTGCAGGACCCTAGCAAAGAAATCCATGCCACTAGGAATATTCTCGAACAATGAAGCAAAGTTGAGGGCGGCGGCCATGGGCTTGCAGCTGGGTCTATATTTGGGAGTAAAACAAGTGCACTTGGAAGGAGATCCGCTTATCACAGTCAATGCCATCCGAAGGGGCATCACTCCAAATTGGAAACTCAATCACCTATTACAAAGTGTCGAACAACTTGCAAACAAGTTCAATGCCTTCCAAATTAGCCACATATACAGAGAAGGAAATGACAAGGTGGATGAATTGGAAAAAAAAAGGCATCAAAAAGTGCCACATAGGTTGAGGCTGAAATTAAGTCAAAATTGGAGATAAAGTATTGGAATATCCACACCAACCGATGACAAAAGAAACACACATGGAAAAATAAAGGATGAAATCTAGGCAAATTTGTTTGACAAGATATGAATCATCAGTAGAAGGCAAAGAGAAAAATAAGTGAAAAATTTCCAAGGAAAAAGAAAGCATGGGAGAATATCACAATACCATGTATTAATTTCACTTGTGTACCACCAACAGGGTGGTAGCAAGCAAACACGCTTCAAAAGGCATGATCTCATAAAATCTAATTATGAGGAAGTAAGGCCTTCGGCGTTTAAAGGCCTTGGCTTATGAATTTTCTCTCAAACACAAATAGTGCAATCCCAAAATTAGAGATCGATAGTGTGTGGTAGAATTGGCTTAAGCTAGAAGTTTCAATGAGGTGTTGTGGTTGGTGGAAGCTTCCCAAATGGAGACTTCACTATTCTTGAACACGACAAAGCAACAACAATATTTCACAGGTGAAGTGTCAGATAAAAGGTTGTAGGGGTTGTTGGCCTCTTCACACCCACTGGTTCTATGGGTGACCAAGAAAATTATGAGCCCAAAATTCCTAAGGGCCTACCATATATTTAGGTCAAATGTGAAAATTCCAACCATGTTCCTAGTCATTCTCTTGCACATGGACATTTCAAAGGAAGTGGCGTAGATGGTGTTCATCCATATGTGGCTAGGAGACATTGATGTAGCCCTAGACAATGTGGACAAGAGAAAGAAAATTCTAATGCCGAAAAACTATTACATGATGTGTATGCATGGAAGGGAAGTGATGAAATTCCCTCTAGTTCAAACCATTGACCTAGAGGGTTTTGAGATGATATCGAATGAGCGTGAGCGGAGCATTTTCTTTTTGCTTAGAGCTGCCAAACTGGTAACCAACCTTCCATGATGATGGGAAATGAGTTATGTGGAGGACGAAGGGATTGCACAAGATATTGTGGTTGGGGATGACAATGACTGGGATTTTGGCACTAGTGAGGAATGGTGCAAGAATGACCCCAGAGACCCTAAGGAGAAGGAAAAAGGCCTGTCCCACTGGAATTACATAGCAAACTAACCAGTAGTCACTGACTAGATTGCTTACATGAAGCAAATGGAGTCAGATGATGAAGAAGAATGAAAAATCTTAGTTTGGTCTAGTCTCAGCTTTGCTATAGTTAAATTGTAATAAGAATAGCAACATGGTCTAGTAGATAGAAAATAGAACTTAGTCTCAGAGTAGATGGTAAGGCCTATTGATGCAGACAAGGGCTGGAAATCTTCTCAAAATGGCACACAAAATAACATCAGATCAACTTCAAAACAGGTTTCAAAGAACTCATCAAAATCCACCATTTGAGCATGCCTTTCCTTGTAGCATATGTAACCTGGTTTAAGCCACTTTACACTCAAGCTTTCCAAAACACTTACCAAATAAAAGATGGATTAAGATACCCTTTTAGGGTCTACACAACATATCTAGAAGCCAATAGTAACTCTTTTGTACCAACATGGAGTTTCAATACACTAACCTTGCACAAGGATGCTCAATTAGCCTACTTTTACAAAGGAAGTCCCTCACAAACATCTGCCCTACACTCAAACACATCAAACAATCTTAATACATGTGAAAAAACACCAAATTTCATGATTGGTTTCCAGCTTTGAGGCTTCTTTAGTGTTGTCCCATCAAACCCTCCATTTACAAGCAAATACCTAGGGGTTTTGCAAAATCTCATTCCCAAGGCTTTCCAAACTCTGCTAATGCTTGAAATAAGTCACAAATAGCCTGCTCACACTCTTCAATCCCTCACATAGACCATGCCACCAACGTACATTCAAAACCAAGTTCTAGTTTCTCAATTTTCTCATAAGAATGGCTCTGCCCTGGCATAAACTCAACTTCCCAAGCACTCAAACTCTTTATTAAGACTCCACACACCTATAGACACCTACCCTAGCATGATACAAGCTATTCCTTCAAGTAACAAGTCCCACAATATGAGGAATGGCTAATTCTCCATATAAAACCTCAGAGCAAGCCCTTGTTGGTTTACACAAGCAGTGCCAAAAATAATGAAGCTTTCTTTCACTAAAGCTTACAAAGGACTCTCAAAATTATTAGAATTATAAGTTAAACATAACAATACATCATACCATGAATTTAAAATCAATAGGGACATGTATGAACCTATACACAACATGGAAAAGAACAAAAAACACAAAAAATATGATGGAAATCATTTGTATGCTTATTGAATTCACTTTTGAATTGTCTTCAACAACAACTTTCAAGCCTTCAAGAGGTCTTTATACGTTACAAACTCATAACCCTCCAAACAACCACAACTAACCTTTAAACTCCAATAACTTTTATATTCTCCTAAATTGAAAAATGACAACTTTTGGAATAACAAGATTGCATCTATCATTGACACTTTTTGATCTTTGAACAACAATGTTTTCTAAACCCCTAAATACATTAAAATGGTCTTGTAGACCTTATTTAGATATGAACAAAACTTTAACAACCCTTTACTAACCTAGACTTATTCAAAATTCTCCTTGACACATTATCACCAATCATATTTTGCACCAAGGGTGTAGGTGCTCCTGCACCACCTGTGTCTCAAACCAGGCCATTTTGTAAAGAAAAATATGAATATACAATCAATCTTGTTAGGAAAGGGTGGTCTGGTGTTGGCCATTTTGTCACAAAAGGCCAGTATGGAAGTATTTTGATGACAAAAACTTATGTAATCTCTCTTTTTTGAAGAAATACAGGATGTTGTCCCTTAGCAATGATTAAACTAGCAAAAATAAAATAAAATATTTTTAAGTGAATACAATTGTTTTAAAGTAGATTATAAAAGGAAAAAATTTCAATAAATAAAATAACTTAATATTGATATCTTAGACATATATATTTAAAATATTTATAGTATAAATAACTCCCAAAGAAATAAAATAACTTTTCAAAATAAAATAATTACTAAATATTTTAAAAATAAAATAACTATTAATATAGATATTTTAATACATTTTAATTTTATTTTTTTAAATAAATATAGATTCTACATTATTTTTTTTAATACAATTATTACAAAATGATCCTTACTCCATAATCTCTCAATGTAATTATTATATTAGAAAAAAAATAATCTTATAAAAACATTATACCATCAAATCCTACCAAATGCAAAGTAACAAAGAAAAAACAAGTTTTTATTTAACTTTTTAATTTTGTATGAAAATTTTATTTACTTGTTTAAATATTGAAATTAATAATAAGATAACAATAGATCAATAAAATTATGTGGAGAATATTAATAGAAATATAATGAAATTAGAAATATGAAGTTAACATATAATAATAAGATATAATGAATTAATTTGTAATAAAATGTTACAATAGATTCTAATATTTTTTAAATTACTATTCTCATGTAAAAATAATATTATGATAAAATAGTAATATAAAATAATTATTTACTTATAAATAAAAAATATTATTGTTAATAATTATTTAGATATAAATATTATGTAAAAAATAAATTAATAAACATTAAAAATAAAAAGTTAATTAGAAATGTTTAATATTTAATTATAATATTATAAAGAATAAATTAATTGATAAATATTCTATTATGTTTGTCAAAAACTAAAAAAACTATATTATTTATAAATAAAAATTAATATAATAAAAACTCAGTTAATTAATAATTATATTATTTAAGTGTGTATATCCTATTTGTAAATTGTGGTTTCTTTATGGTTATATTTTGTTGTTGATTTAAGGATCATGGACACTAGTATAGGTACTCTTTTTCCAAATTTTACTATTAAAAATTAATATTAGTATTTTTTCTAATGTAAAATCATTATAATATTATAAGGAATAAACTTTAATCAATAAAAATTATATTATATTTTTAATAAATTAAAATATTATTATAATAATTTTAAAATATATATAAAATGATAATAAATAGATTATTATTATAATTATAAAATATTGATTGAAAACATAAAAAAGAATATTACTGAATTTTAAAAATATAAGAAGAATATGATGGAACCCCTAAATATTTCCTATGTTCCATTTCTGATGAATTTAATGAATTATGAGTTTTGTCTCCTACTACTATATAAAGGGTTTTAGGTTACCTTAAGTCTCATTTGAAAACCCTTTAATTTTGTATCCTCGTCTAGGTTTTAATTTTGGGTTGACTCCTTGTGTAAGTCATCATTCTTTTAAGTCATGAATCTTGATATCAAACTCGTTGAGTGACCGACCCTCTAGTCCTATTTTACTGATTTATCCTATTGGATCATTGTTTTGAAATTCTTCTAAGTTAGGTTGAATATTTGCCACTAAAAAGTCTTAAGTCTTTTATGTCATGGGTGGCTTCGTCAACCTAGTCAAGTCCCTTTTAGGATTAACAAATTTTGACATGTACAGATATAAGAACCCCTGAGTGTCGTTTTATTAGTGTAGAAGATCTGGACCATAGCTCACATGCCTGTTCCATTTTGTCTCTCATCCTTTTATTCATTTGGGCTCACAGGCGAAGGCCACGTGTCCTGAATGATTTGTGGGTCGGACATCATTGATGAAGCGTGTAGCAGGTCATCAAAGAAGATCAAAGGTGTGAGATAAATGAGGTGGACGAATCTGGACCATTCCCCACATGCCTGTTTACTTTTCTTGATTGTTAAAACAATCACACAGGCTAGTGGGTGATTACCACCTGTCTTTGTTGATGATGAAACCGAGGGTTAGTATTGTTCTTGCCAAATTCCCAATAGGGAAGCAGGCATCTTCCGCATGGAATAATTTTGAGAATGTGGAAGCATAGATATGTGGGAGAATATTTGATTAAAATCTCAACACGGGGCATGGGAGGTAAAATGTGTGCTACTAGTATGCACATATTGCACATGCTTAAAAGATCTTTTAACTTGAGTCATAAATACTATATGAAAGAAAAAGTTGTTGCTAGCTAAGGAGTGTGTATGACGAGGCCAAGAGATCTAATCTCAGCCTCTCCCCATCTCCCCATTGATGAAAGTTGCATATGAGTTATGGCTCACAAGGGTGAGGGAAAAAGGACACGTGGACCATGGCTATAAAGACAAAGAGATGGTGGAGCTCACGTACTAAAAGCAAGTGTTTCCATGTGGCCTCCTATTATTTGATGAATGTTGCAGTTGTGCATAGTCAGATCTTTCGTATCAAGTTGGTCAAATCTGGATCATGAATAAATTAACTCCCCAAAAAGATCAACAACTGGTATTCAAAACTAAATTGAAGACAAGCAAGTCGTTCTAGTTCGCATGAGTGAGCCTTAATAACTTAAAGGACATTAAGCTATCGAAGTAAGGAATTGCATAATTATTAATGGTTATCTTAAAGACATAATTCAACATTAAAGGTATACTCAATACACTCAAGGAGCTCATGTTGTGGTTTCTCAACATCTTCTGATGTCAAAACCAGGGTTGTCAACCTGCTAGAAAACCAATAAGTCAGTTGTTGCTTTCCCTCTAGCATTATTGATAAGTTGTTTTTCAAGCTTAAGTCTGATAGGGTTTTCTTCGTTCGGATTTTTAAGGTTTGACATTCATAAAATAAGGCTTTGTTAATTTTGCATTTTCATAATTCATGTCAAAACCATCACAAAAAGTCGCAAGCCTTGTTTCAGTTGAACCGAAAAACCCTACCATGTAGTACTTCCTGCATTATGGCTCCTAAAGTAAAAGTATCTTCGTCTAAAGGGAAAGCTTCCTCTCCCAAAAGACCTTTGAATAAAGACCTTATGGATCAATTACCACCCTCAACTAGTGACAAACCTAAAGGCCAATTGATTCCTAGAGTTCCACAAATAGCAGATGGTCTATTCAACAAAAGATATTCTATCAAGGATGCTAAATTGCCTTATACTGGATGGGAACTATTTTATAGTTGGTTCAAGAACAAAAATATGGGTATACCAGTAGGAAACCCTTGGAATTGTGACCCGAGAAAGTTAATTGTGTCAAATGTCTATATGGGTGTCAACTTACTTAGGGCAATAGCTGCTATTTATGACCTGGTCACGAGGACTATCAAAACATATGATGGTAAAGAAATGGTTAAGCTCACTAAAGAAGAATTGGGTCATGTTGTCAAGCTTAATAAATGGAGTGATGAAATGCATAAGATAAATGAAGATGCTCTTAGGTGAGAGTATGAAAAAACCAAGATTTCATTTAGAGTCCACATCTTGCCAAGATATCTAGCAGAAATTGTAATAGGACCACATGATAAGGAGCCTTTCCCTGTTAACTATTTTGTTCCCTATTTCAAAAGGACCTTCTATTCCATTTTCCAAATAAGTTTTTATGATCTTGTCTCTGGAATGCCAATGGCATGGATGTATATGGCTGCCCATATCCAACATCCCAATATTGTGCAATGTATGATTATGTAGGATTTATTTTTGAGAGAATGCATGGACTGGTAAGATTAAAGAAAGGTGAATTTGGGGTAAGATTCAACTGGTATTCACTACTAATGAATATGTTTTTGTACAAGGGTGCAATTTACTTTGGACACAATATTGACTTAGAAAGAAAAAGGGGGTGACTTGAATTTTCCCGTGCAATGTTGAACCACATTCTTGGACAAAGATGATACGACATATGATTATGTCACATTTCAGGATTTGTTTGCTTCTGAACTAAAGAGAGCTTTGATTGTGAAGTTACCTGGAATTCCAATTCCTCTACATGATTTCTTAAGACCCAAGGAGAGAAGGCCTGAGATAAGAGTCATAATTAAGGAGATGTTATCTCACACCCTAATTACACTATCTTCAGAGTATATGGTTCCAAGTAGCACCTTACTTGTTGCCAATATTTGTGCCAGAAAGAATTGGTTTCCTTGAGGTTATGTGGCAACTAGGAAATGTTGAAAATGAGAATTTGTTGAACCAGGGAAAAGGAACTTTCTTTCCTTCATACACTTGCTTTTCTGATTTTGTAATGACCAAAGGAGGTTGGAATAACATCCTTGAAATACTCAAAGCATACTGCATGTAGAGGACAACTAAGAGGATCAAGTATGATCTTGAAGTTTTTATGGCTTGGTTAAATGAGAGAAACAAGAGTTACAAATATGTTCACATTTTCTAGTATCCAGAAGATGTAATAAGAAATACATCAGACACTTTGGAACATGAAAAGAGGTTATCAAGGTGGATCACATTGAATAAGATACAAAGGAAAATAAAACAAGAGGAGCCTAATTTGAAGGTCCTCCTAGAGGCTGAGGATATAATACAAAAAGTGGAGCACGTAACAAGAAATTTTGATTCAATAGTAGGCCACCTTGAAACTAAAGGGGTAATTAGTAAAGATAAAGGGAAGGCTCCAATTGCAGAAGAATAGAGTGGAGGATAAATCCCTGCTATAAAAGAAGAGTCTACATCACAAGCCCCCCAGGAACCAAAAATAAAGTTCTTTATAAGGAGAAAGAGTAAGGCAAAGAAATTTGATGAAGCCAACATTCCTAGTTAGTGAGAGGAGCACAAACCTCCTTCTCATGTACCACAAATACCAGCCCCATCTCCACCAAGGTTGGTAGAGCCTGAAATTGTGAATATTGATTCCCCATCAGCTAGTGAAATACCACTTGAAGAGCCACCATTGAAAAGACCAAAGATTGAGGCCACTAATTTAGTAGACTATGATGATGAAGGCTATCATGATGATATTAGGGTGTCAGAACAAGAAATGCAAGGAGTGCCCACTGCATATGTAGTAAGGGCTACAAATCAATTGGGAAAAAGATTGAGTAATGTTGATCTTAAAGGATCAATGAAAGTGATGATTTGCAGGTCAAGGCATGTGCCAAATTCTTGGATGATGACTCATTTGTAAAGAATCAAGTATGGAATTTGCATATAGGGCTAAGAGAGATGAGTATGTCAATAATTTGGCTATAGAGAGGAGCCTTCACCCAAACTCCCTAATGCTATCATTCAGAAAAAAAATTTAAATGAAATGAGAGCCAGATTCCAAAATATGACTGTAAAGGAGGGTCGAGAATTGGTGAGAACTAGTGGCATCTTGTTGCTACCAGAATGGGATCTAGCTTCATCCATAGTTTTCGAAATAATCAAGAAATGTGATAGACCTCTCTATAATACAGAAGAAGTTGCACTTGCACTCAAGGGTCTACTTTAGTGAGGAATGGGAAGCCTTGGCTATATGGTCTTTAGCCCCAAGCACAAGAAAGTCAAACATTGTTGAGCCTGCACCTAACTACAGTGGAGGCCTAATAATAAAGAGTGTCAGAAACATCAGCCTTAGAAGCTACAAATATGTCAATTCATGTTGCACAATTCACAAGGACCATTGTGGAGTTTGTGACTGCTAAAAAAGGTAAACTCGGAAAAGAATTGAATAACTTGTTGGTTAAGTATTGAGATCTTGAGAGGAATAATAAGCAATTACAGAGAAAGGTAGCATTATTAGAGGATGTGTTGCAAAAGTTACAACCTGGAAAGCCCAAGCATAATGATGTTGATTCTCCCACCCCTGCGCAAGAGGATGTATCCCCAGAGTTTACTATTGATGTAAGTTCTTCAGGGGAAATTGTGCCATATAATATGGGAAGTGTGTCAATTTCAATAGTAGAACCCAGTACATCAAAAGGACCACAGGTAGAAGGGGATATCAATAGGGAAG
Organism: Sequoia sempervirens; assembly: GCA_007258455.2. NCBI lineage: Eukaryota > Viridiplantae > Streptophyta > Pinopsida > Cupressales > Cupressaceae > Sequoia > Sequoia sempervirens. Next base: position 422,320,522 of record VDFB02000003.1, on the reverse strand, counting down.
AATTGCTTAGGCAATTAAATGAATACAAAGAAAAATGTAAGTCATGTTGAAGATGCTTTTAAGAGCAATATGAGGATTTTCATAACAATGCTAGAACATCTTAACAGAAGAGTGAATAACAAATTGAATAGTATTCACTATAGTTATTCATCCATGGTTGATGTCATCAGAATGTTCGACATTGACAAAGAAAGAGCTATTCCACTCATGGAACTCTAGATCCCTAGGAAGCAGGAATTGATATTGATAGGAATTAGGGTTAAATAGGATCCCAATCCACCTGAAAAGTTTAAGCCTACTATGGTTCTTGTAAATAAGATTGAGGGGTACAAAGGAAATATTGAGACATTGGAGAACAAGCTAAAGGAATTGGTAAAATCCTTCCATGAATCTCATCATGGCCTTCTTCCATCCATTTTAAGGGATGATGGTAGCATTAAGACTCTACATGAGTGGAGAAATGAAGAAATAAAGTTATTTTAGATCAAGCTATGAAAATTTGTCAGAAATTTGATATGGAGACATTAAGGGTAAATATGGATATGTCAATTCATGTTGAGACTATCCTATTGGATTTTGATAAGGAAGCTAACTAGATTGTCACCAAGTATGCACCTTATAGACAGAGGGACGATGAAGTAATGAACTTTGACTGGCCTATTGAAGAAGAATTCCTAGCATGGAAAGGTAGGTACTTGGAAGGAGTGGGGGTCTGGCATAACAGGTGATGGGCTAGTAATTTGAAATTTTGAAAATTTGCAATCATGATGACTAACGGATAGATGGGAATGCACTACATAGCTTGAATTTAGTATAGATTAGGCTTTTAATAAAGTATGGAGAAATATAGTGCATCTTCTTCAAAGATGAATTGATGACAAGGCTGCAGACGTGGTTTTTCTTTTGTCTTATCCTTTTCTATTTTCTTCGTGCTTTTTCTTCCTTTCATTTTGTGTGTGTGGGCACATGTTTTGAGTTAATTGTTCAGTTGTACCCATTTTGAAGATTAGACTAGATCTCCAACAACGAATGAAGACTACTTTTATTTTCTCACGTCTACCACCTCTTGGGAATGCATTGTAACTAAATGAGAGAATCTTTGATGTAGGGGTCCAATAGGGTTTTCACATGTGTACTTTCTCACCTAATGCTTGTTTTGCTCCATTTTTATAAGGGATTCAGGGCCAGAAAGTAGGGGTTCATTGTTTTATGCAATTAACTCTATGAATTGTAAGGAGTCAGCATGTTTTAGAGTTTTTTGTCTTAATTTTTAGAGTTCATTGTTATGTATGTGATTTGGATAACAGCATAGCAATATATATACATAGAAATACCAATTACATGGCTATTGTCTCTCCTTGTTCTCATTTTATGAATTATGAATGAAAATAATCCAAGATTCCTTTTATTTGTCTCTATTGTTCATCAATGGATGTTTGATTTCATTCTTGCTTATTGATTCAATGAATTAATGTAAATGCTTGGATGAGACTGTTAGCTCATAAAAATTAGGTGCTAGGATACTAATAAGTAGTATTAGTCATGAATGTAATAGGGGAATGTTGTAATGCAATATCTCTTGAGACTATACGTTGTAATTATTGAAATGTTATTTGGTCATATAAGTTGAGATTGATTTTGTGCTTAGGATAAAGGCACTAGTTCTTGTAAAGTACTTATGGTTCAGTTTTTGTGTTGATTCGTTAGCTAATCACTTTTTATTTACAAACTCTCATATGGATACCATTGTAGTTGTTTTGTGTTGATGTTCTACCTTCTCATGCTCAGTATAAAAAATTGAATGATAAGCTACCAATTTATTTAGTGTATTAGGACCTTGAGCAATTTTACGAGAAGTATATGTTACTAACAATGTATTTTATTACAATTGTATCAAGTTTCTAAGCATACATTGTGGGATAACCCTCCGAGGTTTTACAAAGCCCAAAGTGTAGGAGTAGGAGTTTTTGTAACTTCCACTCGTTTGTTGGCTAATCCCTTTGGAGTACTAATTATTGGAAATGGTAAAGTCCATAGGTATTTCTGGAGATTAGTTTGGTTCTTTAAAAAAAAAACCAAAAAAATTTAATGATAAATAATATAAAATTGGAATTAAAATAAAAAAAATATGATGTTAATATTAAAATTTAAAATGTGAAGTTAAAATTGTAATATTGCATTATAAAATATTAAAAAATTTAATAATTCACAATCAAGTATATATAAGATATTGAAACTGTTTAATATAATTCAAAGGAAATTAAATATTAAAAATAATTAATGAATTAAAAATATTAATATTTTTTTAATATTTATATTATAATATTATAAAATAAATTAATTTTTAAGTATTATATTATGTTTGTAAGAAATAAAAAATAAAATCTTATATTATTTTAAAATAAATAAATAATAATTATAATATAAAACTTAAATGATAACATGATAAATTATAAATATTATTTAAGTGTGCATATCTTTAAGCATGACTTTTTTATGACTACTTTTTCTCTTTAATTTAGAGATCATGGGTATTGAATAACTATTTTTTCAAAGTTTGCAATAAGATCTCAAATATTTCAACCAATAGAATTGTAGAAAAATAAATTTTAAGATATTTTTGCTTTAAAAAAGTCATCTTGACTTTTTTAAAAAATTATGATTGCAATAATTAGTGAAAAAAAAAACTTTAAAAAATGGAAAAAAAAATGCTAAGATTTTATACTTCCTAAAAATCTGCAACTTTTGATTAAATTTTCTTTTTTTTCAAAAATAACTTATTAACAAGTGCCACATAGTGGCTAGTAATTGTCTTTATAGTATTTTAATTATAGTATTTTAAATTTAATAAAAATAAATGTAAGTTTTGTTAATGTGAATAAAACTAAATATTAATTTTGTTAATTATATAGTATTAACATAATATTTAAAAATGTCACATTAATGTTAATTTTTATTAAAATTATATAAATAATTACCATTCTAATGTAAGATGTAAGTTGTATGATAATGCACGTTTATATTAATAGAATAAAAGGTACTATAAAAATACTATAATTATATAAATATAAAATTTATTTAATAATTATCTTACATAATAATAATAATATGTATAATACACTATAAATTTATTATATTATATTAAATAATATTTATTGATTATATAATATAAATTTAAAAAAGAATTTTTTAAATTATTTTATAGTATAAATATATGAAAGAATTAAATAATTATTTAAACATAAAATTTATATAATAGTTTTGTGCAATAATGACGAAAGTTCTATAAACAATGGTTGAATGTAGCCAAAATAATAGTCCCTAATTCTCAAAACTAGGCAAAAGAATAGTTCTTACTTCTCAAATGTAGCCCAAATAATAGTTCGTAGTTTTCAAAACTAGGCAAAATAATAGTTCATTCACTTTTCCTAAAAATCCTCCAATAACACACAAAACTCAAATCTTATTAGCCGCCAATTAAATAATTTTTATAATTTACAAAATTAAATATTTTGCAAGTTCACTTTACAAAATTGAATTTAATTTTTATTCAAAAAAATTATTGTTTTTGATAGGTTGCAAGCTAACTTATTAATAAGTCATTAACTAAGAAAACAAAAATCATTGCGGCAAGTACTAATAACTAATTAAACAAGTAAAAACAAATCGTATTGCAATGGTATTGCGTAATGACAAGCACTTATAATCATTACACCTTCAATGTCCTTGTTAAAATAAAAAGAAATAGCGTGTTTCCTTAGAGCAGATGGACGAGAACATAGTCACAGAATCTATATACAAATCGAATACAAAGAAAATAGTATAAACTTCAAAGGAGACCAAGCACTCTGTTATTCACCCTCATCCATGTCAATCGCATAATGGCCATAGTTCGAAGCCTGTTCCAATTAAATATCCGTAACAGACTTATATGGTAATAGTGGTAGAATTTGAGCTAATCATGCAGAGATACACCTAAAACAATATAAATCATGGCTCAATTCCTCTCACATAAGGCCTAAACATGTTCAAACCAACCATTCAATTTCTCTTGTATAAAGCCAGAACGACTGAGGTGTTAGCAAGTAGATCTTGTGGGCAAGGTCCTAAAGAGTAAATCATAAACTAAGACTAGATTCGACATCAAGTACACTATCCGTTTTGATCATTCCATTTACCATTGGCGGATTCCAGCCCTCATTTGAATTTAAAGTCTCTGCGTGAATGATGAATTTAATCTACATTTGGAAGATAGTTATAGCTATAGCTCCTTAGTATTGCACAGTTTTCCAATATATTTTCCTTCGTTTCAGGAAATTAAAAGGCTTCTTTGAGGACCAAAATATTTCAGTATACGCCTGAGGTTCCAACAAAAATCAAAGTACTCTATTTTATAAATACTATTTGTTATATTTCCCTTATCGAGACATTTTTATCTGTTCATATAAGCCTAACCAAGCTCTCTTATTGGAGGACCATAAGCAAATTAACTAATAAGGCCTCAAGTGTTTCATGATTAAGTACTATTATCAGGTCCAAGGATAGGACACAATGCAAGAATGGGACGATCTTCTCAAGCGCCAAATAAGACCTGTGGCTGTAAACAAAAGCCCCTAAACAATGAACATGATTTTCAACAACTCTCCAGCAAATTAATTTTTTTCCCATCAGAAAAAGCGTTACAAGAAGACCTCAAACTAGTTAGAGGGAATTTGTGTAATTAGAAAATATAAATCCCTCTGCATCATTTATGTAAGCAAGTTATGTCCTATAAATAAATACTTAAATTTTTATATATTTATTACCAGGTTTTTGTCAACATATCCAAAATCCTTTAAGTTGCACAAATGAGACGTAGTCCATGCACAAATAATATGGATAAATACAAAAATTAAGAGTTCAGAGAAACAACTAAAAAAATAGATACTAGCTTTAAAGGTAGAACCATTCAGACATGTGAACCATTAATTGACCTGTGTGCTAAACCATACCAGTAGAGAGAGACCTATGATCATCATAAAAGTTTCTGAAGGAACCGTACTCAGATTGGTGCCACTTACATTCTTGGCCACTCCATACTAACACTCACATGTGTGGGACTCAGTCCTGTTATGTTAACAACAAAGGAATATCAAGCTTTCACTGAGTACATCCGAGCCATCCTACCTACAGGTGCAAAAATTACAAACTTTACCTCAAGGGAACACTAGGATGTCATGCTGGACTAGGTACCAGGCTGATCTGACCACCTTTTGTTAGGTTTCATATATCTATGAAATAAGTAAAAAATTCCTGACTCCCAAAGGAATATCAAATTTTCCCTAAGTACCTACAGGTTCAAAATCCACAAATTGTATCTCAACGAAACAATAGGATTTATGCTAGACTGGAGACTGGGCTGGTCATTCTTTGCCTCTTGTTGGGTCTCAATATGCAAGAAAATCCATTAAAACTCCCAAGATATGTCAGAACACATTCTTTTAACATTTCATAAAAGTACCATGTGGGGACCATGAAGATGATGTGCATAACAATTAAATTTGTACACGTAAAGGCATTATATAAAATTGATATAAAGTCCTTGACTTGCCACACATGTGAAACCAAAGAAATCTTTGCCATTAACAGCCATTGACTAAGCAATATACAAGTGCCTTAGGTGATGTCACATTGAAGACATACTAGGACAATATTAGGAATAATTAATCTGGGACTAGGGCTATCGGTTTTAACTTCTGTGCTCCATTCTAAGTTTCCATGCAAGATGTGCAATTCTTAAATCGCCAAATGCAGTGGAACTCCATTTTAATTGGGAAGAATAGAAATAGTAACATTCTAACCGATAATTTCTTCCAAATAGCATAGTGCAAGAGGCTTTACAAGTGGAAAGAAGATAATAACCACAAAGCAAAACAAGGAGCGATACTCTGTCCTGCTCCACAAATCTATTTATGTTTGGAATTAAAGTAGCAACAGTTTAGTTGAGAGTTCAAATTATAGAGATTTTGCTGGTTAGAAGGAATGTGAACTAATATAGAGAATATGTAGAATGCCATTTTGCTAAGAAACAGAAAAAACTAAAAGGGTTGTAGATCGAGTGAGAAGATCAAAATTCAACCCCAAAGATGTAAGGAAAAGGATCCTGATCTTTATAGGCCAGTCACAAAACAAGACGCATTTAGTACGGAGCAGAGTTAAAGATTTTGGAGGAACGAAATGCCTGATTGATCCTGAATGTCAGACTTCCAGCCTCCCAGGTATACATTCATCACATAATCTATACATTGTAGTGTCATCGTCATGATGTCTTTTATGTTCACTCCAGTGCATTCTTACACTTGTTTCTAGGGTATTTAGCTATGCTCAGTTTTTCTTGCTCAAAAGCATTTTGATTTGGCATAGGCAATACCCTAATAGTTTTGATTTCCTATGCCACCTTATGTTATTAAATATCTACAGAAAAAATCATATAAAAAAGGCTGGTAATTTACTCAAGTAGTACATAAAAGAAAAAAAAACAAGATCAAACAAGATATCTTTCAAGACTGGTAGACATCAAAATCTGCCCTTGCCTCGGATATGGCTTGTTGCTTGCTCAACTGTTGGCCTTGCTTTGCTCACAACAGAACTAGGTGACATACATTCTCTACATAGAATATGAATGTTCTCAATTAGGACTAACAATCAGTGATAATGATAATAATACAATATTTAAAAGAACACCATTTTATGATCAACATTTATGCATTCAGAACATACTGAACATTAAATCATATTATTTTATTTTCTTAAAGCAGACCACAAGTGACGTTTACTAAGCATAATAGGATCTCTGTCAACTAGGAAGAATGGCAAAGTCTAAGCAAAAAGAAAACATCAAATATCTGAAGTTCTGAATATATCATATAAACATAGAAAATGTTATAGAATTCATCCTCTGCCTCACTTTCTCATTTGTTGACAAGGCTGGTTTCCTTTCTTGTCTAGGAGTGAAATCAAAAATATTGTGAAGCAAAGAATTTTTCTGTAAAGACAACCATTAAGAAATTAACTGGAAGCTATTGATCCAGGAACAGAGATTAGTTTGCAATATCTTGCATGATGCTTGAGGTTAGAATTGAGAAATATAAGTTACCTGCATGTCCTTCTGAAATACACCTCCAAGAAAATGGCTAAACATACAACGATAAATCATTTGTTCCTCAAGTCATTCCAAAGTAATCACTGGAACTATAAAGACTACTAATAAATGTGTTCTTTGGCTCCATGTTTTTATTTCTAGGACATCACCATTTTGTAATTTCACTGTTGTCTCAGGTCTTATACCATTCTGCAGCAACAGATTAAATAGTTGAGTTTAATTCACAAAAAGATTACTTAGAATCTTAGAGAGGGAGAGTTCAAGCAAAATTAAAAAGGGAGTGCTGTTTCTTTTGCTAGTAAAGCACCAAATATGATGTCTTAAATGCTGTAATTGCAGTAGCAGAAGTCAAGCCTACTTGGTACTTTTCATCTTGCCAAGTTCTTTGTATTCCCCATAGCGATCAGAACAATAATAATAACTACAATGAATAGGAAAATACCTTTATACTGATCATGCATATTCTACTTCATTAAACTCATTTAGTTAGAGCATGCTAAGTTTAGAAACTTAGATTTAGATAGGGTAAGTAGTGCTTGCTTTGATAGGGATGACAGTAGACATCGGGTTCCTAACTTCAGGTAGATCACCCTAAAAAAAAAACCAAACAGATACATATGAAAATGCAAAAGTAATAAAACTGAGCTCTTGACCCTGATGAATAATCATATACAATAATACAAATAAAATTGTCACATGGGATAAGCTCAAGCAGTAGGATATTGGGACTAACAAAGCAGTGTCCCAAGTTCAAATCCCCAAGAGACACTATTAAGTGTTGAAATTGGGTACTAATCCCACATCCAACTCACTCAGTGCAGAACATCCAAACGGCTGCCAATGCAAATCCCTAGTTAATTTAACAAAAGGTATGCTCCTCAGCTGCGGCATCTAAGCCGAAGGTTATCCCACAAGTTTAATTTACCAAATTAAAAAAAAGGTCATATATAAACAAAAAAAGATCAAATCTAAGCCTGATCATTATTGTGCTAGATTAGGCTCAATGATTACCCAAGCTCCATGACCACCCAAATCCTGAGTACCAGATCTCTAATTGTTAGAGTTGGCCCTATGATTACCCAAACACAATCAGATAGTCCCACGAACACAGGAAAGAGCATATAAAGCATCGGTATTAATATGAGAGGTTTCAATCTATGTTACCAGGTCCCTCTGGAACCCTCACACCCTTCCCGCTCCCCGCTCCCCCCTCCCCCGCCACTGCTGCCCCCGCCTAATCCAAGTTCAGGTCCAGGTCCTGGGACAAATCTCCCAAAGGTTCACCTAAGGTACTGCCCAAGCTACCCAAGCTACCCTGAGTGAACCCTGGCAAACCCAAGGGGACTGATGATGCCTGGGCACAGAAATTTTTAGAAAACACTTTTTTGATATTTTTTTAATTTTTAACAAAAAAATCTCCCAAAAGAGATAAATGAGAGTGTACCAGATTAGTATACATGCGGAGATGGAACCACCAGGAAGATATTGATGTCAGTCAGATACAGGTCTTTCCACTCGAATTAAATCCAAATTCTACACTGCTAGAACAGCTGTTAGTTGGAAGCACTAGGTCTATTCACACCACAGGGTATGAGACAATAGCTGCCACAAAGGATTCTGAGCCACTTGTCTATATTAAGCAAAGAAAAAGAGGCACAGAACAAGGTAGAACAAAAAGGTTCAGTAAAACAAAAGATGGAACTAAAATAACATTAGGTGCCAAAACCATGAAGATTCAAAGATATTGCCACACTTCCTTTTTGTTCATAAAAGATAAAATCACTGGCAAATAGTGCTTATATATTTGAAAGATGGCGCCAAATTTTTATGGCCAGTGGTCTATGAGAACAGATGATAAAATCACTGGCAATCAGATTTTACGGCCTAAATCATCTGTCCTAATTGATTTAAAAGCAGGAAGTTCATTTTAACTGAAGTTTCTCCAAAGTAATTTCTTTTCTGTTGATATATTTGTATGATGTTTCTCATTCTCTTGTAATGGTTACTGATGTTACCATATTATTTTACCTTGACATGCATATGTATGCAATGTTACCAACCATGAGAGAAGGTTAGGATTTGCGTATTGGGGTTTCTACTAAAATTGTAACAGTAGGTATCTGTTGTTGGAACAGTGTGTGAGGATCACCTTCCTGTTTACCAATCATTCCACTAACAGGAGTAAGGTTTCATGCCCCATCAAAGACAACAGGCCGCTGACTTTGTCTGAGTTGAAAGGGTGAGAATAATCACAGAAGTAAAGGAATTAAAGCCACTTCCAAAAAGACTTAAAGTAAATAATAATAGAGGTGGTGCCAATGAAGGAGACACTAACATAAAAGAATTTAATTAAGATTAAATTAAAGGTTATGGCAGCAATTAGATTAGAAGGGGTATGACTCCTTCCAATGTTAAAGGTCGTGACTCCCTCATATATGAGATATAAAGGGAGGATCATTTCATTGTGAAGAGATCATCAATCAGCCAATAAGCAATTAATCATTCAAGCATTTACTCATCAATCCATCAAGAAATATGAATCAGCAGAGATCAATCAAGCAAACAGCAATAAACCCAGAACGGAGTGTGTTCCGAAACATTGATGAAAAACTTGCACACAATTGAATCTAGAAGCAGCATAATCACAAGCAATAAATCTATCAATACATCAAACAATTAGTCTTGAATTTGAGGAAGTGTCTTGCAAATAGGGAGGATGAAAACTCTTCCAAGTTCATGAGAGATTGAGGACTCTCCTTTAGCTCTCTATCCTGATGATGGATTATGGAGTGTGATCCGAAACGTTGATTAAAAACTTGCACACAATCAAATCCAGAAGCAGCATAATCACAAGCAATAAATCTATCAATACATCAAGCAGTCAGTCTTGAATTTGAGGAAGTGTCTTGCAAATAGGGAGGATGAAAACCCTTCCAAGTTCACAAGAGATTGAGGATGAAAACCCTTATTTCTCTTATCAAGTTTGAATGAAAACCTAAATATTGATAAAGGAGGACAAAAACCCTCCAAGGTGGACTAAGTTTTAAGGACGAAAACCTTTGAATACTCTTGGCAAGTTAAGGACAAAAACCCTTGATATTGCCACTGCTTAGGGATGAAAACCTCTGATTCAGCAGATTTGAAAGCATTTCCAAAGAATTCAAGATATGATTGATTTTCATAATCATGCTATGACTTTATTGATCTAAGTATTATAATAAATTCATAATTTTTGACAAAGATATCATCATTTTGAGTAAGAAATATCATTTTAAGGAGAAAAACAGGAATATCCTAATAAGGGACATCACACAATTTAAGATTTCAGGCAGAATGCACAAATGCAATCCTACAGGTATAGACAGGTTTTGGTAAAACCACCCAAAAATAATCTTTCATTGCTAGTAGCGAAAATCATTCATGCATGAAGCAAATAAAAGTTTCAAAATAATAAACAGTAAACCAACTACACCAAGCAAGAGGAGAATCACAAAAATTCGAACTTAAATCATTAATGGACTGAAGAATAGTTTTGCCCCTCTAAAACCCAGCAAACTGTAAATCTAAAATCTCGTTACTAAAGAAATATATGGCAACTTTCACTGATAAAAATATGATAACAGAAGCTAAATTGAACCCACTAGACCAGCCATATGGAGTATTGAAAATTCAAACTTTTTAAACATTATGGGGCTTGAGTACAGTTTTTCCCCCTCTCACACCCAGCCAAGCATTTAAGCATAAATTCACATTAAGGCCACTAGCAAGACGTTTCCTCCTCCCTATGCCTAGTGCACACAAGTATCGTTGAAAAATTTTACCCCTGCTTTTTACACAAGGCAAAAATATATAAGGGCTCATGCTGCTAGTTTTTCCCCTTCACTAAGTAGTGAGTACCCATTGGATTCCTTGAGCATTTTTTTAATTGGAGGATTTGAAACATCCTACAATGCCATTTTTGCAACTATGGCATCAAGGCGCATGAACTATCACCTCCTTCAACTTAGAACCAAGGTCTGTGTGGTATCCATTCTACCAAATTCACTTGAGGCACAATCCCAGCCTCATCCCTTAAGTGTGTCAAGCCTTTACATTCAAAAGACTTGATCCCTAGTGAGCAGTTGGGTCGCCTATGAAGTACCCTGGACAAGGTTTGTGTCATGTCCCCAAATTGGAGGTATAGTGATTTAATTAAATTATTTAATTAAGTTGTCCAAATTATTGATATTTCATGAGGATAGCTTAATTGATGATTTAATTAAGTCATAAGGTGTTATTAAATTGATTATTTATTAAGTTATTCCAAAAAAATAAAATATCAAAAGGGATGACTTATTATTTAATTAATTTAATAATAAAAAGTGACTTAAGTGACTTAATAATAAAATAATAAAGTCACTTAAAGAATATTTTTGGAATCTTCTAGAAGTCTCTTGGTGATGAGGTTGAAAAAGTATAAAAAGAGGCTTGGGCTATGCATTTGGACATCTTGAGTTGAATACACCTTTTCTACTACACTGCTGAAGCTAAATGCTTAGCTGATTGATTTATAGTCTTCGTTTGTGAAAGACCAAACCTAGCTGGTTAAGTGCCAATTTTTGTTGTGCAACACCAACCCTAGTTGGATAGTGGAGGAAGATACTTCAATCTTTCTCATTGTGCTAATTGCAATCATTTTTTAAAGAGTTTGGGAAGTTAATTGAAGTCTGCAATTTTGTTTCAGTCTGCAGATCAGCCATGAGAGAAATTACATTTTCATTCATTGCTCTTCAATAAGGAGATTTAATTTTGTGGGCACTTGAGGGATTGCTTCCTTTGGTGTTGGCAATCATTTTCATAACAAATTCGAGGAGCTTAGAGGCTATATTTATTTTTCTAAAATATTGTCAGGCAAGAATAGGGGCGGCTACTTGAGCAATTTGATTTGGGCTTGGAGAATATCATTTGAACTTGTTGTTGATTGCTACTTCATCTTTCATCCAAGGCACTTCTTGAGGCCAAGTTCTTCACATTTCTATAATCTTCTTCCATTGCATTTAGCATAGTTATATTTGCAGCTGTAGGTGTGCATTATACCAACATTATCATATTTTGTAATCAATGTAAATGCCAAGAGTCTTGGCCATATTTCATGAGCATTGTATTAGAAATTTCATTGCAATTAAGGAGATATAAATTGCTGGTGTCATTTGAGCAATTCAATATCATTTGTATTTAGTTTGTTAATTTGCATACCAGTTGTTTGTTAAAATACCAGTTGGCTGTAGGTGATCATTTCTCATGTTTAGATCATATATATGCATTGAATATTGTCAAAATAAGTTGCACATTCATGCTAGGACATTTTTTAGTCAATTTAGAGTCATTTGCAAACATTCTTATTGATGTTAAGTGGATATAAGAGCCATAAAAACAATCTGAAATTTTATATCAGTCATATGACCCTTGTATGCAAAGTGTTTGATGAAATTCCTTGAGCCTTCAATCAGCATTTTGAGGTCAGATTTGAGCAGGGTCTTTACAGTGGTATCAAAGCTTGGATCTTGCCAGCCTATGGGGAACATCAGTGTGAAGTCATGGATTCCATGGATGATATAATTTCTCGTTATGAAGTGTACCTTACACTTCCTCAAGAGATGAGAAATGAACTTCCTTTCTTCAAGTCAAAGGAAGCCTGGATGGAGCCATTGATTCAACAACACATTTCTACCAGAAAAAGTTTAGAGTCATGGAAGACCACACTAAGAAAAAGGAAGGAGCAGCTTGAAGTACCTATGGGAGAGGTATCTAAAAGTCTCCATGATGAATTTTCAGCAGTTAGTGACCAGCATACTGCTGATCCTAAAGAGAACATTACACTCCATGATGACTTCAAGAGTAAAGAAGAGCAAGAGAAGAAGGAAGACACCTTGGAGCAGCTACATGAAGATAAGTCTTCTTGTGATGTTTCATTGAGTGAAGAAACAGATTGTAGTTTGATAAATGAAGATCCCTTGAAGATTCAAAATGTAGAGGTGTTTGAGATAGTTGATCCTTTACTTAGTGGAGCAGCTACTAGTGATTCAACTATACATAATGAAGGTGACACTCTACAATGGCATGATATGATTACAAATTGGTTTGAAGACAGCAGCATGATGTCTCATCATTCTCAAGAGATAGGAGCCTTGGTTCATGATCAAGCCAATGACATGATAGCAACCATGGATGGCAGCCATACACCGATTGTTGGACATGAAAACATCAAGCAGAAAAGGACTGATTTTGTTTATTTTGGCACAGAAGAAGTAAGGAGGTCTGAAGAGATGAACAAAGAATGGATGAGGAAAGCCCAAGAGGCTAAGTTGGTGGCTGCCAATGCAAGAAAACATCTTCAAGAAGTCAAAGCAAAGGTCAATCTCATTAACATTGCAAGGCAAAAGAGAATTGACAACATTAGAAGACTTCTTGAATTTGAAAATACATGTTCTTCTAAGGAGGATGATGAGATGTGCTTGGTTCCAAGCAAGAGGAAACAAGAACAGGATGAGACTTCTTCATATGAGGTTGAATTTGTTCGTAGCTTGGAGACTAAGCTGAAGGTGAAGGAGGATGATATTATTGCAGCTCTATTTCATCATGACAGGATGCACAAAAGAATTGAGGAACATTTGTGAGCAGTTCAGTTAGAGAGAAGACAAAAGGTAATTGTAGCAAAGTCTTCTCTTGCTGATTTGCAAGATGTCAAAGAAGGTATGGAGACAATGAAGTCAAATTATTTGAACCTTCTTTCAGATCGTGACCACCTTGTTAGCCTTGTTAAGGAGTTGATTTCTTCTAGGATTTGCAAATTGGATGTCAGTATTGATTCAGTTTCTTTTCAAGGACTAAATGGCATTCATGATAGTATCCTTCTCACTCCTGATAGTGAGTCAAGGAATTTGCAATTGGTTTCAGAAGGAGGTCTTGATGACATGGCTACATTAAGTTGTGTGACTTCTTCAGATACTACCATTACAGATCGGGAGAGCTCATGTGGCAGATTCAAATAGGATCCAGGTGGTTAGTTGACAGGTGCAATGATCCTCCATTCGGCTATCAGATGTTTTGGCAATCAAGTTGGATTAGCAGTGTGGATTTTAAATCACTATACCTCCAATTCGGGGACATGACAGTCCTCCCTTCCCAAAGATTGCTTGCCCTCAAGCAATCCACACTGCTATGACTGCCAAAACATCTAATAGCCGAATGGAGGATCATTGCACCTGTCAACTACCACTTGGATCCCAACTGAATCTGCCACATGTGCACTCCCAATTTGTATTGGTGGTATCTGAAGAAGTCACGGCCATATCATCAAGACCTCCCTTGGAAAGCAACTACAAATGTCCCAACTCACTATCAGGAGTGAGAAGGATACTATCATGAATGCCATTCACTTCTTGAAAAGAGGTTGAATCAATATTGTCATCCAATGTGCAAGTCCTAGAAGAAATCAGCTTCTTAACAAGGCTAACCAAGTGGTCACGATCTGAAAGAAGGTGCATTATCTCCATACCTTCTTTGACAACTTGCAAATCATCAAGAGAAGACTTTGCTCCAATTCCCTTTTGTCTTCTCTCTAGCTAAACTGCCCACAAATGTTCCTCAATTCTTTTGTGCATCCTATCATGATGAGATAGGGCTGCAATAATATCATTCTCCTTCACCTTCAGCTTAGTCTCCAAGCTACGAACAACTTCAACCTCATATGAAGAAGTCTCATCCTGTTCTTGTTTCCTCTTGCTTGGAACCAAGCACATCTTATCATCCTTATTAGAAGAAAATGTCTTTTCAGACTCAAGAAGTCTTCTAATGTTGTCAATCCTCTTTTGCCTTGCAATGTTAATGAGATTGACCTTTGCTTTGACTTCTTGAAGATGTTTTCTTGCATTGGCAGCCACCAACTTAGTTTCTTGGGCTTTCCTCATCCATTGTTTGTTCATCTCTTTAGATCTCCTTACTTCTTCTATACCAAAATAAACAAAATCAGTCCTTTTCTGCTTGATGTTTTCATGTCCAACAATTGGTGTATGGTTGCCATCAATGGTTGCTATCATGTCATTACCTCGATCATGAACCAAGGCTCCTATATCATGAGAATGATGAGACATCATGCTACTGTTCCCAAACCAATCAGTAATCATATAATGCCATTGTAGAGAGTCACCTTTATTGTGTGTAGTCCAATAACTAGTGGCTGCTCCACTAGATAAAGGATCAACTATTTCAACCACCTCTACATTTTGAGTCTCCAATAGACCTTCATTTACCAAACCACAATCTAATTTTTCACTCAAAGAAACATCACAAGAAGACTTATCTTCATGTAGCTGCTCCAAGGGGTCTTCCATCATCACTTGCTCTTCTTTACTTTTGAAGTCATCATGAAGTGTCATGTGCCCAACTTCTTCCTCTATGTAGGCCTGATTTTTGTCCTCCATAGGATCAGCTGTATGCTGGTCATCAACTGCTGCAAATTCATCATGGAGATTCCTAGATGTTTCACCCATAGATATCCCATGCTGCTCCTTTTTTCTTAGTGAGGCTTTCCATGACTCCAAACTTTTCCTAATAGAAATTTGCCGTTGAATCAATGACTCCATCCAAGCTTTCTTTGAACTGAAGAAGGGGAGTTCATTTCTAATCTCTTGAGGAAGTGTAAAGTACACTTCATAACGAGAAATTATATCATCCATGGAATCCATGACTTCACACTGATGTTCCCCACAGGCTAGCAAGATCCAAGCTCTGATACCACTGTAATGACCTTGCTCAAATCTGACCTCAAAATGTTGATTGAAGGCTCAAGGAATTTCATCAAACACTTTGCATACAAGGGTCATATGACTGATATAAAATTTCAGATTGTTTTTATGGCTCTTATTTCCACTTAACATCTATAAGAATGTTTGCAAATGACTCTAAATTGACTAAAAAATGTCCTAGCATGAATGTGCAACTTATTTTGACAATATTCAATGCATATATATGATCTAAACATGAGAAATGATCACCTACATGTTGTGACCTAATTCAGACATCGCCCCATTACAAATGGGGACCCTTGTGGTTTGCTTTTTAGGGTTTTGTCGTTGCGTCTTGGTTCTTGTTTGGTCTCCGTTTGGGGTTTTGGGTTTGAATTTTTTGAATGGTCACCCGAGTCGAGTAAGGGAATTTGAGCCTGGATCATTGTGCATACGTCACCACAGTGCTTAGGATGCCCAAAAGACGAAGATCGACTGTCGTTTCCGTCAATTCCGACACCTCCTACTTTTTAGGGTTTTCAATTTGGCCCCCTATTTTTTAGGAACTACTTTGTTGAAACTTTTGAGCAATTCTAAGATCCCTATATTTTAGCTGCTATTTTTAGAAAATTGCTATTTTGGGAAAAGTTTCTATTTTTAGAACGTTTCTATATTTAGAAGGGGTCCGAATTTCGAAAATCCACTCAGAACTTCAAAAAACTCAACAGAATTCTCAAAAAATCAATTTGAAAATTTTATGAATTCATGGTGAAAATCAGAAAATGATAAAAAATATGGGAAATTCATGAAGAAATCTAAAAAAATCATGGATAAATCTGAGAAATCATGGCAAATTGATGACTGAAAATCATGTTAGAATTCATGAAGGCATGAAAGAAGACTAAAATCTTAACTAGCAAGCTGAAAGAAGGGCAAAATCAATGGCAAAAGAGCTTCAGCCAGAAGAAACAATGGCTTGACCAGGAGATAAGTCCGCCCAACAAAGCATGGAGTGGCATAGAAACAAGCCAAGTCCGCCCTTGAGCAAATGAAGTGGCATGGCTGAAGGTGAAGTCCGCCTTTGGAAGAAGACAATGGCATGTCATGAGACCAAGTCCGCCCTTGAGTGGCAAAAAGATATGCCAAGTCCGCCCCATGTAAAGTGGCATGATGTTCAAGCAAGTCCGCCTTAAGACAATGGAAGATGGCATAAACAAGTAGAAAGTCCGCCCTTGAGTGGCATGAAGTAAGGCAAAGTCTGCCCTTGGACAAGTGGATAATGGCATGGAGTATAGTGAAGTCCGCCCCAAGCCATATGGAATGAACACATGCAAAGTCCGCCTAGAAAATAAGAATGGAAACAAATGAAGACAAGTCCACCATATGGAAAAGATGAAATGGCTTGAGCATAGGCAAAAAAAAGAATAAATGGCATGAAGTAAGTGAAAGTCCGCCATACTTAGAGAAATAAGATGAGAAAATTAAAATTTTGCCTAAGTGTGGACTTTGGAAAATTGAAAATATATTCTTGGCACTTTGAAAATTCGCCACACTTGGGGAAAATAGGAAATATTTTTCTAAGTCTAAAACATTTTCGCCTAAGACTTGGGATGGAAAGGAAAATTTTGCCAAATGACATAGGAAGATGGAAAGAAAATTTTGCCAATGACTTAAAATTGGAAAGAAAATCATGGCAAAATCAAATTGGAAGATAAAAATTATGGGAAAACGAAATTGGAAAGAAAAATTCGCCTAAGGTAATGGCAAGAAAATTTTGAAAATCAAATATTGCCTTAGGTAAAAAATAATAATTTGCCATGAAATTAACGGGTTGAAAATGACACATAAAATAATTATTATTTTAATTCTTTATTTTCAACATCTCAAAGAGATAAGCTTTGAAGATTAAAATTGGAAAAATACAAAGAGAGCTCTACTAAACTAGCGTTGGATTTAGAAACTTTCCCGGAGACTATCATTGAAGATAAAACTTGCCATGTACAAGCCAATTTAAGACTCGATTTAATGGAAACAATCAAAATTTGCTCAATGAGTTGAACTTTTCCTCTCTATAATTGATTTCACCTCTCATTTTGCAATCATTCGATTTTCGAGATAAGAGTTTTGAGAAGATAATTTGTCTAAGGCAAGAAAGTTGAAAGTTTGAGGCAAAGTGAAGAAAGTAAATTCATCCCGGCCGGCATTGTGATTGCGATCATTTCTTTTTTAGAAGCCAGGCAGATTTATTTTCTTTACTTCATTTTGGCACAAGCAACTTCATTAATTCTTTTCTTTCCAGCATAGTTCTTCACGAAATTTGATTTGACAATTAGCTGGAATATTATTTTCGAGTAATTTAAATTTTGATATTCTCTTTGCTTTTTTTTGCAGATTTACTTTCGAGAAAGTAAAAATGAACTTTGCCAGCAAGGGTGTGCAGCTGCAGTCAAAGATTAAATCCAAATGGGAGCATATTGTGGACACCAACCTTGGCCATGTTGACTTCAATGATTTCAGAGAAAGAATGTACGGAAGTTATGGACGTTTGCCTACACCACTTGCAAGAAGAATGATGCGCAACGGAATTGTTCATGCAGCTGGATTTCCGCCGGCAAAGGAGTCTCTAGAACTTATGGTGGAATGTGCATTGCATTATAATGCACGAGAAAGACAAATAGAAGTTCCTGATGCAAGAGTTCTTGCATACTTGTCCGAGCCAGCCATTCAAAAAACTTTTGGAATTCCAGTTTACAACTGGACGTCCTTCCAAACCAAAGAGGATGCACTTAAGCTTTACCAAAATCAGCAAGACCTTTGTGCATCAAACATAAACAAGACTTGGTTGCTGAAGCCCAAACCTACTGTGGGGAAGATGCTGAAGAAGTTGGTCAGAAAACATTTCAAAGAAGAATATGGCAACATCGTCTTGCTGTTGAACAGAATAGTAGGCAATTCTCATGGTGCACCTTTCGAAAACTGGATGTATTATTTTGTTGATGAAATAATTTCCGGAGTGAAAATGTTTAACTGGTCCAGAATGATCAGTGATAGCCTTCATGAACAGTTGGTCAACCTGGAGGAAACCAAGACCTTTCATATGAGCTCATACGTCATATATTTGCTTGCAAGATCTTACAAGTATGCTAGCTTGGTTTGCAAGGGTGTAATTGGCAACGGTGAAGGACAGTTCAAGGCCTATGATTGTTATCCACAATTGCAGTTGAAGGATAAGTCACATTTCAGACGAGCACATGACGCCTTCCTTATGTACATCACTCGACTTCTACAAGGCGAAACACATCAGAGACTCACCCGTGAGGCCAAGAGCCTAATCAGCCGATATGGATCCTAGTTCATCCAATATCCCAAGTTCACTTACATCAGGATTCAAGGATTCTCAGGACGTCCTTATAGACTGCCTATTTATCCGACCAACAAAATGGTTTTTTTTGCAAGTTCTAAGGCAATTGGAGACATATCAGAATATCCAAAGGCCAAAACAGAAGGCAGCTGTCACTTTTTCATTTTTCATCGGCAATATGGAAGAATCATGTCCAACAGCGCAAGCAGCAGAAAGTGCTCGACTGGAGATCCAAAAATACCCATTCCTATCATACAAGTCGAGGAATAACTTTGATCCACTCCATCACATTGGAACTGTGGACGGAGAGAAATACGAGCACCGGGTGGACTTAGAAGATTTTTGGGCCAATGCGGCTAATCAATATGACGTAAGGAAGAGGCTGTAGACAAGATTGCCACCAAGTATGATAAGGGCAACAGAACTTTTCAAGGTACCTCATCAATTGGAGGATGATGGAGTGTATGTGCAACCAAGCTTCGATGAAAAAGAGCCACTTCCTCCTGTAAGGTGGTCTGAGCCTGAGATGGGTGACTTGGCGACATTAATGTGGCCTGTATTCAAATATTCTCAATGGTGGATAGAACAAGTGCAAGTGTTGCAGCGGAGAAATGTGCAGTTCACGTATGAATTGATGGGTGATACAGAATCATGTTCATCAAATGTCGGTGCATCTCGTGGAGATGGAGCAACAAATACCGCCAACTTGAAAAAGAGGAAAGAGATTGATGATCCTGCAAGGCAAAACAAAACAAAGCAGTGGATGAAGGACCTTCTCGGAAGAAGCACAAATCCAGGCCTCTCCAATCAGCCACTTCCAGAAATGTGGATGAAATACTAGCCATGGATGAAGAGTCTTGGGAACATGTCATAATTCCTTCTCCAGTTAGAGATGTAGAGCCAGTGCAATCAAAAAATGATGATCAGCCTTCCCCTACAAGCACGGAAATTCTGGAATCAGATAATGACATGGACATCATGGATGGAGAATTTGAAGAGGGAATGATTTCTGCCCTCAAAGGAATCCAAGAAGACCCATCTGTGCAAGAGATTTCAGGTATGCCAGAAATCCAATTGGTGCATAAAGTTCAAGATGTGCAAGAAACTCCGGATTTTCCAGAAATTCCAGACGTGCAAGAAATGCAAAATATTCAAAAAGTTCAAGGTCAACAAGAAGACGGAATTGAGCAGTCAACCATCCTGGATTGGCTAAAAGAAAGATTAAAGAGAAAGGCGCCAGTAGAGGTTCCTGAAGAAGATGATGCCACAAATTTCTTGGCCAGGTTAGAGCAAGTTGCCACAAGAAAGAAGGCCAAGAAATTTTATGCCATACAAATGGATGAGGCTGGTAATCGCACAGTGCAAGTTGCAGTGCCTACAGTCGATAAATTCCAAGATGAAATTGCCCCAAATGAGTATGCCATCACGACCATTGACATGGGTCCAACTACGAAAGGGCAAGAAGTTGAGGAGACAATTTCGTTGCCACCATCAAGTCTAGGCTGGAAAAGGAAGTGGCAAAGAAAAAAGAATATAAAAAAGAGATTGAGTGTCTAAAATATTATATCCAGCACTTGACTAGGCCACTCAATCAAGGTGACCAGGCAGCACTTCCACCTCCAAATTCTTCACAAGAACCAGTGATAAATTTTGAAGAAGAATTGACTACAGCGAGAGAGGCTAAAGATTGGATGGAGGAAAGGAAGGAGGAGGCGATGGCATTCACGGAGAAGTTAGCATATGTATATGAACAAACTTCCTGTCTATCGTCACGAGTTTCAGACTTAGCGGAATCATGGGATGGCCTCGAAGATATTCAGAATAAGATTATCCCATGTATTCGAGAATTAAAAGGCATCTCGAAGCAAAAGTTGATTGATGACAGGATTATTGAAGCCGGAGCTGCATATGATTTCAGTGGCTGGTACCATGCTCTGATTTCATGAAGAGGAGTCCTGGAAAGGGTAAAGCAGGATGGCGCCAAAGTTGAAGAACAGGCAAAGGAGATTTGGAGTAAAATTTATCAGATGGCTACAGATATGCTAGACAAAGATACTGTCTGAAAGAAACACTTGCGGCCACAAAATTTAAAAGAACAAGTGCAAAGAATTTTCTCCACCACATCTGGGCCAATCATTAAAGAAAATTTCACCAAGGTATTCAACTTCATGACCGTCAGAAACAATTTCTTGCGACCACCTTTGCAGAATGTGCTGAGAGTTTGGACTTGCTGGAATACAATGTTAATGCACTTCCGGACATTGCCATGGAAGAAGTTGGCTTGATCGTGTCAAAGTTCGCCGAACATGATGCCGTGCAAGTGGATAAGGATGCAACTCCAGATGTCTGAAGACCTCTCCAGTTAACTGTTGGATGTTTAGGAAACCCTAATTAGGGTTTAGTTATGTTTGATCTTGGCCGTTGATCTCATTCTAATCTTGGCTATTCATTGTAACTCAAAGATGCTATATAAACCCCCCCACTCTCTCTCAAGAGGATCATTAGAAGAATAAGAAAATTAGAAATTCATTAGAAATTAGAAGATTAGAAGAAGAGTAGATATCAAGAGATTATAGAGAATAAGAGAGGGAGTTTTATGAGATTGTTGCGAAAACACTATTTTGATAGTAAAGTTCATCATGCATGAGGTGCTTTGAATCCTTTGATTGTCAAATAGTTGCATGGTTGCATATTCTCTTTCTCATCCAGTAGATTTAAATTAGAATATAAATGTATGTTAAAAGAATGACAGATTGATAGCAAACATTAGTGGAACTTAGCTCATACTTTCTTTGAGTGGATGCTTTTCATTCAATGTGTAAAGTTAGACTAAGCTTTATCGTGGATGCTTTGAATAATGTTGTTCTATTGATGGTATTGTTCGTGGTAAAGAAATTCCAAGCACAAATCCCAGAAGATTGCACTTGCTTTGTGTAGTTGTCGTTTAGCGTGGCAAAGCAAAGTATTGTTTATTTGGTTTCACTCAATCCTTGCCGTCTCTTGATTTCATAGGAATAGAATAGGATTTCTAAAAACCCTTACTCTTTTTTCATTTTTTTGTCTAAAATCTGAAAAATCCAAAATGATACTGTATTTTTGTCTTTGCTTTTCCGAGTAACTTGCAATAGTAAATCCCAATTGTGCCCCCAGCAAATCACATCAAACCACAGAGCTTATCCACACTCATCTTAAACATTGGAATTACCATATGATCTTACTTGCAATCTTAGCATATAAGGTAGTTTTTCAAGAGGGGATATAGCGTCTTTGACACTTTAATCTAGAATGTTTGTTGTGTCATAAAACACGCATCAACATCGAATTGGTGCTAGAAGGAGGGCCCGATAACCACAATAGTAAGTTACTCTCAAAGTGAGCATGATGCAGTATGGTATTACCACATGAGTTTCCTTTTGATGTACCTGTCAAACAACCAGATCAACCGCCAACGGATATTATTGATCAGTTGTACACACTAGCTTGGAAGTCGCAGACAGATCGTGCCCAATTTGGTCAAATAGGTTGTCCTTGCTAGAGAAGAAAAAGGAAAAAGGTTCAACGAAGCAATTAAGAAAGATTTGATAAGGCAAAAGATAGATCACCTAAAGCAAAAATTCAACGAGATAGAAAGATCAGTTGTCGGAAGTTCATCTTCCAATTTGAACTTGATTGATAGAATGAAGAATGGTGCTCCCAGCCAACGTTCCTAATCCAGACCAAGATCGTCAGCTAGTATTACAACCAAATTTGGGTTTTCACGACGAACAAGAGGACGTTATCACTGAGTTGTTCAGCCTTGCGTGGCAAGTGAGAAGAAGTGCTCCTGATTGGTTTCTCATGCGCTATATTCTTGAAGAGGAAGAAGAAAGAGCATGACAAATTGAGTTCAATATTCGGAGGGACCTCCTTGTTGAAAGATTTGAAGCACTTCAACGAGAACAAAATCATCAAGCCAACCAACAAGTGAATCAACAAGTTCCTGAAGCAGTTCCTGCACCACCCCGACAAGCTTGAAGGAGGATACGCTAGATCGAATTGGTTCTTTCTCAGCAGAGAAGTTTCCGAAAGTCACTAGATCCACTCCTAATTCTTTCAAAGAATTTGTTGAGTTATCCCCCTACAGAAATAGGCAAAGAAAAGCATTGCACGAAGCATCATCAAGCACAGAAGTACCAAGCGAGGGAGATCCTGTTGGTCTTTTCCAAACCTCACCAAGTATCGCACAACCAGACTGTCAACAAGTTCCAGTGGCTGTACAACGAGTTCCACCAGTTCCACTAATCCAACCAGTCCAAGTGAATCAACCAAACGCTCTAATGGCGTGGCATCCAGCTAATGCGTCACCTATGACATTTGCCGTTTATCATGATTTGCCCAAAAATCCGGAACATTTTTGTTCCAAGTTCCATAGTGGTGACCTGAACCACACTGCAGATGAGCACATTAAGCTTTTTGAAGATCTTCAAAATAGAGATATCCAAGAAGAAGATGTTTCCTGTAGATTGTTTCCATACACGATTGACGAGGAAGCTTCTTACTAGTATATCCATTTGCCAGCTAACTCCATCCGCACTTGGCAACAAATGAAGACCGCCTTCTTAGAAAAGTTCAGGCCACCCATTTCTCCATCTGATCTATATAGGCAATTTGTGGAAATCAAAAGACAAGAACATGAGCCTATTAGCACGTTCAATAATAGATTCCACAAGGCATACACTACGCTCAGGGATCCTTATTTGCTAGACAATGCAGTAGCACTGCCAATTTATTATGAAGCCTTGGATCGTCTTACCGCCGCCATGTTTGTGAAGTCGACAAACCCACTCCCAGTAGATTTGAAGGGAGCATATGCTGCAGCAATTACAGCCAGCACTGGTCTCGGAGTTGGTTTGGCTCCAAGTCCACTCCATTACTTAGGAAATGCAACTTCCTAGAATCAAATTAACGATATCAATCGAGCGCTAGCTCATCAGACACCCATGATGAATCCAGTCCTGTCTGTGAATAATCAAATGGTTCTCCACCCAGGGATGCCCATGTCCCAAATGCCACCAACACAGCCAATATACCTACAAAATGTGACAACTTTAACACGAACTCAGGAAGAGAAGGAAGAAATGAAAGAATTGATTGAACAAGTCAAGAAGCTGTCAATCGAAGTGACATATCTGAAAGGTCAAACCAACCAAATGCAGAATTTTCAAAAGAGCTATCAGCCACCTCAAGGAAATTACCAAGGTTGAGGCCATTTCGGATATCAAAGAGACACTCAGAACTATCAGAGGGATAATCAGAATTATCAAGGAAATAGTCAAGGTTTCCAGAACAACAATCCAAGCTTCCAAAAGAAGACTTGGAACACTGGGCCTAATAACGGTAATGTACCATCACCTTTGGATAATCCACCTACCGACAATCGTCCTGTCGACAAGGTATTCCTAGCTGAAGCAGCATTATCGGGATGGTGCAGACTGCACAACATAGATCAGCATTCTGAGTTACATTGTCGCGAGTTCCAATTAGCAGCAAACATTTTCAAAAATGAGAGGAGAAATTCAGAAGATCCTCCAGTAACCGGGTATGAAATAGTTCCAGCACCCAGATATGATCAAGCCCTTGTAATTGAGAGTGTCCAGTATCCACCCCGAGAATACCCACAGTATCAGCATAATCAAAGATTTCCACCAACATCAGCTAATGGACTAGTGGAGGCGCCACCTACCGTCTTCTCATACACAGTTGCTGAGGAACCTATAGAAGACATGACCAATTATTACTTTTAGCCATTGAATAATAGTGTGTTGGTCGAAGGTATAAAAGAAGTTCAAGCATTTCAGCAAACAGGCAATAATCCACTGAAGGTTTACTATCAAAAAAGTCAAGAGCCTTTGACCTCGTCTATTCCACCACACAACTTTCAAACGCCACCGCATCCAAACACAAGCAATAACCCGCCTCTTCCGAGGGACACACCGCAATATAGACAAGGAGATACTGCCAGTAGTAATGCTAGTAATCCTACTCCTCTTAAGGATGAATTGAAAAGGCTAAGTTAGTATGTTACAAAGGAAGTGAGGAAAATCAAGGTAAATGTGTCATTGTTCGAACTGATGAAGGTACCAGAGATAAGGAATACATTTCTTGATAGCTTGAAGGACACAACACAAGATTCAGCCAACACCTCTCAGAAGACTGCCAATTCCACAAATAATGTAAATATTGTCCAAAATGAACAGTCCCAACCTATTCAAGAAGGATATCAGAGTTCCACGGGAACTCGAGGTATGTATGAAGTAAAAGAAGGCATGGAAATGCCAGGTCAGAAGATGGTTAGAACTGAGCAAATGTGTCTAAATTCAAAAGAAAACAAGATGGAGAATCCAACAAGAGAAGCAGAAGTTTCACCGACTGAGAAGAATACTAAGGTTAAAGCCAAGGAGACAGAAGTCGCGCACAAAAAGGAAGCCCCGTGATATTTTATCAAGGAAAAGATGAGCCAGCTCCTTTCCTCATTTCGCTCAGGATTTTCAACAAACTTCTGCATAATTGTCTAATTGATTTAGGAGCATCCAGCAACGTAATGCCTCTAGCAGTTTTCCATAGATTGGGTTTGACACCCACAAGGACAAACAAAAAAGTGACACAGTTGGATAAGACAGAGGTCCCAGTCGTAGGAGAATTAAACAACATCCATATGCAATTATCAACTGATCCCAGGATTCAACAGTTCATCGACATTTCTGTAGTCGATATCCCGGATGGATATGGAATGGTTTTAGGACGAGATTGGACTCGCAGATTGAATGGCTACTTTGCTACTGACTTTTCGCAGATGCGGTTGCCTTGGAAGGGTATTCCCAACCAAATCAGAATTGAAAGTACGCCAGGACTTAGACTGATGATCACCGAGAATGGAGAAAACAATGAAATTTTGTTTTGCGAGACAGATTTAGGCCAGTACAAACCAAAGGCACCAGAGGTTTTAATGTTGCAATGCTCAAATAATCGGGAAGATTCACTAAAAATTGCAGATCCCGCAGAAGTACCTATTGAAAGTGATGAAGAGCTATCACCAGATGAAGGTGAAAGCATGTTCGAAGATTTGTGCTCAGAAGTACGAGACAAAAAAGAGAATTGGGGAGTCATGCTTTTGTGCAAGACTTGTTACTACCCAATTGGTGTCGGATCCATAATGCTTTTAATTCCGAATTCTCTTGTGCAATGTGCAAAGTGGCTCTAGACCAAGTACGCGCAAGAATTTCCCAAGTTTCAGAAGCTGAATGTCTTAATTTGACAATGCAAAATAAAGAAAGTGATTTTGACAAAGAGCTCTCATCAGAAGAAGAAATGATACCAAAAATAAATGAAAATCTAGTTCAGAAGAAAGAAACTCCCACTCCCCATCAATTGCCAGAACGAGAACAAGTTTGGACCTTGAGGTTCAATGGTTCAAAATCCAAGAAAGGCAACAGAGTTGGGTATGAGCTTATTAGTCCATCAGGCGAGACCTATTTAGCCGCCTTGAGATTGCAGTTCCCATATACTAACAACGTTACGGAATATGAGTCCTTAGTTCACGGATTGCTCCACGCAATTCGCAAAAAGGTCAAAGTGCTACATGTTTATGGTGATTCAGAAATTGTGGTAAGGCAAGTAAGGAAGAAGTACGCTTCCCATGACAAAAGACTGAGAGGATACAGAAACCGTGTCTGCGATCTCATCGAAAGCTTTGACGCTTTTAACATCAAATCAGTGTATCGTTCTCAAAACAAAGTGGCAAATTCCTTAGCCCAATCAACAAGTTCCTTAGAGCCACTGGAGATGGATGATGTGAAGAAATTCACAGTAGAAATCACTTCAACACCATCAGTTCCAGATAACATTACAAATTTCCAAGTGTTCGATGACGACAAGCACATCCTATATTTCTTGACTAATTCAAATGTTTTTCTCACTCAAGTCATTGATGAAGAGGAAGACCGAGGGGAAGCTGAGTTTGATACTGAAGGCATAATGAAATTAAAGACCAATAACATTCCCAAAGGAATGATCCAACTTGAAAGAATCTTCGATCAAGATCAGATCAATGCCATTAAATACCAAAGAAACGAAGGAGCTCAGCATGAAGCCGTCAACCTTAGAACCCAAGAAGAAGTGAGAAATTTTCTCATTGGTAAAGTATGCACACATGAAGAAAGAGAGCAGATAATTAAAAGTTTGAAACAATTTAAAGACATTATTGCCTAGAGCTACGAGGGTCTGAAAACATATGATACCTCAATTATTACACACACTATTCCCCTCAAAGCAAGCAATAAACCATTTAGGCAACGCCAAAGGCCTGTGAATCCTCTGCTAGAGCCTCTCATTTTTCAAGAAGTAAAGAAGTTACTTTCAATAGGCATTATCTTTCCAGTACGCCACTCAACGTGGGTCGCCAATTTGGTACCTGTCCGCAAAAAGAATGGGGAGATAAGATTGTGTGTAGACTTCTGAAATCTTAACAAGGCCTCGAAGAAGGATAATTATCCACTGCCCTCATTAGATGAAGTCATCCAAATTGTAAATGGCTCCCAAATGATGTCATTCCTCGATGGATATTCTGGCTACAATCAAGTGCTCGTGGAACCTGAAGACAGGCTTAAGACAGCATTCACAACAAAGTGGGGTACATTTTCCTACAAGAGGACGCCATTTGGTCTGATTAATGCAAGAGCCACCTTTCAAAGGGCTATGGACATTGCCTTCAAAGATCTCATAGGGAAATGCATCATCGTTTACATGGATGACCTTACTGTGTTCTTCAAGAAAAGGGAAACTCATGTCAAAGATTTGATAAGGATATTTGAAAGATGCAGAAAATACGGAATATCCTTGAACCCAAAGAAATGCGTATTCGGGGTAACTGAAGGAAAACTGCTAGGATAACAGAAAAGGGTATTCTTATTGACCCGGATCGAGTAGAGGCTATCTCAAGGATCAGCTTGCTGTCAAGTCAGAAAGAATTGAAATCTTTCTTCGGAAAGATTAACTTTGTAAGAAAATTTATAACAGGGTTTGCTGAGATAGTAAGGCCCCTGAATGAAATGCTCAAAAAAGATGCAAAGATAGAATGGACGGAGCCAGCGAGGAAAGCTTTCGAAGAAATTAAACAGGCCATAGTTGACGCTCCTGTCTTAGTTAGTCCTGATTATACAAAGCCTTTTTATCTCTACTCTTTCGCATCAGAACATACATGTGCCGCAATGTTAACACAAAGGACAGATGAAAAGGATGAACATCCTATTGCTTTTATGAGTGCACCTTTCAAGGATGCAGAGCTGAAATACCTGAACATTGAGAAGCAGGCATATGCTTTGGTCAAAGCGATAAAGAAATTTCGACACTATGTATTGAGAAGTAAAATTTTTGCTATAGTCCCAGATGTGACTATCAAAACCCTCCTAATGCAAAATGAACTAGGAGAGAGAAGAGGCAAGTGGGTTACAATCATCCAGGAATATGATGTCGAAATTCAGCGAACGAAGATTGTCCACAGCCAAGCTTTGACACAGACTATTGCCACTGGACCTGAACTAGTACAACAAGTGTATGAACTACACGAGGTATCCCCTGATGAATGGTATGACAATATCGTCTACTTTCTTCTCAATCATAAATGCCCAAATCATTTAAAACCAGTGCAAAAGAGGGCCCTACGAATGAAGAGCCAGAGGTACATGTTGCAAGGAGCAGTATTATATAGGAGGAATCATGAAGGAGTTTTTCTAAGGTGCCTAGGAAAAGAAGAAGCTAAACAGACAATGGAACATTTCCATTCCAGATTTGGAACCAGCCATGGAGGAGCTCTGGCAATAGCACACCAAGTTTTAATGGCCGGCTATTATTGGCCTACAGTATTTAAAGATGCATACGACCACGTGAAGACTTGCCACACATGCCAAATCACTGCCGCACGAGAGAACCCAGCTATGCCACTGCAACCTATGATTGAGGTGCGACCTTTCGCAAAGTGGGGGCTCGATTTGAATTGGTATGATCAATCCACCTTCCTCAGCACAACACAGGTATATTCTAACTGCAACTGACTACTGCACGCGGTGGTCAGAAGCTCAGGCTCTGAAATTTTGCACTTCCGATACTGTAATTAAATTTTTGGAAGAAAATATTATCACCAGGTTTGGATGTCCTCATGCTTTAGTGTGATAATGGTTCTGCGTTTTCTTCATTAAGATTTTCTAACTGGACTTTCAAGTATGGTATCACTCTGAAATTTTCATCAAATTATTATCCCCAAGGCAATGGATTAGCAGAATCCACAAACAAGAATTTATTGAACGTCATTAAGAAACTGCTAGACAAAAATCCAAGGGACTGGCACACACAACTAAGATTCGCTCTTTGGGCGGATAGAGTAAGAGTAAAGAGTTCCTTGGGTACCTCACCTTACCACCTGGTTTATGGACAAGATCCCATATTTCCTATACAGCTAAGAATTCCAACCCTGTAGTTCATGCAAGAATGTTTGGAAGAAGAAGAGAGAGTCAAAACCAAATTGTCACAGTTACTGCTTCTGGAAGAGAAAAGAGATCAAGCCTTGGAGAAATTTGCCAAACATCAAGATATTGTCAAAAGATGGTTCGATAAACGAGCAAGAGTTAAGGCGTTTCGGATTTCCGATTTGGTCCTTTGTTGGGACAGAGCTCAAGAGAGAAGAGGAGACCACAACAAATTTGACAACCTATGGATGGGTGTCAGAACCCTGGTGGTTCTCAAAACTGTAACCCTAATTGTTTTGTTTGGTTTTTGCAATTTTTGGATTTTTTTGTGATTTTGATGGTTTTTACAGGCAAAATAGAAAATGCGATTTTCTCTAGGAATTGATTAAAAATCATATAAAATTCATACAAGCTCAATAATGCATAGAATTTGCTCAGAATGGAAGGCGTTCCTTTATTTCATCTTTTTCCAAGACATACAATATAAAAATCTGAACATATAAGCAATATTTGGAATTTTATCAGATAAAACCTGGAATTTAAAATGGCGGCTGCAGCAGTACAGAAAAGTACGGCCAGAATTGATGGAGGGAATCTCGAGCTCAAAACCCAATGCAAAAGTCTTCAATGATCACTGCGTCCATGTTCCATTCGCCAGAAACTGAAGATAAGAGACGTTTCTCCAGAGACAAGAAAGTACGGCCTTGCTGGTACGGCCAAGTACAGCAATAACTGATATGTACGGCTTCTTGAAATTCGTGCCCAAACACTGATGGATGGTGATGGATGAAGTCGCCTCTGAAAGGAAGTAAATATCTCTGCTGAATACTGATGAATCTCTGTCTGATTCAATGATTAAGCTCAATCTGTGACTTCTGGATGAAATCACCAAGTGCAATCTTCAGCTGGTATCTCACAGCCTCAGTATGCCTGATCTCTGAAGAGGTTACGTTCTCCAGAAACGATGTTTGCCAGAAACCCTAGGGTTTGCAAACTCCAAAGCTCAGATGCTCAGAAGACAAAATTGAATAATAAACAAGATAGTTCGATTTTGCCTGTGAAGAGTAATATATTCTCTCTTGAAAAGTTCGACCTAATTCTTCATTAAAATAATCATTTAAATAAATGATTTAATTTTCACTTTTGAACTTAGGAAAATGATTAAATAATTGGCGTCCACTTTTAATGAGCATTAAATACTCATTAAGTCACATTATAATAATATATTATAAAGTATAATTAAATACTTTATAATTGAGCCAATTAATTAAATACTTTAATATTTCAATAAAGTGACTTTATAATAAAGTCAAATTATTAAATATTTAATAACCCATTAATTACTCCTTATTTCTCCGTCAAATCAACCATCTGCTGAACTGGGTCGAATCTGAGCTGATAAAGTGCACCAGGTGCCCTGCCCGAAATAGCAGCTTTCCGCTGACCTAACTTTCTAAAAATAGAAAGTTCTCTCAAAAGACTTCTCTCGAAGACTCCGCTGGCTGGCCCAAACCCCAATTAATCAAGTAAACCGATTAACCAACACCGAAAGAACCGCTAAAATGGATCCCCTTCCTCAACACTCCGTCACCCTTACCGAGGATCAAATGATAGTTAACTCGGCTACCGTACCGACTAGATGGGGACATGACAAATCATTCTCGAAATTGTTTGTCCTCGCTAATCTCAACTCGATACCGAATCAGCCTCGAATTCCATGTAGCATCCTCAACTGGCAAATCTCTCCACTTGACCAGATATTCCCTGATCACACGCCTCCGAAGGTGTCTCTCTCATATCAAGGATGGCCTCAGGTACTAGTATCAGTTTCCCTTCATCATCAAGGGGTGGCAAAACTGGAGAGGGAACAACATGCTGACCCAATGCCTTCTTCAGGCGAGAAACGTGAAATACATTATGGACCTTGCTATCAGCCGGCAAGTCCAACTCATAAGCAACTTCCACTCCGTCCGACAAACAATTTAAATGGACCATAGTAGCCGGTAATTTTGCTTCTCACCCACTCTTCCCAAGCAGAGTAGATCGACGACACGGCCGAACATGAGGTACAATCCATATCACCCACCTCAAACCTACCAACCCTTCGATCAACAGATCAGCTTTTATACCGACTTCAGGTCATCGGATATTGTCTCGAGAGACTCCTGGTGATGTCTCCATTGACTCCGTGATCATATCACCTCGACTTTGACTCTCGCTATCGCCTTCAAAAATCAAATCCAAGCAGAAGATTGGGCTTCATACCCATACAATGCCATGAAGGGGGTCATCTGTATCGTCATATGGTGAGTCGAGTTATAACAATACTCGCACAAGTAAATCCATCTCACCCAAGCTCTCTGCTGACCAGCTATATAATTACGCAAATAGCCTTCCACCCACTTATTGACAATCTCTGTCTGTCCATCGGTCTGCGGATGGTAGCTGGTACTCGGTGTCAGCTCGGTCCCACAAAGTCTGAACAACTCCTGCCAAAAGTTGCTCATGAACCGGCTGTCTCTATTGCTGACTATCGTCCAAGGCAATCCATGCAATCGGAAAACCTCTCTGAAGAACAACTTTGCAGTCTGCGATGCTGTGAAAGTAGTCGTAATCGGGAAAAAATGGGCGTACTTAGTCAACCGATCGACCACTACATAAATGCAATCTTTACCCTGGGCTTTCGGCAAACCCGTGATAAAGTCCATAGATAAACACTCCCACTTCCTGTCAGGTATCGGAAGTGGCTGGAGTAATCCAGCAGGATAAGTGTGCTCCTGCTTGTTCTGTTGGCACACAGAACACTCACGGACATACTGCAAAACATCAGTTTTCAGCCCTTTCCAAGTAAACCGTTCCCGAACCATTTTGTAAGTCTTGTAGTATCCAGGATGGCCCGCCATAGGAAGGTCGTGAAAGGCTCTCAAAACTGTAGTCCGTAACTCAGAGTCAGGAACCAAAAGAATCCGCCCCTTGTAAATGATCAAGTCATCTACAACTGTATACCTGTCGTCCTGCTCTGTCCTGTCAACGATGCTAGAAGCCCATGGGTTCTTAGCATACTCTGCAATGATCCGATGCCTCCAATCCTCTGTAATCTGTGCTAAGGCATTCAACTGGGGTCTACGAGACAAGGCGTCAGCTACTATATTCTGCTTCCCCTTAATGAAAGTAATGTCGAAGTCATATGACTGCAGTTTACTGACCCATTTCTGCTGCCTCTCGTTCAAGTCTCGCTGTCCAAGGAAATGTTTTAGGCTGTTATGATCTGTACGAACACTGAATTTGCTGCCTACCAAGTACTGCCTAAACTTAGCCAATGCATGCATAATGGCTAACATCTCCTTGTCATAAATGCTATAAAATCCTCAGGACCCCTGAGTTTCCTGCTCTCAAATGCAATCGGATGACGCTCCTGCATCAAAACGGCACCAATGCCCTCTCCTGGCATCACAGAATAAATCAAATGACTTCGAAAAGTCAGGCAAATGCTAACACCGGACATGAAGTCATGATCACCTTAAACCTGTCAAAGCACTCCTGCGCCTGTGGTGACCAAGAAAAGCCCCCTTCTTCGTCAAGTCAGTAAGGGGTGCGGCGTGACGTGAGAACCCACTAACAAATCTCCTATAGAATGCACACAACCCAATGAAACCTCTGAGCTGCGTAAGGTTCTCAGGTACCGGCCAGTCAACAATAGCTCGGACCTTTTCAGGGTCCATACTCACTCCCTTGGCACTGATTATGTGCCCTAGATATAACAACTCCTCCATGCCAAGCTCGCACTTGGATTCCTTAGCATAGAAAGACTCATCTGCTAAGATACCCAAGACTGTGTCCAAATGAGCCAGATGCTCCTCCCATGACCTGCTATAAACCAAAATGTCGCCGAAGAAGACTAACACAAATCTCCTCAACTGTTAATCAAAACCCTGCTCATAGTTGCCTGAAGGTGGCAGTGCATTGGTTAACCCGAAGGGCATAACCAAGAACTCGGCACCGCAATGACACCGGAAAGCGTTTTTCAATATCCTGCTCCCTCATCTGGATCTGATGGTACCCTGATCTCAAATCAATCTTCGTAAAGAAGACTGCTCCGTGCAACTCATCTATCAGCTCATCTATACGTGGAATAGGGTACCTGTTCTTGATTGTTCTTTTGTTGAGCTGTCTGTAATCGATACACATCCGAAGTGATCCGTCCTTCTTCACCAATACAACCGATGAAGCAAAAGGGGACTTGCTAGGTCTGATATGGCCCATAGCTAACAACTCATTAATGGTCTTCTCTATCTCATCTTTGAGTCGTTTCGGATGTCGGTAGGGAGTGATCATAACGGGCTTTGCGCCCTCCTCCAACTCAATAATGTGCTCCGTACCCCTGTCTGGAGGTCTGCCAGGTGGAATATCGCTAAACACTTTGGAGTGTTTAGTCCTCAAAATCTGTATGTCAGGGTGGTACTCACCCTTCTGCGGCTCCTGCTGGGCTGGCATCAACATGCACTCAGCCGCCCAGTCAACCATATCATGACGAATGAGCCTCTCCATCCGCCTGAATGAAACCATCCTAAGATTACTGTCCCGTATTGCCTTGATGACATGTGGTCTTCCGTCAACCTTAAATTTCATCTCCATATCCCGTAGGTTGAGCGTGAACTCACCCAAATCATGTAACCATGCCATCCCCAATACCACATCTGTATCACCCATATTAACAACATAGAATTCAGTCTTGAATTCATAGTTGTTCAATCTCATCGGAAGATCAGTAATCTTTCTGTCGCACCTGAGAGTATATCCGTCAGCCACCTTAACTCGGATACCCTCGAAAGCCTCTGTCTGGATACCACGCCTCTCCACTAGACGTGCATCAATAAAATTATGTGTCGCACCCGTATCCAACAAAGTAATCACCTTCTGACCTGCTAAGAGCCCACGGAGTCGAAATGAACCATCTCTCTGAAGACTAGTCAGATGGGCTTCCTGTAGCTTCCTTCCACCTTCATGTTCATTCTCATTTTCGGACTTCTCATCATCTGAAGGCTCGGAATCAGCTTGCTGGTCTGACAGATCAGATTGCTCTTCGCCCTCATAAAACCATTCCATTTGGTTATTTTTGACTTTCGGACGAAGTGGGCATATGTGCTTTTCATCATAGGGTGCCTTGCACCAAAAACATAACTTTTTCTTGCGTAACTCATTCAACGTTTCCCTGTCGAATGGTGGTGCATTCTGCTTCTTCGGATCCTGTTGATCCCTCCCCCTGTCAAAGGGTCTATTTCTGTCATTGTTCCTGTCGAAAGGCCTGTTGGGTCTCGTGTATGGAGTGGACCCTGAAGTGAACTTGCTGCGAGGTGCGGCAAGCTCCATGCTGCGTGCCTTCCGCATGGCCTCCTGCAGTGTGGGAGGGTCAAAAGCCTTGACCCAACCTCTCATGGGTTCTGTCAAACCCTCAACAAATAAGATAATGAGTCTCCTCTCTGAAATGCCAGTCACCATGACGGCCACTCTCTGAAACTCGCCAATGTATGCCTCCAGACTGCCTGTCTGTCTGAGCTGAGCCAACTCTCTAAAATACAACTCCGGATCCTTCCTATCAAATCTCTCTATCAATCGGCTCGTGAACTCCTGATAGGTATTAACCGCATGATGGCCTAACGTGTACATGCCGTGGTGCCACCAATCATGCGCTACTCCGTCCAGATGTAAAGTGGCAAATTTAATTGCCTCATCCTCCTGCATAGGTCTAAGTGACAGATAGTTGTCCAATTTTTGGACCCATGACCTAGCTGATGTCTTCTCTGACCCATCAAAATATGGCAGTGTAATCTTGCTCACAGCATATTGTAAATCCCTATTCACCTGTGGCTGCTGCTGCTGATGCTGTGGGGGTCTACGATCAAATCTACCTCCTCCTCTGGGTTTATAGACATCTATAAACTCATGAAACGTAAGTGCCTGCCGGATCTCAGGCGCTAAAGACATGTACTCGCCATGAAATCTCGTCAAGTCTGCCACCGACATGCCATTCTGTGGCTGGAAGTCCTGATGATGCACCTGATGCTCTGCCCCTGGAGTCTGTGGTGGAGTCTCTCTGGGTAAGAAAGTAGGCTGGCCTGGCCTACGCTCCTGATAGATCGGTGACGGCTGCCTAGGAGCTGATGCCAATGGCTGATCCACTGGAGTGGTCCCGCTCGTCTGTCCAATCTGTATAAAGTGAGGCTGTGTGGGCGTACACTGCCTGATAGTACCCATCAACTGCGACATCATATCCATCATGTTGTCGTGTCTCCGTCTAAACTCCTCATCGGTGATATCACCCTCTGCATGTGCCTTCCCTGGATCTCTACGTGCCTCTGTAGGAATCTCACGATCTGCCATTAGTGTTGCTACACTGTTTTCACTACCATCTGAACTGGATCTGTGAAAACCAAGCACTCCTGATATTGTCTGACCTTCTGGAATCGGAGGACCTGTCCAATCCTCGTCTTTGCCTGTTCCTACACCTCTCATATACTGAATAGGATCTCGGCTCATGAAAAGGCAAGCAAAAAGCACTCTGAATACTGAATAATGTCTTGGTTCATAAAAGGCAACCCAGAAATGCACTGTATTCTGAATAATCACTGAAAAAGCACAGGATGGCAGGAGATCTGTGCTCTGATACCACTGTCAGAACCCTGGTGGTTCTCAAAACTGTAACCCTAATTGTTTTGTTTGGTTTTTGCAATTTTTGGATTTTTTTGTGATTTTGATGGTTTTTACAGGCAAAATAGAAAATGCGATTTTCTCTAGGAATTGATTAAAAATCATATAAAATTCATACAAGCTCAATAATGCATAGAATTTGCTCAGAATGGAAGGCGTTCCTTTATTTCATCTTTTTCCAAGACATACAATATAAAAATCTGAACATATAAGCAATATTTGGAATTTTATCAGATAAAACCTGGAATTTAAAATGGCGGCTGCAGCAGTACAGAAAAGTACGGCCAGAATTGATGGAGGGAATCTCGAGCTCAAAACCCAATGCAAAAGTCTTCAATGATCACTGCGTCCATGTTCCATTCGCCAGAAACTGAAGATAAGAGACGTTTCTCCAGAGACAAGAAAGTACGGCCTTGCTGGTACGGCCAAGTACAGCAATAACTGATATGTACGGCTTCTTGAAATCCGTGCCCAAAACACTCAAGGATGGTGATGGATGAAGTCGCCTCTGAAAGGAAGTAAATATCTCTGATGAATACTGATGAATCTCTGTCTGATTCAATGATTAAGCTCAATCTGTGACTTCTAGATGAAATCACCAAGTGCAATCTTCAGCTGGTATCTCACAGCCTCAGTATGCCTGATCTCTGAAGAGGTTACGTTCTCCAGAAACGATGTTTGCCAGAAACCCTAGGGTTTGCAAACTCCAAAGCTCAGATGCTCAGAAGACAAAATTGAATAATAAACAAGATAGTTCGATTTTGCCTGTGAAGAGTAATATATTCTCTCTTGAAAAGTTTGACCTAATTCTTCATTAAAATAATCATTTAAATAAATGATTTAATTTTCACTTTTGAACTTAGGAAAAATGATTAAATAATTGGCGTCCACTTTTAATGAGCATTAAATACTCATTAAGTCACATTATAATAATATATTATAAAGTATAATTAAATACTTTATAATTGAGCCAATTAATTAAATATTTTAATATTTCAATAAAGTGACTTTATAATAAAGTCAAATTATTAAATATTTAATAACCCATTAATTACTCCTTATTTCTCTGTCAAATCAACCATCTGCTGAACTGGGTCGAATCTGAGCTGATAAAGTGCACCAGGTGCCCTGCCCGAAATAGCAGCTTCCGCCTGACCTAACTTTCTAAAAATAGAAAGTTCTCTGAAAAGACTCTCTGGAAGATTCTGCGAAGGCCCAAACCTGACACACTGCAAACTGGAGCTAACCAACACCGAGCAACTGCCAAAATGGATCCTCTGAACACTCCTGTCAGCCTACGAGGATCAAATGATAGGCTAACCTCGTCACCAGCTGTGCTGACTAGGATGGGGACATGACAATGGGTCCCTTTCAAATTTCGGAAATTTTGGGAGACAATGCTTGTAAACTAAAAACACTAACCGGAGAAGAAGTTCCATTGCCCGTCAACAGGCAATTTCTAAAGCATTACTTCCAGTCTTAGACTCCTAGTGGGTCTTGTCCTGTACATAGCTAGATTAGATTTCTTTTCCTGTTGGGTGTGGTTTTTGCTTTTGGTTTTCCTACTTTCGTAGATTAGTTTGCTTTGTTTGCTTTCGTTTGCTTTCCCTTCGATTTGGTTTTTGAATAAACAGGGATCCGCATTTGCAGGAGGTGAAGTATTCCAAACACACACACTGGTCCTATTCTGCAAAGTAATGTTTAGATCATTCCATTGATAAATACTCATTAGGAATCTTGGAATCCGAGACTGAATCCTTCTAGTTTAACTTTAGATTAAGATTTGTACTTGGCTAGAAGGGGAATCGTATATTATATCTAGAAACTGAGTATTGAAGATCACTATATTTCACACATTTAGTAATTTCTCTGAGTCATTATGGTCTCCCAGGAGAAGTCAAGGTTGGGCTAATCAAAAGTCTGGCTCCAGCGCCACTATAATACTCAAACCCATGTGAGCTTCATTGCTTACAAGCCAAAATGTGGAAATATGTGAAAAGAAAAGAATCATCAAAGGAATAAAAGAAAAATGAAAACCTAAGCATTTGGCTTTGGTTGTTCAGACATCTCTACAAGCATGCACTCAAATCGGTCAATCATCAAAAGAGAAAATAAGAAAATCAAAAGAAACTATAAATCGCCGGAAGTAGAGCAATCTCCGTGAGTTTATAGAAGATAACCTTGTCGGGGCTATAGACACTCGCTGGCAGCAAGGCTTTATCCAAGGATGCTTTTGGACTTAAGAAAAATTACAAAGCCTGCCATGACGAAACCAAAGAGTCATACTAATTTCACGAGATGCAATAAACGCATTTGCACACACTTGTGATTAAAGGGAAAAGTGTCTTGATCCAATCTAGGGTTTCCTTCCTTTCTGAGTGCACTTTTAACCTAGAGGTAAGTTAGTTTAATTTAGTCAGAGATTCCGGATTCAGAATAGATCTTTATCTTGGAATGTTCAGGAACATTCCTCACGTGGAGTCGCAATATGTTGTGACCTAATTCACACCTCGCCCCATTACAAATGGGGACCCTTGTGGTTTGCTTTTTAGGGTTTTCTCATTGCATCTTGGTTTTTGTCTAGTCTCCGTTTGGGGTTTTGGGTTTGAATTTTTTGAATGGTCACCCGAGTCGAGTAAGGGAATTTGAGCCTGGATCATTGTGCAAACATCACCACAGTGCTTAGGATGCCCAAAAGACGAAGATCGACTGTCGTTTCCGTAATTTCTAACACCTACTTTTTAGGGTTTTCACTTTGGCCCCCTACTTTTTAGGACCTACTTTTTTGGCACTTTTGAGCAATTCTGAGATCCCTATTTTTTAGGGGCTATTTATAGAAAGTTGCTATTTTGGGAAAAGTTTCTATTTTTAGAAAGTTTCCATATTTGGAAGGGGTCCGAATTTCGAAAATCCACTCAAAACTTCGAAAAACTCAACAGAATTCTCAGAAAATCAATTTGAAAATTTTATGAATTCATGGTGAAAATCAGAA
This sequence comes from Sequoia sempervirens, assembly GCA_007258455.2. Classification (NCBI taxonomy): domain Eukaryota; kingdom Viridiplantae; phylum Streptophyta; class Pinopsida; order Cupressales; family Cupressaceae; genus Sequoia; species Sequoia sempervirens. The sequence goes on along the minus strand of VDFB02000003.1, from coordinate 422,281,056 downwards.
AATGATAAAAAATATGGGAAATTCATGAAGAAATCTAAAAAAATCATGGATAAATCTGAGAAATCATGGCAAATTGATGACTGAAAATCATGTTAGAATTCATGAAGGCATGAAAGAAGACTAAAATCTTAACCAGCAAGCTGAAAGAAGGGCAAAATCAATGGCAAAAGAGCTTCAGCCAGAAGAAACAATGCCTTGACCAGGAGATAAGTCCGTCCAGCACAGCATGGAGTGGCATAGAAACAAGCCAAGTCCGCCCTTGAGCAAATGGAGTGGCATGGCTGAAGGTGAAGTCTGCCTTTGGAAGAAGACAATGGCATGGCATGAGACCAAGTCCGCCCTTGAGTGGCACAAAGATATGCCAAGTCCGCAACATGTAAAGTGGCAAGATGTTAAAGCAAGTCTGCCTTAAGACAATGGAAGATGGCATAAACAAGTAGCAAGTCCACCCTTGAGTGGCATGAAGTAAGGCAAAGTACGCCCTTGGACAAGTGGATAATGGCATGGAGTATAGTGAAGTCCGCCCCAAGCCATATGGAATGAACACATGCAAAGTCCGCCTAGAAAATAAGAATGGAAACAAATGAAGACAAGTCCGCCATATGGAAAAGATGAAATGGCTTGAGCATAGGCAAAGAAAAGAATAAATGGCATGAAGTAAGTGAAAGTTCGCCATACTTAGAGAAGTAAGATGAGAAAATTAAAATTTTGCCTAAGTGTGGACTTTGGAAAATTGAAAATATATTCTTGGCACTTTGAAAATTCGCCATACTTGGGAAAATAGGAAATATTTTTCTAACTCAAACATTTTCGCCTAAGACTTGGGATGGAAAGGAAAATTTTGCCAAACGACTTAGGAAGATGGAAAGAAAATTTTGCCAATGACTTAAAATTGGAAAGAAAATCATGGCAAAATCAAATTGGAAGATAAAAATTATGGGAAAACGAAATTGGAAAGAAAAATTCGCCTAAGGTAATGGCAAGAAAATTTTGAAAATCAAATAGTGCCTTAGGTAAAAAATAATAATTTGCCATAAAATTAACGGGTTGAAAATGACACATAAAATAATTATTTTAATTATTTTAATTCTTTATTTTCAACATCTCAAAGAGATAAGCTTCGAAGATTAAAATTGGAAAAATACAAAAAGAGCTCTACTGAACTGGCGTTGGATTTATAAACTTTCCCAGAGACTATCATTGAAGATAAAACTTGCAATGTACAAGCCAAGTTAAGACTCAATTTAATGGAAACAATCGAAATTTGCTAAATAAGTCGAACTTTTCATCTCTATAATTGATTTCACCTCTCATTTTGCAATCATTCGATTTTCGAGAGAAGAGTTTTGAGAAGATAATTTGTCTAAGGCAAGAAAGTTGAAAGTTTGAGGCAAAGTGAAGAAAGTAAATTCATCCCGGCCGGCATTGTGATCGCGATCATTTCTTTTTTAGAAGCCAGGCAGATTTATTTTCTTTACTTCATTTTGGCACAAGCAACTTCATTAATTCTTTTCTTTCCAGCATAGTTCTTCACGAAGTTTGATTTGACAATTAGCTGGAATATTATTTTCGAGTAATTTAAATTTTGATATTCTCTTTGCTTTTTCTTGCAGATTTACTTTCGAGAAAGTAAAAATGAAGTTTGCCAACAAGGGTGTGCAGCTGCAATCAAAGATTAAATCCAAATGGGAGCATATTGTGGACACCAACCTTGGCCATGTTGGCTTCGATGATTTCAGAGAAAGAATGTACGGAAGTGATAGACGTTTGCCTACACCACTTGCAAGAAGAATGATGCGCAATGGAATTGTTCATGCAGCTGGATTTCCACCAGCAAAGGAGTGTCAAGAACTTATGGTGGAATGTGCATTGCATTATAATGCATGGGAAAGACAGACAGAAGCTCCTGATGCAAGAGTTCTTGCATACTTATCTGAGCCAGCCATGCAAGAAACTTTTGGAATTCCAGTTTACAACCGAACATCCTATCGAACCAAAGACGATGCACTTAAGCTTTACCAAAATCAGCAAGACCTTTGTGCATCAAACATAAACAAGACTTGGTTACTGAAGCCCAGACCTACTGCGGGGAAGACGTCGAAGAAGTTGGTCAGAACACATTTCAAAGAAGAATATGGCGACATCGTCTTGCTGTTGAACAGAATAGTAGGCAATTCTCATGGTGCGCCTTTCGAAAAATGGATGTACTATTTTGTTGAGGAAATAATTTCCGGAGTGAAAATGTTTAATTGGTCCAGAATGATTAGTGATAGCCTTCATGAACAGTTAGTCAACCTGGAGGAAACCAAGACCTTTCATATGAGCTCATACGTCATATATTTGCTTGCAAGATCTTACAAGTATGCTGGCTTGGTTTGCAAGGGTGTAATTGGCAACGGTGAAGGACAGTTCAAGGCCTATGATTGTTATCCACAGCTGCAGTTGAAGGATAAGTCACATTTCAGACGAGCACATGACGCCTTCCTTATGTACATCACTCGACTTCTACAAGGTGGAACACATCAGAGACTCACCCATGAGGCCAAGAGTCTGATTAGCCGATATGGATCTTGGTTCATCCAATATCCCAACTTTACTTACATCAGGATTCAAGGATTCTCAGGACGTCCTTATAGACTGCCTATTTATCCGACCAACAAAATGGTTTTTTTGGAAGTTCTAAGGCAATTGGAGACATATCAAAATATCCAAAGGCCAAAATAGAAGGCAGCTGTCAGTTTTCCATTTTTCATCAGCAATATGGAAGAATCATGTCCAACGGCGCAAGCAGCAGAAAGTGCTCGACTGGAGATCCAAAAATACCCATTCCTATCATACAAGTCGAGGAATAACTTTGATCCACTCCATCACATTGGAAGTGTGGACGGAGAGAAATACAAGCACTAGGTGGACTTAGAAGATTTTTGGGCCAATGCGGCTAATGAATATGACGTGAGGAAGAGGCTGTGGACAAGATTGCCACTAAATATGATAAGGGCAACAGAACTTTTCAAGGTACCTGATCAATTGGAGGATGACGGAGTGTATGTGCAGCCAGGCTTCAATGAAAAAGAGCCACTTCCTCTTGTAAGGTGGTCTGAGCCTGAGATGGGTGACTTGGCGACATTTATGCGGCCTGTATTCAAATATTCTCAATGGTGGATAGAGCAACAAGCGCAAGTATTGTGGCGGAGAAATGTGCAGTTCACGTATGAATTGATGGGTGATACAGAATCCTGTTCATCATATGTCGGTGCATCTCGTGGAGATGGAGCAACAAATACCACCAGCTTGAAAAACAGGAAAGAGATTGATGATCCTGCAAGGCAAAACAAGAACAAAGCAGTGGATGAGGGACCTTCTTGAAAGAAGCACAAATCCAGGCCTCTCCAGTCAGCCACTTCCAGAAATGTGGATGAAATACTAGCCATGGATGAAGAGTCTTGGGAACGTGTCATAATTCCTTCTCCAGTTAGAGATGTAGAGCCAATGCAATTAGAAAATGATGATCAGCCTTCCCCTACAGGCACAAAAATTCTGGGATCAAATAATGACATGGACATCATGGATGGAGAATTTGAAGAGGGAATGATTTCCGCCCTCAAAGGAATCCAAGAAGACCCATCTGTGCAAGAGATTCCGAGTATGCCAAAAATCCAATTGGTGCATAAAGTTCAAGATGTGCAAGAAACTCCGAATATTCCGAAAATTCCAGACGTGCAAGAAATGCAGGATATTCAAAAAGTTCAAGGTCAACAAGAAGACGGAATTGAGCAGTCAACCATCCTGGATTGGCTAAAAGAAAGATTAAAGAGAAAGACGCCAGTAGAGGTTCCTAAAGAAGATGATGCCACAGATTTCTTGGCCAGGTTAGAGCAAGTTGCCATAAGAAAGAAGGCCAAGAAATTTTATGCCATACAAAGGGATGAGGCTGGTAATCGCACAGTGCAAGTTGCAGTGCCTACAATCGATAAATTCCAAGATGAAATTGCCCCAAATGGGTATGCCATCACGACCATTGACATGGGTCCAATGATGAAAGGGCAAGAAGTTGAGGACTTAGACAATTCCGTTGCTACCATCAAGTCTAGGCTGGAAAGGGAAGTGGCAAAGAAAAAAAAATAGAAAAAAGAGATTGAGCGTCTAAAAGATTATATCCAGCACTTAACCAGGCCACTTAATCAAGGTGACCAGGCAACACTTCCACCTCCAAACTTTGGCTTGTAAGCAATGAAGCTCACCCAGGCTTGAGCATTATAGTGGCGCTGAAGCAAGACTTTTGATTACTTTCTAGCCAACAACTTCACCTAGTAAACCATAATGACTCAGAGAATTCTTTAAGTGTGTAAGATGTGATAATTGTAAGATTCGGTGTCCAGACACAATAGATGACTTTCTTTCCAGTCAAGTACTAACGTTAACCTCAAGATACTTTAGAAATAATTAATCTAGGATTCAAAGATTCTCCACGAATATTAACCCAAGAAATGGACTGAACACGATTTAGCACAAACGCTAGAGTTCTTAAGATACAACGCTCTCCTACAAACGGGAGCCCCTTTATTGAAAGCAAAACAAAATGGGCAAGAAAACTAAACTAAGAAAGCAAAGCAACTAATCTAAAGCAAACCGAGAAAGAAAACCTACTCCTAAACAAAAATGAAAAATTTTAAGCAAACAACAGTCAAAACACCTAATCTGAAACTCAAGCAAAATTTCAGGAAAAATTAGTAAATGGGGCAACTCACTCGAACCATGATTAATCAATAAACAAGTTATCTTCCCTAAATCTCCATAATCAAAATGGTATTCCTTGTAGTCAACAGTAGGGAAAGATACAACCCGGTGGTCTTCATTTGTAGACATGAATTCTTGCTCGTCATCCATTGCTTCATCAGGAGGTCGAAGTTGATGGTGAACCATAACACTTGCATCTGAATCATGGAGATCAACATCATGTTCCAAGCTGGGCGGAGTGTGGTGGGAATGGAATTTGGGAAATTGGAGTGTTTCATGCACTGGCTTCTTTTGAATTCCTAGCAATGGATCAAGCCCCAACCTGAATTGTTCTTCATTCTCTATCTCTGTCACAGTTGCTTGTTTAAGTAGCCTTTCATTTGCTTCAATTTCATCAAGCAATTCCTCCATGACTATGAACAATGGATCAAGCATCGACGCGAAATGTATTTGATATTCTGCTTCCATCCTGGTAGCCCATTGATCGTCTAACATATCATCTTGTCGTAAGCCGCTTGTCATTTCTTCCATCTTGTTTATGCATGAATGACCTTTTTCATCAAGGAACATTCCTTCTTGAAGTGCGTTGGAATCACTTCCCCCTTCATGTCCTCCTCGGATGAATGAACATTGGAAGTTTCCCACACTATCTCTACTTTGAACTAAGTCCTCCATTTCTAGTTCTTGATGATCTTCAATAACTTGCAATCTTATATATTCATTCACCTCAGTATGCTGACAGTTGCCTTGGGTGGTTCCTCTTGCTTGAATGTATTCCATTGCTTCTTTGATCTTTACTCCAACAACCTCCTCTAGCATTACGATACTTGGAATATCTTCACCTACTTGATCCCTAAGCTCAATCACATTATCCTGATGTGACTTATTCTCCATGCTATTAGATGACATTGTGGTATCTTCTTCATTTGGTGCTAAAAATGTTCGAGTGACATATTCAATCCACCCTTTGTCCTTGAAGCATCCATATGGTAACTCCGGTAATCCGAGGTGACATCTGGCATGGTGGATAGCCTCCTCACATGATGTGCAAGTGAACTCTGGATGAGGTGCATTATGAATCTGACACCAACAAGGGAGCATAACACCATTCAATTGAACATTACCCAGTTTTATCTGATTTTCGATTCTGAGTATGTACCTTGTGAAGGCCTTATACCTAACTTTTGGGATGCTATAATCATCAGGTTCTACATCCAACACTCTTGGCTTGGGAACATCCCAAAAGAAAATTTTCCCTTGGAGAACAAGTTCTATCCTTGAGAGGAATGTCAAGCAGCTAATTTCTTCGTGCTTGGAGGACTCATGAATTCTACAACTTCCTGGCAAAGCAAACTTGGACAAATTCCTGGGATGCAGCTGTGCATTCAATTTTTCTTGGATCTGAGCAATATCCACAAGATTGTCTTGAGAGTGAGAAATATGGAATGGACGCCCATCCATTGAGAAATCTCCTTTTGGATTTTCAATTTCTGATATTTTTTTACTTTTTTTGGATTTTTTGACATAAAAGAGATCTAACATATCTCTGATTTGGCATTTCAAAGTTCGTATTGGTTCCTTCCAGCTGAATTTCCTTGTGAAAACAACCTAATGTTCATCCCTACTAGCACCAATTCTTATGTTGGTGTACGTTTTATCATCCACCAAACACTTCAAAATAAAATGTCAAAAGACACTCTATCCTCTCTTGAAAACCACCGCATATGCTAAGATTGCGAGAAGATCATATGGCGATTCCAAGGTTTCTTTTGTCGGGTCTCGATGTGTGGATAAGCTCAATGGGCATTGTGATTTGCTGGTAATACACAAGGGGACTTACGCTAGGTGATTTCTTACAAGTTAGGGACTTAGGCGGATTTATCATTAAGCTTCTTCGGTTAGGACCTTCAGTTTGGATCTCAAAAAAAAATGGCAAAAAGATAAGGGTTCAGGGGGTCTATCCTACGTCTAAGAATTCGAGAGACAGTAAGGATTTAGGCAAAAGGAAATAACCGCACTTTGTTTCACCTCCCTTGGACAACTACGCAAAGCGGGTGCAATCTTCTAGGGGCGTGATTGTAATTTTCAAGCCTCGAACGAGACTGAAGTTAAGAACCCACAATTATAAGCTTAGGCTAACTTTACGCATCGAATGCAAATCATCCATTCGAAGAAAGTATGAGCAATATTTCACCATAATTCCATACGATCAATCTCTCATTCACTTAACCAAAACATTCAAAGCAAATTCTACTCAATTTAATTCTAACTTTAATCTATGGCGGAAGAAGATATGCAACCTCGCTTACTATTTGACAATAAAAGTTATTCAAAGTAAATCATGCATAAGAGCTTTTATTATCGGAAATAGTCTCAATGCAACAATTTCATACGCTGTCTCCACACTTTACAAATTACAAATGAGGGGCGAGCTCAATTTATAGGCTCCCCAATTACAATTCAATGGCCAAGATTGATTTAGGATCAACGATCAAGATTACAAAATAAAACCCTAATTAGGGTTTGTCACTTTCGACCAATGAGAAAATTTCATTTGAGGACACTTGTCCTTTTGCTAAATATAAACCAACAATAAAATAGAAAGCTGTTGTATGTTGATTTGGAAGAATTTGATTGGTTGGAAGATAACGAGGCGCCACCTCAACGTGCTGGATGCCTTCCTTGGTCGCTTTTTTTTTCTTCCACATGCTTGCCTTAGAATATTTTCCTTGCCGATGACTATGTCCGTTGTGCTTGTTCCTTCTAGCTTTGATCTTGGATTTCTTTTTGAGACTTGCAGTTTTCTTCTTCTTTTTGTCTTTAGATGCAGGTCACAGAGTGTCTCCCTTGGAGGCCGGTGTGCGGACTTGAAGTTGGTTGCTTTTGAACTTCCCTCACTGCTTGAGCCCCAGGTTGATATTATTCCTTTGGTTTCTCTTTAATTCTCAATTTGTGCCGAGAAATTATAGTGAAAAATTTGTTTGGTTACTCTTCTTTCTTGATTATTGAACATCCCCAATTCACCAGAGATATTAGTCTCAAAGTTACAGTTGGCTACAGCAGTGCAGGATTTTAGATGAAATCAACTTCAAAGTCTGGATATTCTTGATGTCTAACGTTTGAGAAGAATGTACAATGGAGAAATTAGATTTCTGTGTAAATCTTCTATACTTAACTGGAAATTTTGGCTATTTTGCTGCCACCTTCGTGGACCATTCAACATTGGCCAATCTCCTCCTTCACCGAACGAACTTCTATAGTTTTCCTTGCTTGAGACGGACTTTCTGCCCTTTCTTCCATGTGGACTTTGGGGGCTTACCATTTCTTTAGTAAGAGTGGACTTAAATTTCTTGCCAAGAGATAGGTTGGACTTTCCACTAAGCTTGCCATTTTTCATCGCCCTTCTAGGCACTTCATGCCTTAGAATATTTTCCACCATGATTGAGGGCGGATTTTGGACTGTCTTGGACACTTCTCCAGGTGGACTTGGGCGCATATCATCCATATAAGGATAGATGGGCCCCTTGTAGGTTTGAATAGAACAAATAAATATTAAGAAATGTTTAATTTATTTTTTGTTTATTTGTCATATGAAGGATACTAAATCTGGGGCCAGTCTCCCTCGGTGTCTCCAGCGGCGAGCCAAGAAATGGTGGCGCCGCTAGAGATGTGGGAATGTTGTCCCCACATCTCCGGGATGTCCCCGTTCCAGAGATGCTAGGGCCTAGAGGGGGGGACATGTCCTCAGGGTTCACTGAGAAAATGCCATACTGAACTAGTACAACTCCATCCAATTTGGCCAGGAAAGAACACCCACGTTACTTAAGTAACTACTGCAAAATATAACATTTAGCAATAATAAAACTGTATCAAAGGCTACTCAAAATGCATAATCCACTCCATAAAATTGTCACACAAGGCCATCCTTAAGTGATTTCACCATAGTATTGATGACAACACACGCAGAATAAAAACCACGTCCTCAACCTTTTTTTTATCGACTTTTCAACGTTTCAAGCTCTACATAGAGGCACAAATCAACTCTCACAGACTTACATTATACAGCCCGTGCCATAGAAAATGATAGCGATGCATTTGAATGCTCACGACTTCCACAAAATTGATTGAGAAAATTAATGCAAGGCATTACAATAATAAATACGACAAAGGATATATTTTTTTGAACATGGTATATTTTTTTTCACAACTTCCTAAAGAGAATAATCTGCATTTTATTTGAAGAATGCTATACAAAAACTTCATAACAGATTCTACAAATTGTAAAACATAGTGCATCGAAACATGAATTCACATCACTAGTCTTTTACATAGCCACGAACACACTAAATGCGGCATGTCTCCACCACGAAATCGTCCAACCATGAATGCAGATGTTACAAAAATAAAAAGGTTTAAGATTGACATAGCGCGCATAACCTCAAGTCAAAGCATGATTTTCATGACTTATTCCTCTGAATAGGACGCCCATGATCTGAGCATATGCAGAATTACTAACTTACACACCACAAACTCTAATGCTCGACTATTCATAAAACATTCATTTTCAGGCTAAAATAATCTTATTCCAACATCCAAACAAGGTGGAGCTGCCACAATTGACGAGTCTAAAAAATCATGAAAAGAATAAAATGAATGAGCTGCCCTCAACAAAGGAATCGACAAGAGCCGTCCCCCAAAATGAAAGAAATAGAGGTATTCAAAGCTGCTGATGCAAATGAGAAAGGTCAGAAATGAATCCATCAGAAGAAATTAAAGCCATCACCCTATATTTGAAAGGCATTACAAGGAGATTCGCTTCAAAACCACATTAATGAATAAGCTGTCCACAAGCTCACTAAATTCACTTAACACTTTATCAAAAACAATCACAAATTAGACAATGAAGACTGTAGGCTGAGTTTACATATTTCGTTTGTTTTTGTAAGCTAAGTTTCTACCTCCAGACGCACCTTATAGTTGACTTCCCTATGAATTGGACTGGTCTAGTGGACATTTATGAGTAATTATTAGGACAAATAATGAAGTATGCCAAGGCCAAACTCAATGGCAGAGCTTCAAACTAGGTACCTTTGACATCAATGACAAAATATTCAACAGCATTGCATGAGTGTGTTTGTACCCAAAAGACTATCTCCTAGCATAGAGGGGTGGAATTAAGGGCACCACATGGTTGGGTGGTGTGGAACCACCATTGGGTTCGATTAGAAAATCTGTTGGAGTAGCATAGGATTGTTTGCAAGATGGAAAAGCATCATTCCTTATTATAATTTGTAATAATATTTTAAAATGTATAATTTAGGGCATTGGAATCCTGATTTATAATTGTATCGATTATCTTGGAACCTTCTATTGGACGAATTGTAACCTGCCCACATAAGTGGTGACGTAGCTATCATTACTTTTGTAGCATCTTGACATTTATGTCAAGCATGCATGTAGTTTCTTATGCTTTTCTTCATTCTAGTTATGTTGGTAAAATGAATTTAGAGCATCCTTGATTTGGATATAAAATGAACTTAATGTGTTAGCAAATGTTCAATTATGGTGTCACTGGTTTGTAGGTAGATTCATTCCCCTATCCTTGTGTTTTGTGTCTGTGATCTCATCATAGGGTGGTGTTATCTTGTCTTTTTGGTATCTCCTAGTATCTCACCTCTTGCTTAAGTTTTCCTTGGTGTTGTGAGCATCATTAGGTGTGCTTAGGTAATGGATTTTAGGTAGATGGTTCCCTCATCCTACCCTTGTGTTGTGTTCATGAGAGACCACAATCGTAAGATTATTACTCTATTGTTGGCATGATAAACTCCACTCTCTTGTAGGATCATCGTGCTGATTTTGTCACATGATATGTAAGTATTTTTTCTTTTTCCATCTTGCTTGGAGCAATGGTGATGTTGTGTGTTGTTGTGCTTGATATAACGTTGTGTGTGTGTGTGTGCTAGTGTGCAGTGCGACATGCCAATATTGTATCTTAACGTTGGAGTCATTAAATTGCGTTGTTCTTTCAAATTTTTTGATTCACTTTGCTAATGCTGTAGGTGTGAGGCTTGGAGCATTACACAAGTTCCAACACTATATTATAGCTTATCAAGATCTTCTTTAGTTCCCATTTTTCTAATGCACTTCACTTCTCCTGCCCATCCACCATGATCTTCTTATGTATGTGTTCATAGATTCAACATCCTTCATTTGTCAATCAAACCTATTTTTTCATAGTTTTTAAGTTATTCCTTGAAAACTATTCCCTCTTGACTTTCATTAGATGATTTGAGTGTCCATTAATTTCTTGAAATAAAATGTCATATCCTAGAAATTATAATGATAAGATATGAAAATTTAAAATACAAATAAAGAGAACAATGAAATACATATTAAAAAAATATAAAAGGAAACAGTAGCAATTCCATACTCTTATTATAATATAAATATCAAACAACTCAAATATTACTATTATTATTATAGTATAAAAATATAGAAATAAATATACAAAATAATATTAGTACGATGACCGATGCTCAAACCTGATCGACACCATAAGCATTCATTAATATTCTTGCTGCTCCCCAGATCATGGGATGACCATTTCATCGCGTGTATTGGAGATTTAAAAAGCAATCGGGCTTGGTATTCAATATCACCACCATCTTCTTCCCTATTGAATGCTTGCCAAAAGTGCATATTCAAGTAATCGGTTTTGGAGTGTCACCGCCTTCAACATCCTCATGGGCCAATTTGGGATTGACGTAGACCATAGTCAAACCACTAAAAGAGACGATATATTTTACATATATATTATCTATCTCATATTATATTATATATGCCACTTACAAAGATATCTATGTAACACATCTTGCTAATCAATCGAGCATTACACTTATTGATTTTATTAGAAGCTGAAGATGCACCCCTTCATCAACAGCTTGAGGAGGTGTATCTTTTCATAGGGACGCGACTTCGAGAAAAGACACATCCCCCATATACATAGAAGTAGAGAACGCCCAAGGTCAAATTGGGGATAATGATAGAAGAAGAAAAAAAGAGGATTAGGAACAGAAAACGCGAGAGATAACAACTCAGGTGAGATCATCTCACTTAGGCAATATTTGGATATCGGATTTGATAACTACTGACCAATATTTGGTAGATAGTCATTATGCCTATATGTTGTAGACCCTCTTGAATTATATGTCGATGTCCCCTTAGTGAATGATCAGATCCTAAATGAATATATTTAACTTTTAAGTTGTTCTAGTGTAATGAGCCTTGCTCAAACTGATCTCAATTTGCCCCAATTTGTAGTTTGTAATTTTGCAAACAATTTGATTTCAAAGTTGTGGTATGCTGATCTGAGTATTTCACTCTGATATAAATGATTTCCAATGCATATGACACTTGCAAATGACTTCTATGATGATTTAGACAAGATCCTAGATCCAATGCAGATTTCTTTTGTCTTTTCAAATGCAATAGATGAAGATTTCATGAGCTAAATATGCAGCTACAGCCCTTAGACATTATGTTAAACAGTTGGCATACATCCTCTTACACATTTCAAATGAATTAGATTCAAATAGAGAACTCCCAACTTCAAATGTATTATTGATAATGCAATCTTCTTACAATGTCAATGAGATGAAACGCCAAGACTCTTGGCTTACATACATATGCTAAAATGCTTTAATCTGATATGAACTTTCACCTACAGCAGTACCTCCTAAAATGCAACTAAATGACATGAAATAGCATGAAACAACACAAAGGAACCTGTAGCTTGATGGCGCCTTAAATCCCCAATGAAGAAGCAAGCAATATCTTGGGAGTTGAAGACATTGAGAAGCCAAAATGAATTTCTGAAGTAGTCGCCCCTGTTCTGATATGAATGGAGAAATAAAATAATATCCAATGTTTACAAGCCTCCACCAACTCCAAACACCATCAGCAATGACCAAGGAAATAAGT
>VDFB02000003.1:422227631-422268239 GCA_007258455.2 Sequoia sempervirens | reverse complement strand
AACCCGGGGCCTATATAGGCGAATCCGGTAACATAGAGTTTTAGTAGTATAACTTTTGGAACATTACATGTTTACTTCTCCTTATTGCTGAGAAGGGAAAGAGTTTAATAAATATTAAATGAATAAATAGTTTTTCTACATAGTTAATTTTTGGTATCTTCATAAACAAATCCAATCAGTGTTGAAATTTTACAATTTCACAAGTTTTTCATATGGACCATATTATATTTTAACATCAATTGTTTGGGCTTCTTGAATATGTGTAGATGGCATTCTGCTTAAAGAAGTGGACCGACTTTTGAGACCGAAGGGTTACTTTGTTTATTCTGCACCACCTGCTTACAGGAAGGATAAAGACTTCCCACTTCAATGGGAGAAACTGACTAATCTGACAAATTCAATGTGCTGGAAACTGATTGCACGTCAAGTTCAAACTGCAATTTGGTTTAAGCCAGGTGACAGGGAATGCCAACTTCAGAAAGCACAGTCAAAAAGCTTGGTTTTATGTGACCAGTCAGATGATCCAGATCAATCGTGGAATAAAACTTTACAAAATTGCTTAACTTTAAGTCCCAAAAAAGAAAGTATTCAGCAACTTCCTCCCTTGCAAGAGCGCCTATCAGTCTTTCCTAAAAGACTCGAGAAAACAGGTAATCTGAAATATCCTGAGCTAATTATTTTTTTTCCCAAAGTAAACTTCTTATGCGGTTTTACAGACTTTCATAGCACAGGTAATTCATCAAACACTTTGCATTGATTTGATCTCAAAGAGTTTTCCAGTGGCCTGGAGGAGTTTGAATAGTTTCCAGAACAATAGACTTTTTTTCAAATTTCATATAATGCAGGTTACAATATTAATATAAATTTCCAGCTTAATGGATATTGCAACTGCTGATACAGTTTACACAGGAGAAATACTGGCAGCTCAATCTAATTTAAATATTCAGAAATGATTCAAATATTAACTGCTGGCTATACGTACCCATGATCTTGTACAGCACAGCAGACTCTTTTAAACGATGGCCCCACCAAAGTCGTGAGCTCCCAAAACTCTACCAAAATGTCTTTGACTCGTAAAGGGATGGTGGCGCTTCCTTCCTCGATTCCTATTGAACCCTTGGGTGGCTAGCAGCGACACTTGTCACTTCATCCCCCACGATTTTCCTTGCAACCTCTGTATGGTTTTTCCAAAGGACCTGGAGCTGCCAAGATTTGCCACACCAGACTTATATGAATATTTCCAAATCATAGGCATCGCCTTAATATTTCAGGCATTCTATTGTCACGATTCCTTAATGACTAGCACCTTAATATCGACCCATCTTAGGAATAAATCCGTCTGCCCCTTTACTTGAATAATGCAACCTGTTTATCACAAAATACGGCTATCCGCTGCAGGGAAATAATTTTCTATTCAGACCATTTTGCCTTTTCAGCTAACCTTCAAAACCCAGAAATTCATCTTGGACAAGACTTCATGAATTTTTGAAACTACAATCGCTCAAACCACATCAAGAAATCTGAATGATCTCTTCAGCAACCAGCTAGGGTAGAATCTTGCACTATTGAAACCAGCAGTTCCTCAAATTTTCATCCAAGGGTTTGTTTTCCAATAACTCTCCAATTTCATCAAAAGATTAATCAAGCATAACTCAAAATGAACTTCCAAAAGCACTTTTGTATTAATTCCCGAAGCCACTAGAAGAACTTTTCAAATTCCTGCACTTCTAATATTTCATTTTAATTTGGGGAAATAAAGTGACATTATTAAACTCCATTAAATATTTGGCTTAAGTCACTTTATGAACTTATTAAATTAATTAAATAATATTACCCATAAAATGAGTTTGATCAGATAATATTAAATAATTAAATAAAATTCCCTCTTTGCCTGACTTTAGCCTACGAGAATAAAATAGGTTAATTAGTCACTCTGGATTACTCCTCGGAAGGGGACATTACATAATCAATTTAGTTTTTACTCGGTGAAACTTTTGGATTGTTTTTCTATTATGAGATGAATAGTAAAGTATTTACCCTAATAAATACTTATCAATTTTGGAGAATCTTTTAGTTATTTGATATAGCTTTTTTAAGAAGTGAACATGTTACTAAATCCTACCATATCTCATATACTTTTCTGACCCATATCTCCTTGTTTTCTTGTGTGCATTATCATCATTTTGTTTTAAAAAAAAACCTCTATTCATGATATCTTCTCTCAATTATGTTTAAAAAAATTAAAAACATGCTGAAGGATACATGACCAATATTTTCAACAGATTTATATGTAAAGTAAAAAGGACTATTTTAGATCATCTATTGTCCAAAGCATCTATACCTAAATATGAGCATTGATCAAATTGAACACAAACTACACAAAATTTCAAATTAAGCTACATCATTGTTTCTGAGGCCTTATTGTGTGGATCCCATCCTTCCTTTACCATCTTTTCCTTTGTGTCCTGCTTTATTAATAGTGTTTATCTTCAGGAAGCAATCTGTAATGTCTGGGGTGATGATCAAACTCTCACTTGAACATGGGGAATTCCCTATTTTAAGGAGTCGGAATATCCTGAAATTGTCTTTTTTATCTTGAAATTTTTTATTTGTTGGCAAATATTTCTCATCTTAAGGAGAATTCCCAGACATTGTATATTTGTTTAGTGGCCTTGTTCACTAATTTTTGGGATGAATTCTACATTTTACTTCAACTATACCATGACAAATTCAATTCAATATTATGCATTCTATACCAAAGGGATGCCCCTGACCTCCTCTGCCAATTCCTTGATCAATTTTGTTTCTTAGTCATTCAATTAATGATTCAAAATTATTATTGATCTTTCTGTGGAGTATGCTATTCATTGTTTGTATAATGTAACTTCCTGAAATATCAACAAAAATGTTTAGTTATCAGCTGATGGGCTCTGTGAGTAATTATTTCTTTTCATAGATTGATTCAATGTGGTCTAGAATTTCTTTTTTTCTTGACTGAAGGCATACTTCACAAACTTGTAAACAGAAAAATCTTGGTAAGCCAAAATTTTGAGGTCTGGTTGCTCTTTCATTGCTTTATGTAATTCCACAATGTTTGTTAGATGAGTAATGCAAAAGACGTGCCTTATTGTATAATTTGCTTGCTCAACTGAAGGGATCAGTAGTCTCTAAATTAGTCAATGCATTCACAAATCTGGGCACTCTAGAATGTCATTTCTGCCATCAATATTGCTTAGAAAATTATCTGTGGTCAGTTTGTGGTCAGTTTTGAAGAGCACAAAGATTTACTGAGAGGGGAGGGGGGGGTGAATCAGTAAATCAATCAAACTTTCAATTCTCAATCTTTTCAAGCTTATTACAACCTTCTAAACGAACTTAAACTCTCATCAACATCAACCTTTTGATATGAATCAATTTACACAAGTTGACACAAATTTATTGAAAACTTTAAATGACTTTTACAAGTAGAAGTAGGCACCAACCTACTTGTTTTACAAAGAAGATGATTTAGTAGGCTGCAACCTACAAGGGACACCCAAACCTCTTAATTATTTAGTAGGCACCAACCTACAAGGAGCACCAGCCCCTAATGCAAGGCACCAACCTTGACTTGATGGTTGCAAGATGATGCCTTCAATCTGACCTGCACTATCCCAATCCTCCAATCTGCCTTTGGTGATGAATGATCTCACACTTAGCCCACACAAGGAGATGGGACTTAAGATTTAGAATGCTCACTTACACACACAACCACACTGCAACTTTGATTTGGATATCTCATATGTATGTTGTTCAATAGTTGCACACCTCTTTATGAAAGATCACGTATGTTCTTGTACCTTTTGAAAGTCTGCCTCTTCATAACTAAATCGAATTACTTGATTTTATTTTCTCTTTATTACTTCATGAATGTTAATTGAATGTTTGTAAATATAACATATATCTTTCATCAAAATAGATTACACCAATTCTGCCTTCAATCGAAAGAATACATCACTTCAGAAAATGCTTTGAACGCTTTAGAGGTGTCTTTTGGATGCAACACGTCTTTGTTAGAAACAGACCAACACAACTCCTTATAATTGATTTTCCAACTCTTCAAGCAAAAGGTGTTTTAAGAGAAGAAATCACGTGTCCTTTCAGAAAGACGTTCTTCTAGAGACCTCCTGATGACTTCTTCACTAATTATTTTAATTATAACATCTTAAACTGGAGACGACTTTTCATTTGCATCTGTCGGTTAGTGATCTCTTGTCGATTTAATAAATACGTATTATATTACGTGTTCACTTTGATTCTTTTAATACGTGATTTTGATTGTATTAACTAAAATGCATCAACAAATATTAGTCAACACATCTTCATTTCATTGATGTGTCTTCTAACAGAATGGATGGCTCATCTTTAATCATTCTCGACTGTTCAAAACATTTTTAACAGAAGGTATCATATACAATGAAATCAAGACCCGATTCATACCACATGGCCTTTATTTATTGTTTGTTTATCTTAGATAGTTAGACTTCTTCAATTACGATGGTACTGGACATAGAAGATCCAAACGCCTAAACATCAAATACCCGATAATCTCCAATATGCGTGATTATTTATCGATGCTTCCTCTTTGACAATGACTGGCACAGGAAATTGTTTATTATGCTCATTGTTTCTCAATAATACCACTAAGCGTATTTTATACACTAATCTGAAACAGGTGATGGTCGAGTAACACATGATTTCCTGAATCGTCCTCCAATCTTCAGCTATCATGTAAATGACGAACACCTCAATATACATGGCTGACAGTAAAATGACTCGATAAACTTTGAGTAAATGCCCCGATAAACAATTTAGCTTATCCCATAAGAATCATGGTGGCACTAATCTCGTCCAAAACTCTGAGTGTATTCCCTTTCACTAAGAGCATTGTTAAAGTGGCATCCAGGAAGATATCGAACTCTTTAGGAATAGAATCAATTTGATCATGTTTGTTCTCTTATTAGAGATACTCGATACCAGTAATAGCCCTTGCAATAACCTGATGATATCTCCAAAGCCTTCACATCTTATACATTACAATGATATAAGAATGAATCAATATCTAATATTCATTAAAATAATTAATTATTGATTAGATGCAACAGATTAATAAAGAGCAAGTCAAGCTCTACAGGATCACATCTTCATTCCTCCACAAATGTTAGATGCAACTGATTAATAAAGAGCAAGTCAAGCTCTACAGGATCACATCTTCATTCCTCCACAAATGGATCACTTTATTGAATCTTAGTCTTTGACTTTAAATACAACAATCTTTGTTCGTGTACCTTCTTGACATCAATGACAACATTTCCAACAAGTTTGGTGTCATATAAATCTGGTGTGAATTCCTGAGTTTACCAACATTATAAATCAGACCTTTGGTTAGAAAAAGACCATAGCATTGCCCCTCAAAATTGTAATGCACTTCCGGATGTGAACATTCTGAGTTTGGGTGTGTTGCTGTAACTGTATTTCAGTTTATATAACACTCAGAAATTTATATTTATGTATGCTGTTCCAGCTGGGTATTGAGGCAAATGAATGTTTATGCTGCTGTTACAAAAATCGTAGTCTCATCTAGTCTTTGATTAGGATGTCGAGTTAACTGTAGGTATTGTTCAGCTCCTGTTAAATGAGTTGGTCCATAGGAAGAAGTCTTTATTGCAGAAATATTTCAGTTTCAAAACAATGAATATCAAGGTGCATTACGTTGTTATTTCCCATGTATGAAAAATCTTTGAATGCCTACACTTGCAATCTCAAACTACATTCACCTGAAACAAGGAAAGAAAATTATCAGTTCAAGGCAAAACCAAAACAGAAAGAAAAAAAATCATACACCACAGGTCAGGGTCTTTACATCCTCCCACTCTCCCTTCGTATATTCTTCAATCATGAAGGTTTTTTTCTCTTCTCAACTACAACTTCGGCTTACGCTTCGGCTTTTACTCCTTGATGGGCTTGGGCTTTTGGTCAAAAACCCTTCAATTCCCTCGACTATTCCCTTCAATCTTCTCCTTCGTTCCCTTTGTTCCTTTATCCTTATGGATCTTCTAATTATTTCCTCCAATGGTTTGTGACCACTTTGTGATCTTTTCCCTTCCTTATTCAGGTATAAGGGCATTAGTTTCTGGAAGTGCATCATTGGTTGGTACCACGTTCCTCTTCTTCCCTTTGGTTCCTTTCCTAGTATCATTGTAGTATTTATTGATGACATTCTTGTTCTTTCTCTGCCCAGAGGTCTTGTAGAATGATAAAGTGTCGTGCAAGGAGTCTTGGTAATCAATTCAACAGATGGTCTACCTCGTCGTTTACTTATAAGTTGTTCCAAATCACGTCCTGAGGGATCTGTCTTTGACAGATTCCCTCCAAACATGCTCCTTGACGGATATCTCCCACAGGTTCACAAGATCTTGTGTAAGATCGTCATCTCTTTCTTCGTTGGCTTGTACTGATTGCTCCATTTATATTGCCATTTTTCTCGACCTTACTTCGTATCTTACCAGGATTTTTATAGGCAGCAATGCCAAATGTTTACTACCTAAGTCTATTTATTCAATTATCACAGAGTAAACAGTATAATAAATACCAGAAACTATTAGATATCATAATAGCAATTACACAATGATTTATTAGTCTATTTCATTCACAGTTTACACAATTTTGTTCAAGGAATTTTCATACATGTGGTCCCCATTCTCGATTACAATAGGGGTATATAAAGTGGCCGGCGGTTGCTGAGAACTGCAAACCATCAATACCTTCCAACTATTTACATTCAAGAACTAACTATTCTGACAACAACTAATATAATTAGTTTTCTAACTACAAATTCCAACTACAAAGGACATATCAAGACAATTGTGTCAAGTACAAACAATTGCCAACCCACTGCCGATACAATGTAGCATCAATTGTTGGTGCAGTGCAACTGATAGATAGTATGACGCCTAACTGAAATGGTGGGGGAGAAGGCTTGCAATCAACCATGCCGAATCTTCGAAGCAAATCAAGATACCATCTATACCAAATGAATTGCTTGGATTTCAGGTATAAGGAGGCTATCATAACCTTTTGTTCACATGGGATTTGATGAATATCAAAAAAGAAATCATCTAGTTAATCCAAATGACTAGATCCTTTCCATTGAACTTCTGTATGTCTACTTTTGGTACCAGATTTCAAGATCCAAAATAAGTGGCTAGCATTTGGTTGCCTCAACAGTCCATCCTAATTGACTGAAATATTGGGAGTGGATGATGTATGGGGTTGGATAGTGGATAATGCTATATGGATGCCCACCAAATCTCCTTGCATGGTAACCAAATTTCCCTCCTAAGTAGGTTATCGAATGACAAGCTACTACAGATTTTTGATGGAAAAATCATAGCTCGGGAGGTCCTTCACAGTTTAAAACATTAGAAACAACTGGCAATATTTATTAAGCTCAATATTTCAAATGCCTTTAATTGAATATCTTTCTTTCTTTGCTCATTAGTTGGAGCCTGGAGGTTAAATTTCCAGATTTGACTAAACATTGACAAAAGAACTATTAAATCACAATATTGTGTCCAAATGTCCGACTATGCAGTTGAATTTTTGACACAATAAGCTCTAATTTACTGTCATACTGTCAAATAGTATGCTTATGTCTTTCAGAAATATCTGTAATATATGCCAATTGTTGTGGCATTAGAGGCCAGGCAGATGGAAGAGACTGTTTTGTGCTAGATCATCAGTACTGATGGGAATTAGTATGTTTTCTGAATCTGTGTTCACTAGCTGGGTGTCCATATTGTCAAATAATATGCTTATGTCTGTCAGAAATATTTTTAATATATACAAATTGTTGTAGCATAAGACGCTAGGCAGATATAAGAGAATATTATGTTCAAGATCATCAATACTGATGGGAGTTAATATGTTTTCTAAATCCTTTTTCAATCAGTTATGAACATAAAACATTCTTGTTTCAAGTTTTTGTATTTCTAGTGACTTACTTGGCATTCCATTGTTCTTGAATTTTTCGTATGACCTCTAAAAGCAAAATTGTAAGTAAGATATTTCTAGGGATGGAGTTGGCATTTCGTTGATCTATGCCTTAAATATTTGCATGCATTAGATAGACGTTAGTGAAGATGATAATTCATAAGCATTTTATATTGTTTTTTCTTCCTCATCAAGTATCAACATACATCAGATTGTGAACACAAAATACTTTAATTTTACTATTATCAATAAAATAAATATACAAACTGGTGGTTTTTTTACAGGAATCACTGCTATGGATTTCAGTGCAGATACAGCATTTTGGCAGAAGCAAGTAGAAGAATACTGGAACCTTTTGAATGTTAGCGAGCATGATATTCGAAATGTAATGGATATGAATTCTCTCTATGGTGGGTTTGCTGTTGCTTTAAGCAAAAAACCAGTTTGGGTTATTAATGTAGTCCCTTCAACCTTGAGGAATACATTACCTGCAATCTATGACAGAGGCTTGATTGGTTCCTTTCATGATTGGTGGGTAGTTTTGATTTTGCACTCATCCATATCTAAATTATTTTTTGAGGTTTCTCTAAATTCATGCATTAGCATTGTATTTTACTTAAGGTAATGCAGTCTTATAATTGTGAGTATCTGTTGCAGGTGTGAGCCATTTTCTACTTATCCACGTACATATGATTTGCTCCATGCATTCCAATTATTCTCACATTATAAAGATCGTGGTAGAGGTTGCCAAATAGAAGATATAATACTGGAGGTGGATCGCATTCTACGCCCGTTGGTATGTTTTTCATTTTCAATGTTGCAAATCCTCGGTTTCTTTTCTACCACTTAACTCTGTGGGGGTTTATATATGAACTGTATTTTTCATGGCAGCCTAAAAGAAACTATAAACTCGTTGCCTTGCTTTCTAGCAAAATGTATTATGTTTGGCTCCAAAAGTGGGTTTGTTGATGTGTGGAGAAAAGTTTATAAAAATAAAAAATGTAATTAAGGGGCTTGAGAAGAAAGGTCTAAAAAGGGTATTAAGGAAATAAACACAATCATTTGTGGTCAAGCTTCAAAACTGGA
Source organism: Sequoia sempervirens (assembly GCA_007258455.2). Lineage (NCBI taxonomy): Eukaryota > Viridiplantae > Streptophyta > Pinopsida > Cupressales > Cupressaceae > Sequoia > Sequoia sempervirens. The sequence goes on along the minus strand of VDFB02000003.1, from coordinate 422,259,122 downwards.
TTCACTGAACACATGTAATTGATATTCCAAAACTAAGTTGCTTGAAACAGGGGAATAGCTTTTTGTGGCATTTGAAACAGAAGGCGATATCATTGAATATCGTGCCATAGATGAAATTGAGACTTAGGAAGACGAATTTAAAGTACAAGCAACTATTTCAAGAAGAATGTAAAAAAGATCAAAATACAAGAAAAATCCGAGAAGGTGATCATTGATTTGAAAGATCAAATAAAGGAAGCAGAGCAAACAATTATCAATTTGAAAATCCAAATTGAAGAAGAGAAAAGAATTCAAGATGTAAAAATCCAATTGAGAGAATCGGAAGAAAGTTGTGAAAGGTTAGAGTTCTCAATTAAACAGAAGCTTGAAGAATGAAAAGAGTACGGAAATGTTAAATGAATTATCAATAGCCAAAGGCCAACTTACAATAAGGGTGGTATTCGTTATGAAGAAGGTCAAAGCTCAAAAACCACACAATCCCCAAAGAAGATATATGAAGAAAATCCAAAAGGCTATGCACATGCCAAAAAGGAAGACAACAAGAAGGAAGAGAATCATGCTTCACAGAAATCAGGCGCACCTTTGAAGGCCAAAAAGGACACCTTCAGAAAGTCCTTCCCACCAAAGCAAACGTATAAGACCAGGTTTCAGAATTTATTTTATGGCTATTGCTATTCATGCAATAATTTTGGTCACAAGGTAAAAGATTGTAGAACACATATGAGATATAATGATGGATGGAACAGAAATAGAAATTCTTATGGATGGACAGGTAGAAACTATAATTCCTATGCTCCTCTAGTGAATTGTAGTGTTGTATGCTACAATTGCAATAACTATGGACATATTACACAATATTCTAGAAGTAGCTTTGTGAAATCACCTAGACAGCACAAGATGGAAGATACCATGACCAAACAAAAAGGAAAGTCTATAAAAGTCTGGAGAAGGAAACAAGAACAAGACAATGAGAAGGATAAATCTATGAAAGTGCAAATGTCATTACATGCACAAGAGATATCTGCTAGTCCATAAGGAGAAGCACAATTTCAGAGGGAGCTAAGTATGGTATTATTCTTCAGCCCCATGGAGAAGATAATTCAAAAGATTAAGTATCACAAAACTTGAAGAGAAGAATCAACTTGTCCAATAGATTGGTATCAAGGGAAAGTAATGAATTGGCATCTACATAATTGTGGGAAATGTTCAAGATCCTAGATGATGAAAGACTGCATACCTTTAATCCATGCACATAAATATGACATTTACAAGTATCTCCATGAGAGTGACGATTTACAAGTATCTCCATGAGAGTGAAGATTTGAGAGAACAGAGAGTTAAAGCATCATTCAAATCCAATATAACAATAGAGAAGAGTATATTGCCTTGAAGGTAATAAAAGAGTGTAATGTCCCACCCCAAAATGGAACAATCTTTTTATTTTTATTTTGCTTGATTAATTTCAGTTTGTCAGATAGGACATTTTGTCAAACAGTTTGTATGCTTATTGACTGAGTGTTTACAGAGGTGATATGAATTGGCAAATATAAATATATATTGATTGTATTCAAATACAACTTCCCGATTTCATGTATATACTTTGATAGGATAACTCAGAGAGAGCATATGTCTAAATCTGATAATCAATATGCATATTATTCCCTCACAGATAACTAATGTTTCATTTGATGAACTGCTGTTAATTATAACAGCTCTTACAGAACAAGCTGAAAGCTAAGAATACAATATGCCCATGCGCCCGTAGACTCTTACAACATAAAACATGCATTCTCAGAAGGCAAGTTGCTAATCTGATTATAAATTCATACACTCAGAAATTCTGTTTCAGTTCACAATATTGTAGTAACCTGGTATTCTGGGCAGATAATGACATTTAACAAACATATAGTAGTGTTTTGCTCAAACCTGGAAATGGAGGGAAGACTGAAATGCAAACATCAATTATGTCTTGACTCAGAACCTTCAGAAAATCACATAATCAGCAGACATATACTCCCACGCCTCTCCAAACCATAGCAGCATAAATCGTTTGGGGAATAAATCGGCAAACCAAAAGTTCAGGATTTTTTGAAAAAATGGGGAAAAAATCGGGAAAAAATCGGATTTACAAAAAAACATAAAAAATTGAAAAAAAATAGTCAGAAGCTACTTTAAAAAAAAATTTAATGGCATTTCCATAGCATACAAACATTGAGAGCAAATAAAATACAGAGTTCAATCCATGAATTAGAGAAAATAGATTTTTGTTGGTTATATTCATATCGCTGATTACATTGCACAAGACATACTACAACTGCATAAATATCAGATGGTGACAGTTGTTGATGCTACCACATTTTTCATACATGTCTACCAAAGCATTTTATCAAACAGTTCACTGCCTTGCTGCTATGGCTAAAACCCTAAAACAGGGGCTTTTGAACAAGTCATGGATGCTTGGAAAAGATCTCACAAAAGCATAATAGTATAATAAGATAGATAGCGTAGTGGACCATTTCAAAAATGCCTCAAAGAAATGTGGTCTCGAGATGGAAATGCCATGACAATCCATAGTACTGTTTGTCATGGCATTCAAGTATATAATCACTCATGAGACCACATTTCTCTTTGGTTTTACTTTCAAATAGTTCACTCACCTTTCTATGCTACCACATTTTCATACATGTCTAACAAAGCATTTGTCAAACAGTTCACTGGCCTTGCTGCTATGGCTAAAACCCCAAAACAGGTGCTTTTGAATGTTATGGATGCTTGGGAAAAATCTATCAAAAGCATAATAGTAAGAAATATCATAGATAAGGCAGTGAACTCTTTGAAAAAAATCCTCAAAGAAATGAGGTCTCATGACCTGATGGAATGCCACATAACCATAGCAATTGTTTGTCATGGCATTCGGTTATGGTGCATTCCATCACCATGAGACCACATTTCTTTGAAGCATTTTTTCAAATAGTTCACTACCTTTTCTATGCTACCACATTTTTCATACATGTCTACCAATGCATTTTATCAAACAGTTCAACGCCTTCTTGTGCGAAAATCAGCTTGATTTCCTTTTTTTCTAGATTTTAAACACGTTTTTTTGGCGAATTTGCAGTTTGAAACCAAAAAAAAATCATTGACCAAAAAGTCAACCAAAAAGTCAACGATTTTTTGAAAAAATCGGGAAAAAATCGTCCAGGCTGCAGATTTATTAAAAATCGCGATTAATCGGGTTTAATTGCAGATTTATGCTTCATTGTTCCAAACTACTGTGCACAAGTCCTAGACACCACTATTTGCTGGCAATTGTTGTACCCCAAATTAAAGTTTTTGCTACACTTAGGCATTTTGAAGAAATGGTCAAAAGTCTTGTTAAATTGTCAAAAAGGTCAAAATTGGGAATTTGCATGTCTTGCATGAGGGAAGTCAAAAACTCGTAAATTTTCAGTTCATGGACTGGTCTCCGCCAGAATGAATAAGTCTGCAAAACCTAGATCTCAGTTTTTCAGCCCCAAATTTTAGGAAAATTTCTATTTTTAGAAACTTTCTAAAAATAGAATTTTTTCTTGGTTTTTTTGGGTTTCTATTGAAATGGATGCTCGTAAAATTTTTTAAAAATAGGAAATTTTTAAAAATAGAAAGTTTGGCTCCCAAGGTTCAAACTGATTTTGATTGGCTGAAAATACTTCCTCATCAGGCTGGTCCAGTCAGAATTATCAAAAGATTAGTTTTGCCCTAGCGGGTCTATTCTGCTTTTTTCAGGAGCTCCAAGGTCATTAATGGAGGTCAGTCAACTGCCAGGTGTCAGATTCAGAGTCTTAGGCACTGCTCAGACCAAGAAACTGCAACAAAAGATTGAGGAACGAAGAATGGAGAATGAAAGTTGAAGAATCATGAAAACTGCAAAATTTTATCTAAGTCTAGAAAGTTCAGGTGCCCCAGCTCAGTCTAGGCACCCAAGATTTTGTGCCTTAGCCATTTTTCCATCCCAACAGTCGAAGTTTGAAGTGGTGAACAAGGAACGGGGGAGAAAGTGAAAAATGAGAAATAAAAACTATCTCTGGAGACTATAGGCGCCCCAGCTAGCTAGGGGCACCCAACTTTTCAAAGCATCAAATGTCAGAGTTAGGGTTTGCTCATTCCAGACAATGTTGCTTAGAATCTTCTTAGCTCCACAGTGAATCCATCAACACAGTCATCCAGAATTGAAGATCAAATGGAGAGGTCTCAATAGAGAAGTAGAATGCAAATGATGAAATTATCAGAAAATATTCAAGTCTGGAAATTTTGGGTGCCCTAAGAGGAGATAGGCACCTAGGGTTTTGGAGGCTCAAATCTAATGATTAGGGCTTTCCAGATCAGTCAATCTCTTCAGAATCTTGTCAGCTCCGCAACGGATATCTCAGTAGATTCATTAGACTTGTCAACTGCCGACAAATTCAAATCGAATGGAGGACACAACATGAGGTTTCAAGTTTGAAGGTTGAAAAAGAGCCAAAAATGGCTAAGGCTGGAGATCATGGGCGCTTGAGGAGGAGATAGGCACCCAAGCTTTTGGGTCCTCAAATGATTGAATTAAGGTTTGGCACCTTCAACAGCTTATCTTTAGATTTGAAGCAACTCTCCAATGCAATCATCAACAAACTCATCAGAGTTGGTAGTCACTAGATATCGAAGACGGAATTGAGGGATGAAATTGAGCAAAGAAGAAAATCACAAGAAAATTCTAACTCTAGATGAGTTGGGTGCCCCAGGTAGCCAGGGGTGTCCAAGAATTTGAGGCCCTGAAATCACTTTTTAGAAGATATCATTCCTAGAAGACCCCCCTCAGAATTCTCCAAGCTATCCAATGAGTCAAGCCATCAATTCATCGGACGCCCTAATCATCCAAAAATGAGACTTCATCCAAAGATCAAGGAAAACACAGAAATTGAAGAAAGTTCAAAAATGGCTAAACATTGGTAAGCTTGGGTGCCCTAGGTAGCTAGGGGCGCCAAGCATTTTGAGGGTCAAGATGATGTTTTTATCAAAAGCAGCCTCTAGGATGATCTCGTCAGATTCACTCAGGCTCCGTGATGGAACATTCATTTAACTCATAGGATTCTCCGAGCATTTGGAATTCAAAATCAAACTGAGGTCAGAATCAAGCAAAAAATTGAAAATGGTGAAAAAATGGCTGTCTGGAGAGGAAAAATGCTCTAGGCCAAGGAGAGCGCCCAAGGCTGAATGCCTTAGTAAATTTTTCAATTTTTATCATGCATCAATAAAAAGTGTTCAAGTTCAACGAACCTGCTTAGAATCGGCTTCGAAAGTTTTAAAGCAGAGAATAAAGTGTTTTATTTATCCACAAAACTTATTTAAGAGGACTTTGGCATTCATTATTCACTTTTTGCAGGTTGGAGTCCAGAGGAGGAGACACAAAGAATTTTTCATTTCAAGATTCAGAGGCCAAAACTTGGAGATTTTTCAGAGTTCTTCATATTTTCTTGATCAGCTCACAAAGGGGCTCACTTTTTCATGCTTTATTTCTCTAGGGCATTAATTTTTTGAAGAAGGGGGTCAATATTTCCAAATTTCAACAATCTAGGTTAGCTTGGTTCATGATTTTGAACAATTTTGGAAAAAAATTCAAATTTTCAAGAACCTACTTTTTTCTTGCATGTCCAAGAAATCTTTAGTATTTTCAAAATCTGATCATCCGGGTTCATCCAAAACGTGATTCTGCACAAAACCCAACTCTCAAGTTTTTTCAATAAAAATTCAAAAATTAGGGTTTCTGCTTTTTCAACCAGCCATCAACAATTTTCAAAACAAATGATTTGGGTCTTCTTGCAACAAAATTCTCTACAAAACCCATATCTCAGAATATGTTTGAAAAATCTGCCTGTTTGAAGAAAAAAAAAATCAGCAAGCTATTTTTAGCTTTTGTGCATGTTGATGTGATTTTTGTGACCGCACCAATCAACAGAACAAAGTAATCCGAAGGCTACTTCATTCTCTTTTGATCAAAGAATTCCATACGCTAAGATTGCCAGAAAGTTCGTATGTTCAACTCCAAGGTTCCGAAATGCTATGGAATACCCTCAGTCGGTTCGTTGTGATTTGTTGTTTTTACGAGGGGACTTACACAATTTTTCAAAAGGTTTGCAGTTGACAACAGGTTAATGATTGGAAGGGAATTTTGTGCGAATGATTTGGTGTTGAGGTATGAATTTTCCTAAAACTAACCAGAAATATACTGAATTGAATGGCTGCAGGGATTAGAGAGTCTAAATTCTATTCTAAATGCAAGAGGTATTGAGCTTGACTTCAATGAACTTCAACTGAACTTTGTCTTGCCTCGTGTTGGATAGCTTCAACAAGGTTGGTGCAATCTTCAAAGGAGCAACGTAAGGTGTTCAGATCACGACTCAACAATGCAAATACCATCAAAACGATGCATACGTACATGTGAATCTTAATTGAAGTTAAGTCTAAAAGTATTCCAGTTGACCACGCAGGGAAAACTTACCATCAGTAAGTTTGCTAGTGGTATGGATTTAAACGAAGCTCACAAAAATCAAACACAACCACCCACAATTAACTACTTGCATGGAAATGAAAATTATTTTAACTTATGTCCTTGAAATTGAAGGGCGAAGAAACCTCACTAACTGCTCGTAACAAAAGACAAATTCACCATCAATGAAACTTTTTTATTATGATAGTCTTCGTAACAATTCCTTACAAAATTCTCAAAGGGAGAATTTTCCTTCTCCTCCAAACTATGCAATGAAACTATGCTAACTCTAAACTGTCTCTCTATGCTCTATTAGAATGTCTATTCTCTAGTCTAATTTCTACTTAATGACAAATGAGGGGGGATGCCCCTTTTATAGATAGCCCAGTCCAATGGACGACTCAGATTACAATCAAATGAATGGCTTAGATTAAGCCACCTTAGCCCTAACCCTAAAAACTGCCAGAATGGGGAGTGGTACAATAAATGAATCAAAGATTCCCACTCACTCCCAAAATAGTAAAGGCAATTAATGCCCACAATCAGTCTTCCAGAATGTCATCATCTAGAAGTGCGTTTCCATTCTTCTCCTTGGCTACAAAATCAATGAACCTGACAAGCACAACCTCAACCTCCTGAATCGAGATCGGTGGAATATGATCAAGTTGAAACTCCAACACCGTGACTGACTGCCCATGCCATGTGCAAGACTTTCTCCAAGCGGTCAAGGCATCCTGTGTATTCTGAATCAGGCTGGAGAAAGTCGAAATGTTTTCAAAGTCATCCTGCACAAAAGTCTTCACCTCTGAAAAGAAAGGTGGCAGCCTACTCCTCAATCCATCAGTAGTCACCTTATCAGAATTCAACCGTCTAGCAAAGATTGCCTCCAAGGTGTTCAGGACTCCATCAACAGTGTTCATCATAGCCTTCCTGACTCTAGTTGAATCCGCCTGTGCTGCATCAAAGAACCCACATCCTGTGACTACTGAAGAGTACCAGCTGGTAAAATCGTACCTATCACCCTCCTGAATAACTCCTCCATCAATCAGCATCTGCAAGGGAGTATGCATCAAGGCCCCGAATAATCCTGTTCTCGATAGACGGAGTATCAACAATTCCCAGCCCCGACAATCAGCTTCCATTTAGGCACATAATGTCGGTTTTGTCAGATACATGCAAGATCTTCCATGAACTTTTTTGTCTCAGCACGAACACCTGCAACCCATTTGTCCGCCTCCTGTGCCATCTTTCTCAAGTCCTCTAGGCCACTAACTGATTCCCTAGATAACTCAGCTGGAAGCTCAAGTGCCAGAATCTCCTGCCCACAAGGACGAGACAAATGTTGCATGTAGCCAATCAAAGTCTTGTGCTCCTTCTTCACTCCCCGAGCAATTGCCCTTATAATTACAGAGCACAGCACTGGCCAATCAGGCTCTGCGGGGCCACTCTAACTCATGGTTGTGACTCATATACTCCTCCTAAGACAGCCTCATTCGGATTACAATCAACTCTTAGTACAATATTAAGGGTGCGAGTTATCTCATTCGTTGAGACTTTCGAAAATTTTAGTTTCTTCGTTGGAGGCGCATTGATCCTACTGGGACATCGCTGGTTAGTGTGGATAGGAAGCAGAAGAATTGAAGCCATTTTCAATCTCAAGGTCAAGTGAAGGGATGAATTTCTATGATGACTAGTCAATCCTCCTTTATCATATAAGTTGTTTAGATATTCTAACACAATATTTGGTTTCAAGGTGCTTAGGCAATTATATGGGTATGAAGAAAATTCTGTAAAATATGTAAGAAAATTTCAAAATTGGAATAAATCTAACACCTATACTTTTATAATTTTCCCGAAGCCACTTGAGGATCCCGCGGATGGGTCCTCCTGCTGGAAGTGATCTCGCATATGTGTGAAGGCATCATTGACCAATTTTGTAATTGTATTGTCAGTGCAACCGCTGCATGCTTCCTCATGAATTCTGAACTGGTGAGAGCCACATCCAATTGGCTTCTTGTATGAAATTCCCTTGTACTTCATCACACGAGCCAACATGTAAACAATGTATGAGCCCATGCAAAATGTTTTCGTCCTCAGGCTTTGGAGCTGCTCATGTAAATTGTCACTAATCATCACTGCCCAGTTGATATGCTCTTTCCCTTCCAGCACGAGGTTGATATAGTAGAACATCCAAGGCTCAAAGATATACGCTTGAGGACAGCCTCCAACTCTGCTGAGCATCATAATCAGGTCACAGTACTCCTGCTTCAAATCATCTGATATTATTTGCTTCGGCAACTTCGTGCGAGAGGGCTTAGGCTTGTTCATCCAGCGAGAGTTGATCATCTCCGCACATCTCTTGAACGTTGAAGCATACATTCGCTTAACACGTTCCCTTGTCTTATAAATCATCTTCTCATGCGATGGGATTCCAAATGCTTCGCTGATAGCCGCAGGAGTGAGGTTGGCGAACAATCTACCATCAGTGAAACAATGGACTCGCGGATTCAAGCTTCCGGCACACTCCATTATCAGCTCGATTAATTAATAGCTAGCTGGAAAAAACCAAGAATTGCAGAAATAGTCTACTTCAAACAATATTGTGCGAAATGACTGAAGGACGATGACTGCCAACTCCCATCATTCGACTTTTAAAGGCCTCCATGTTGACAGAACCCAAATTTGTGTCAGCCAGCTTGCCCAACTTCAAAGTGAATTTACTCCCAAGAAGAAAGGCTTGTTATTTTAATACTTTTGCTTGGATGCAAATATCATTGTCTCTCGCCACCTACTTGCTTCAGCCATTCCAGTAAAATAACAAATGTACCATCGCAAATTAACTAGAAAAATGAAAGGAACATAAATACAAAATAATTTCTTAGAATTGAGAAGTCGCAACATTATTCTTAACTGCAAACCTCAACTTCTCCTTTAGCAATTTGGAATTGAGAAAGTGTAATGTCCCCTTCTTAGCTGTGATTGTTTCTGTTGACCGTTGGCCTATTCCGGGGACCCGTAGGCTACGCGGATGGTAAAATTAGGGTTTCCTAATTTTGAGGAGGTTGTTGCTTGGAATTGACGCGATTTTTCCTGGCTGAGAGAATGGTGTTCTGGCCAGTATTCGAGAATCTCTTATGGGATGTATTTACTTTTTAGTAACCTATTTTTGAAGTGGGACAAAGGTCTGGGCTCTGGGCTTGGTCTTCTCTCAGCTTGGTCTCAATATATCAGCTTCTTGGCCTTGGGGCGACATTTCTGGAGAGATGTTTTCATTATACGGTATTTTAATATTATACCTCTTTTACGAAGCAAAGACAACTTGGTTGTTTTTAAAAAGGGGACTTTGAGGGTCAAGGCGTCATGGAGAGATAAATTATATTTTAAATGTCAAATATTGAGCTTAAGGAAAAGGACGCCTATTTGAGGGATTTGACTTTATTTTAAAAAGTGAAATATTTCAATGGTGAAAAAGGACGCCATCTTTTGGAGGGAAAAGGTGAATTTGAAATTAGGGTTTTGGGCGCCTCCTTGAAGCTTCTAGATGATTCTCTCTTGTCTATTTAATCAGGCCTCAGCTCTTCATTTGGGATCTTTTTGTCTACTACACCGTTATGCTGTTGAATTGTCTTCAGGCACTCGCTTCGAGGAAAGCACACCTCCTAGCATTGGCTCATCTTCTTGCTTGAAAGATAGCAACTAGTTGAGAGGTTAGCTTGTAGTTGAGTTGTTTTGCATTTTAGTTGAGTGGTTTGCATTTTGGAGTTCTAGTTTGTGTTTTTTGTCATATTTCTGATGTTGCTGAATGTCTTTGAAGAATGTAAGATTTGCTCACAGTTCAGAAAATAAAAATGCTATCGTTCTGGGTACTGAACCTATCTATTTGTCAATGAAGGGCGACCTTACTAGCTGATTTCCAGATTTTATTTGTGTGTCTTTATTTTTATAGAGCAAAATCGCCCTTGCAGCTGGGCCGTACCATTTAGGGGGTTTCTTGGGAATTGTGCAAAATAAATGAGAGTTGTTTAGTGAGGTTTTAAGCATTCAATTTGGGCGCCTTCATCATTAAAGCAATCTGCAATTCGTTTCGTGTCAATAGGATGTGATTTGAGCAAGTTATGAACATTTAAGTGGATATTATGTTGCAGATTTCCTCATTCTATGTTGTAGGTCTGATATAACAGAATCAAGGGAGTTGTTCCTTAGTTGAGATTTAAGTATTGAAAGTCAAGTTTGATATCATGATGACATACTAATCATTTGCAGCATTGAAGGACTCAAAAAACTCCAGTTTAAGTGAACATTCTATCTTATTGTAAGCTGTTAGTAGTACTAACAGCATTTCCTCTCTTTCTCTCATTTTATTGAATTGTAATTCCCACTGAATAAGTGGAAGAGGCTGGCTTGCCGCCTATTTGCTTTCAGCTGAGTAGTTTAGGGACCCTCTGATCATATGCTCGCCATCACTTGGCGCCATTCTTGGTTAGGGTTACATTCTGTTCAACATGCATTGATCCTCTGACCATATGCTCGTCTGCACAGGCACATTCTTGGTTAGAGTTCCCTTCAGTTTGCATTTGCATAGATCCTCTGACCAATGCTCACACCTTGCCCACATCGGGATCCTAGTGTACATTCTGGTTAGAGTTACTGTCTACATCGTTTTGGTTTATGCTAACCTTAACGGGTGCGTGTTGCATTGTAATCACTTTGTGAAAATACAAAAAAAAATTGGTCCGGTTCATTACAGAAAGACTTAGCAAGTTTCTAAGCTGGCTTTAGCAACTTCAACACTTTGAAAAATCGGCCAACTTCACTTCTAACACTTCTCAACACTTGGACTTTTCAAATTTCGCACTTCTTCAAAGTTCAGCTTCAAAACTCAAGTCGAACTTCCTTAATACTCAGCTATTTACTTGCACTGCAATCTCGACTTCAGAGCTAGAATCGAACTTGCCAGCCTGATTGAGAAAAATGAATAAACTCTCAGCTCATATAGCCAAGTAGAATTCTAGAAGAGGCTAAGTTTAGCCAATTCATTAAATCTCCACTACTTCACAGCAGGAATTCGAATTTCCCTCCTCTGGCAATTGCAACATTTGTCATCTGGCGTCTGGAATCTTGACCTTCTAGAATTTTAAAAGATTCACCTTGACTGGCGTACTTCACATTTTAAATTCATTTTTGAAAATATTCATTTCAATTGCATCTAAGAAATTCACTTCACCAGCCGAAGCTCTGATACTTAATTTTATTCATCTTTGGCCTGGAGAAATTCATCTCACGAAGAATTCGATCAAAATCATCTAGTGAATCAATTTCAAATTCATTGTTTGAGGCATTTTATTTTAACAACACATTTTATTACTTGTCTTAGAAATTTTTTAAAAATTTTCCTTAGGAAAATTCATTATTCAAGTGTCGATCAAAATTCCCATCTTGAAAGCCTTGGCGAGCAGTGGAAGACTTCAAAATCCATTCATTGTCGAATATCTTCAATACCCAAAAGAAAATTCCCTTCAGAATGTGTTGAATTCATGGGTCTACAAACGAAGGGGTACATTTAATTTTTGAATTTTAAACCTTAGAAAAATATATTTCTCAAATTTATTCCAATTCTTCATCTCTGGGTATAATTTTCTTGCTCTGACTTGAAATTTTTTTATCATCCCTGTGAAGGTGACACTCTTTGACTCATACATTGCCAATTTTGTTCATGCCTCCAAAAATTTCACACCTTCTTCAAGTCTAGGCATATTTCTTCTAGAGATGAAATTTTGTGCCTTAGGAAATTTTTTAAATAATATCACTTACATAGGTGCCTTTAGGCATCAAGGAGGAATTTGCCTTAGAAAATTTTCTTTCCATTCATGTTCAGTCATGGCGCATTTCACTTGTGGTGAGGAATTTTATCAACACACTTTTAACGCCTAGCATATTTCTTCATTTTAAATTTTATCCCTAGCATGTACATTGGGCGCATTTAGCATGTCATGGAGGATATTTTATTTCAACGCCTTAGTCATTTTCTTATTATTCATCTCACCTTCACCTTGGCGCATTTTAGCATATGGAGTGGACTTAGCTTCCAACGCCTTAGCCATTTCATCACCATCACTTATTTTCTTGGGCGCATTTAGGGGGTTTAGAAGGATCTTCAACAAACATATTTTTCTTCACTCTTCATTGCCTGGCAAGTTGGGTGCATTCAAAGGGTGGTGAAGAATTCAACACTTAGAATATTCTTTATTGCATGCACAACGCCCTTTGACTTGCCTTGACCCTCTCTTGGGCGCATATCACATGTGTAGAAGGATTAACATTTTCCATGCGTTTGACCCCTTTGACTTCTTCAAGCATGGGTGCATTTAGGATGTGCAAGAGGATGAACTTTAATACTTAGAATTTTCCTAACACCTTCAGGCAAGTTGGGCACATTTGGAGGGGTCAGCAGGATAAACTTCAACACTTAGAAATTTTTCAACACCATCTTTCCTTGGGCACATTTCAAGGGTCCTGCATGATAAACTTCAACACTTAGAAAATTTTCAACACCTGCCAGCTTAAGGGCGTATTTTGATGTATGAGCAGGATGAACTCCAGACTTAGGCGTTTTTTCCTCATTCAATCTACCAGCTTAATACTTACTATAAATAGCAAGTCTTTTGATTTTCACATCTCTGAAGCTCGGATTGATTTGAAATTTTAAACACTGGATCTTCATGACCTTGTTAGCCTGTTCACACTGCCATCTCGGGCTGACCTGCTATTTATAGCGCATTTCTGAAGGTGGTTTACTATTTATAGCAACTGCCTGATTCTGAGACCTCCACAACTCCGTTTGACTTGAAATCTGAATGACGTGCTCCTCATTGGATGACTTGCCCGTTCACACTAGCGACTGCTGTTGATTTACTATTTTTAGCCAGTTTCTGGAACGCCTTACTATAAATAGTAAGTGCTTCGATTGCCCTCAAATTTTACCGGTGGATAGCTTGAAAGATACTGATCGCAATGGGATACACTTGTTTTCGAAAATTCTGACATTTTACCCCTCATTTTGGGTCCTGAAGCTGGAAACCCTAATTTGACTTGCATGTATATCAAATGACCTCCGTTTGACCTCATTCATGTTGCACTTCGCCCTGTTTGTGATTCTGATGTGCTGGGCAGCTGTCGGGATGGACCTGCTAAAAATCGTAAGTCTCTGAAAACTGATCGTCTCGCTTTGCATGTCACATCACTGCATAGCTCTTAAAAAACCCATAAAGAATAACCTGACATGCGCTGAAAACTCTAACATGCAATCCCTAAAAATAGCCTCGGAAGATGGCTTCGGAAAAAGTCCTGATCCTGGTTTGCATGTTATACCATTGGGAAGCCCTTGAAAAACCCACAAGGAATGTTCAGACAAGCAAACCCTAAAAATAGCCTCTGAAGGTTGAACACTGAAAGTCATCGTCTCATTTTGCATGTTATATCACCGCGTTGGTTTTAGAAAACCCAAAAAGAATCTTCAGACATGCATTGAAGAACTTCACATATAAACCCTAAAATCAGCTCCCGAAGCTAAACTTGCTAAAAATAGACAGTTGTCCGTTTTGGCTCAAAACTTGCAGATGAGCAGCCTGACATGTGATGGATGCAGTGTAATGATCAAAACTTCGAAAGTGCTGAGAAAATGCCTTGAATTGAACACTTACTAAAAATAGTAAGTTGCCAAAATTCACTGAAATTTAGCTGGAAACCTGCTGGAAGCATACTAACTGCAATGTTAGTCTCAGATTCCAATTTACTCACTTCATTTGACCTCAAATTGACCAGAGAAATACAAACCCTAATTCTACAAACTTGACCAAAATTTCACGTTTAAGCTCACAGATGGGCACATCCCTAGAAAGCGGACAGCAGAAAAGAGACAGAAAGAGAGAGAGAGAGAGAGAAAACCAACGCCAAAAGCCCAGAATGGAGCAAAAATTAGGGGTCCCCATTTGAATGGGGCGATGTGTGAAAAAGTCACAACAGTGCAGAACTTGTCCGAACATAGTCAAGTTTACAGTCAAACTTCAAGTTTTTCAACATGGAGTGCTCTCCCATTGAATTCAAAGCCAAACAAAGTGTTGTATCATGATTATTTGAACGGATGATGTTGAGAAGTGCTTTTTCAAAACCACCATGTATGGAAAACATCATCATATCAATTGAAGAACGTGAAAGGGTGTGGTATGAGCAAAATGACAAGTATTGGAAAAGAGTTGTACAATACACTTCCATTGAAAAATCAGAAGTGTTAGAAGTATAAAAGCTGCGAAAGATATGCTAAAGCAAGAGGATATATTTATAAAAGGTCATCACTCCAGTTGCAAAGCTGCCGAAATTAGCAAGATTTGATAAAGAAGCTGAAGATGTCAAAGATTTCCTAAGATCAATCGCAGAAGGTGAGGAAATCCTAGAAAGGCGGGATATTGCCTTAGATAGTATTGATGCTCCTGATAGAGATACAGTTTCCAACTTTTTGGCAGAAGTGGTTGAGATTTAAAGCAACAGTCATCTAGAAGCTTTCTCCATGCTGTCTTTCTATTCTTGTCTCAATTCTTATCCATTCTTTGTGAAAGAAAGATATCAAGATGTAATAGTTGGCACTTTCCCTGTTTTAGGCTTTCATAGATTGTTAGATGTTTATCTTGTTTTAGTTTTAGAAATAAATCTTGCATGTTGGCAAGTCTTAGTTGTAAAAGCAAGGAGATTTTAGGGTTCCCTACTCCTCTGCTTGTGTATAAATAAGGGCAGCTTTGCCCATTTTTCTTTAACCATGCTTGTGATAGCAAAACGTTGAGCCTACTAGTGCCTTCTAATTGTTATTCAGTATTGTTCACTTAGTGTAAGAGCAAGCTTGCATGCCTCTTTAGCTGCACATTATTGTTCAGTTCTTGTGTCTTGTGTCAATGTTTTCTGGTTGATCGGTAAACTATAAGCCTATTTTGCTACAATCTTGCTGTCCTAGAAGTGTAATCTTTGTTACTTGAGATTTGAGAAAATAAAGTCTTGTGCCTACTTTGTTGCCCTGATATAATGCCTCAGATTTTCGTTTTATGTGTTATGCTTATATGATCTCTATTTCAGCCTGCATTGAAAGTAAGTAGATGTGTATTGGAAGAGAGTTTGTTTTAGTATTTTGTCAAAGAATTATTCCTTGTTCATTTCTAACTCTCATGCTTTGTGTTTACTTAAGTAGTTAGAAACATCATTAGGGTAGGCTTAGTCGTAGTTGAACTTCCAAAAGAGAAAATCTCAACTACGACGCTTGAGTTTTATAACCTTGTGCTCTTAGCTGAACAAAAAAATTGGCAAATTAGTTTAGTTTACTTTCTTTTAAGCAACATCAAAAAAGAGGGAGCTTCCCTCCAAATTTGAAGAGCAGTTTATTTGTGCATAGCTGTCCATTTCTAATCCGCATTCCAAAGGTGCGAATAGAAACACCAACAGTAATGACTGTTGTAATTCTGATTACATTATATTGCAATCATTAATTTGCTCTTCAGACTAGCATCAATGCCAAAAACAAAGCCCTACCATTGTAGCTCGATACTGTAGCATGACATTGTTCACGCCATTGTAGTAGCAGAACAACTTCTGATTTGCAATATTTTGTTGAATCCTTCAAACTGTAGAAACCCCTGTTTCCCTGTTTCTGAATCTGTCTGTTTTTTTGATTGTTTTGTGTATTTTTGGTGTTTTTGCAGGACAAATGAAATTTGCAATTTTGAAAAAGATTGCTGAATAAATTTAAATAGAATAATACAATTCTGAAAATGATAGAATCTACTGAATCTCCTGATGCCAGATTATTTATTAATCTTCTAGAACGATTACAAATAAGATCTGATGACATGCAACTTAAAAAGCAACAATATTATTAATGTAAAAACCTGGTATTTGCAGCAGATGGTAAAACCCTCGAAGATGCAATCTCTGAATAAGTTCTGTGATAACCTCTGAATGAAGCTACCTCTCTGATAAGCAATAAATCAGCTGATATTTCACAGCCTCTAAACTGCAACACTGAAGATGGCTCGTTCTCCAATGCCTGTAGACAACTGAAACCCTTGGCTTCGTTCTCCGGAAGAAGACTTGACTAAAAAAACTACTTGCTAAACATAATCACCAAACTCAATGAAACCTTATATCTCGCTATTCTAATTTTCACTAGGGTTTTATTTAAATAAATTCAACTTTTTTTTTCTTTAATTTTTCAATAGTTTTAAAGTACTTTTAATTATAAATATACTCAAAAGTGGCCCCGATGGGCTACCCTTTAGCAAAATCACTTAAGCTATAATAAAATATTATAACTTTATATTATAATGCTTCCAGCATCATTATTTAATTAAATCAATTAAATATTAATATCTCCCTTCAATATTAACCGATGCTCGAGCCGTCTCTGTCACTCTAACAAATGAAGTGAACATAATCCATCCATATCGCTAAAAAATAAAGCAGGGTCCCACGCCGACGCCACAATCGCCAAAATAGCAATCCCAGCAAATAGTGTCCAACGAGCTCAAACGAAAGCCAAATCGAGCAACCATCCGACAACCGCTGCCAAGCTCCACTAAGACCCTCTATCCATCCTATCAGCCTACGAGGGTCGCCTAATAGGCTAAATCCACCGAACTCTGATGCTCATAAAATTGGGGACATTACAGTCCGCCCTCCCTGAAATTGCTTGTCCTCAAGCAATCTCTACCGCAAAGAAACCCAACTCCTCGGAAGGCCCAAAAGAAGAACTGTAAAGTGTCTCACACATCTCTAACTGTCTCCTGTAGCATCAACAAAAACACAACTGCGCAAGCTATCCCTGGATCCCAAACCCATAGCGAAAGTCTGTCGTGTCTGTCATCCTCAGGCTGCCACTGCGCTCTACTGCCTCCAACTTCACCATGTTGTGAGTGGTGAAGTAACCCAATGGGACCCATCCAATACTCATTGCCAAAACTGTCACCACCTGGATCCCAATACAATCTGAATTCACATCCATCTGTCATGCGGAGGAAAGAACTTCTAGAAGCATCTGCTACACTGAATCTCTCCCTGTCCTCTGCTAAACCCTCATGAATGTGATAATTGACCAAGCCATCATGCCAACTGACACCGTAGTCGTCCTGTAACCATGTGCCCATAAGAAGACCTTGTGACATAGAAGTAGCAAACCTAGTTGGATACATATCGGCATGATGTAAAACTGATAGCTGTCCCTGCAAGTGATCCCCCACAAACCGCTAAGTCTGGCGCTTGCAGCTGCTAATCCCATCTTCGGAAGATGGTGAATACCCATCCCACAACGGATGGTATAACTCCGGGGCCAATCCACACCGATGCATCATCAAATCCTCTGTGTGTGGACCAAAGGAGAAGTGATAAACACTCCTCACGATGCAATCAAGATAAAATGCTCCCACCTCTGTCAATGGCTGTCCATCATAGTCCTGGGGAAACAAATTAGCATAAGTACAAATCTCCATATTGGATGATGTCCCACATATCTCCTGTGACGACGATGAAGTAGTGACGTGATCTGTCACACAACTCTCGGAAAAATCAACTATCTCATCACAAGAGCTCTCAACCAAAACACTCATCCCATCTGAATTGACTGCACCAATATCTGCGATAGATGTAACCCCATCCTCACTACAACTCGTGGATATAAGATCCTCCTCAACTGCCTCTGTATATAACTGTACTGTATCTGCAGCTGGTGGAGACTGTGCCAAACTCAACTCCACGGTCAACTCCTCCAACCGTGACTGTGACTCTTGAAGGGCCAACTGAGCACTCCCCAACGAGTCCATAGTCACCTCAAGCTCATGAGTGAGCTCATCAACCTGCTCCTCCTTCCTCTGCAATGCATCATAACAAATGCAATCCCACTCGAGAAGAAAATCCCTGTCTGTAAGTAGTTTTAGGTAATTTTGTTTCATCATTCCAATCGCTTCTCGCAGTGCATGTATCTCTGCAAGGGAAAAACCACTATCACCGTGCTCATCTGTCAAAGGAGTACTCCAACCATAGGTAGCTAACATCTGACGAGCAACATCAAAATGCTCAATGGTTGTGGCAATCATATTGTCATTCACTTTTAGTTGCCCAACCAAATGGTGAGAACTTTGTAGCCTATGACCTCCATACAAGTTTCCCGGTTCACAATATGCACTATGATATGAGGCTGATTCGTCCTCACTCTCCTCATGATAAGCAGCGTCATGTGTGCTTTCATCCATGCACACTTCAACATCTAAGGTGCTGCTGCTATGTACCTCAAAGGGTGGCTCAACTGATAAGGTAGAAGTTGCTGGTATGACAGTATCTTCACACACTTCTACTCCCAAAGTAACTGCATGCCCATCCAAAGTATGATCCTGGGATTCCATATCAACATATGAACCTTCTAGCTTGTTTTCAAAGGTCTGATCTGAAAAATCAGATTCACTTTGACATGAATCCTCTACATACAATGCATCATTAGTACCCAATTCCGGAGTACTTTCATGTGACAATTCAATAGGATCATTTTGCACATGTGAAAACACTGCTGTCTCATACTCATGCAAAGTCTCATCATCGCTGTCATGAAAATCAGGACTGTTAGGTGTAGCTTCCCTAGGATCAGTTGTATACAGATCACCAACTGCTGAAAACTCATTGTAGAGGCTTCTTGACACCTCACTTGAAAAGACATCATGTTCAGATTTAGATTCTTCACGATTACTTTGCTGGTTGGTTTTTTTAGGTTCTGAATCCTCATAGGGAGCCCACATTATTCTATGCGCTTTGCCCTTAGGTCTCAAAGGGCAATCATGGTTTAAGTCGTACGGCTTTCCGCAATATGAACACAACTTCATTTTGTTTTGCGATGTCGGACCTTTGATGATAGGAAGTGAATTGGATCCTTTAGACCATCCAAGCTCTGAAAGCGCCCGTTCTACACGCAACAACCCGCGATTGAGCTTGTATTGGGATTGTTCAAGTTCTTTCAATGCCTGTTTATTTCTGACCAATGTTTTCATGAAGCCCATTTCCGCTATTCAAACTGACTTGTGCAACTGCTAATTTTCCCACTAATGTATGCTGATATAAATACTGAATCTGAGATTCAGTTAAATTACCGAATACCACACAACTCCGACAATTTGGATTAAAGAATATGTCGGAAATAGCCGACCTTTGGATTTTCTGATTTGGAATGAGGAAATGATGCATAAAGTGCTAATCCAATAATGACAAATGATTACAAATATCTCTGACTTTCCAAGTTAGTATAGTGACTGAAATGAAGTGCAACTAGACAGCTACAGCAATAGTCATTTCATCAAACACTTCCTACGCTGGACTCCAAACCCCAATTTGAACAGTATATGCAAATGAAGTTTTACAAACTGATTACAATGCTTGTTGTAAGAGATGACTGGAAAAAAAATGACACTGAATGAACATCTACAGCTAGTTGTCAATATGACAAACACTTGTCATGAATCTAACCATGCAACAGAACACCCACAACGAGTGGCATTTTTGCAAACATTTCTTATGCAAACCTCTTGATGAGCATTTTTGCAAGCAAAGACCCCAAACTGATTACAAATTCTTTTCAAATGAACAGAGAAGATGGTACAGTAAGTATAAAGGACCTGGTTTGTTGATGTAGAAATCAAGCTGCTCCAAACCTAGCTTCCAAGTCTTTACTGCCCAAACAACGATTGTCTATCTTCGGAAATTGCTTTCCGATGGCAGCGTCTTCCTCAAAATGATTCTCCCTCCTAGTTGAATGCTGGGAATGATACACCTGGTTGCTGCGAATGAAGATGCTTTCTCTTCCAACACACCCAATAGATTACCTCCAGATGGCGCCTTCTTCAACTATACCGCTACTTCAATTTGTCTTTAGCAACTCTTCAGATTAAAAGAAACAGAAGCAGCTCCCGATTTTTATTTTTATTTTTTTATATTTTTATTTTTTTTTAGTTCTGAAGAATGTTGCAATTGCCTGGGATTATAGCGGCTCCTAAAACAATTTCAACTCCTGGTCAACCACGACTCACCAGCATTTTATTATCGGCCCCTTTATAATATAATATCGGCTGATCATAAAGTTTGCGAGCTTCAATTCAAAAAGTATAAGGCGGACTGTTAAATCGCACCCCACACTTTATCTTAGGCGGCTCCTTGTAACTACAATGAAGCTGGAGACTAGATTTCTTGTCTTTGTCGACCTGTGCGATTAAAATGTTCAACTCGTATCTTTAGAAAGTAACCACGATTGGCTTATTTATCTCCAGCGGCAGCTCTCTGTAGGTTCTGAGTAAATAATCCAAAAGTCGCGATGAAGCAACTCCCGAAAGACTTCAATCCATGATTATTTAAATTCGCCTTCATAGATTTTCTAAAATCCAATGGGACGGCTTCCTTGATATAGGCGGCACCAACCGCGAGATATAATATTAAAAGAAAAAAATTCGCAATGCGGAAGCTTTTGATAAAAATCGTGTCTTGAGTATTAGATATTTCCTCTTACTGCGATTACCTCAAGTTGTCTTTTATTTGAAACCGATGAATTAAGTAAAGAACGCGTCGTATATTTTCCCCAAAGCTGACTCTATGTAAAGGACTTCGCGTCCCATGCACAAGCTCGTGACCAGCGACTTTGCTTGCGGGATAGTGCCGATTTTGTCTTTTTCTGTAGACAAAAGTAATTCGATCTGTGTCTTTGCAGAAGACGCATTTTTTTTTTTTTATTCTCTCTTTTTTTATTTCTAAGCGATCAATCTTCTTTAATGTAATACAATTTTCTGAGATGAACACAACCTGATATTTAAAAATGATCGACTCATTCTGCAAATAGAATCGATTTTCCAAAACTCTATGCAAATCTCTGATAAAGCCTTCTGCAAATATTCTTCGAGTATCAACATGCAAATACAGTTTCCTCCCAGATTTGGCCAAAGGCCATTAAATCTGATAACTTCCATTTTTTTTTTATAAAACCCTAAACATCTGAAAATTTCTTTTTGGAAACCAACACAGGATGGCAGGATTCAAGCTCTGATACCACTGTAGAAACCCCTGTTTCCGCTAACTTTGAAAACTGACTGCTTTGATTGTTTTTTCTCGTTTTTGCGTTTTTGAAAGAAAATGCTGAATAATTTTATATAAAATAATGCAACATCGGAAATGATAGAATTTATTGAAAATGCTGATGCCAGTCTATGTATTAATCTTCTGGAATGATTACAAACGAGATCCAATAACATGCAATTAAAAAAGCAACAGTATTTTGATGAAAACCTGATTATTGCAGCAAGCTGAAAGAAAACTCTGTGAACGTTCTGTGATAACTTCTGAATGAAGATATCCCTCTGAATGCAATAGATCAGCTGATATTTCACAGCCTCTGAACTGCAACACTGAAGATGGCTCGTTCTCCAATGCCTGTAGACAACTGAAACCCTTGGCTTCGTTCTCCAAAAGAAGACTTGATCAAAAATCGATTTCATAACATAATGAGCTCTGTTTTCAATGAAAACCCTTATATCCTCAAGAGGGTCGACTTTTCTCAAAAAAGCATCATTTAAATAAAATTGAATTTTATCTTTTAATATTTCCAAAGTCTCGAACGCACTTTTAATTATAAATTATAATTAAAAAGTGGCCCCCTTCAATGTTGGTCGAACCCTTCAAGAAATCACTTAAGTTATAATATTAAATAATATTATAACATATTATAAACTTCAATAATTAATGTTTAATTTGACAATTAAAATATTAATATCTTTCTCAATTTACGTCTGATTATCGAACCGTCTGAAGCTGAAGGATAAGTGATTGACTCTGCTCATGACCAAACCATACTGCTAAAAATAGCAGGGGTGCTCCGCTGAATGACCTAACTTACTAAAAATAGCAAGTCAGGCAAATGATGTCCGAAAGACCCCGAACAAAAGCCAGCTGGTAAGTTTTGACAATCCAAAGCCAAGCCAAGCTCCAAAAGAGACCCTCTAACCATACATATTAGCCTACGAGGGCTAAGAATAGGCTAAATCCATCGAACTCTGATGCTCACAAAAATGGGGACATTACAAAGAAGCCCCTGCCACCAAGCCCAAATTAAGACCTCCAAAACCACACAAACCTTCATGGTGTAACTATACATCATTTTGCATTAACAATAAAACCCAAATTAAGACCATCAAAGCCACACAAACCTTCATGGAACACATCATTTTAGTGTTTTTTCTGAAGTAGAGCATGCAAATGAACGAAAAAAATAACTAAAAAAGCCTTTTTGTTCGGCCACCTAGGCGTTTTCCTGATCGCATGGTTTTTTTCAAAAAACTCACCATACAAATTGAAAAAACTCGCCAAAAGTACTGCGAGTTTTTTCAAAAAACTCAACGCAAGTTTTTGGCATACAAGTGCATGAAAAACTCGGTTTGAAATAAAACTTGCGAGTTTTCTTTTACTCGTCGAGTTTCTCACGAGTCTTGTTCCACACATGTTGGCCACGGATTGTTAGACTCTTCGTGATGGGCCAGGCTCCCTTTGTGGGGTAGCACAGGGAAGCCTATGGCTTCGTGGCAGGGCAGAAATCACCCCGATGATGCTCTCTCTCCCTTTACCCTCTTCCGCTTTAGATTAAGGAGAAAGGACGGAAGAGGTTTGTCTTAATTGCTTTATTTCAATTTAGAATCTAACTTCAATTTGTTATTGGTTAAGAAGTATATGATTCTTATTTAAATCTAGATTCTAATTCCAATATGTTACTGGTTATGAAATGTATGATTCATATTCCAGTTTGTAAAAATTTATCGTGCCCTAACACTATGAACATTTAAATTGCTATGATAGAATGTTCATATGCAAATTTATTAGAAAGTGTTGCCTCATTATGTAATTTTACTTTCCATTCCTATGAATATAACCGTTGGAGTAATTCCTTACTCATGTACCCAACTTGCAATAAGCAACATCAGACTGAGTTACATACAATGATAAGCATTGCACAATTTGTTCATCATAATGAGTAAGGAATTACTCCAACGGTTATATTAATAAGAATGGAAAGTAAAATTGCATAATGAGGCAACACTTTCTAATAAATTTGCATATGAACATTCTATCATAGCAGTACCCAACTTGCAATAAGCAACATCAGACTAAGTTACATACAACGATAAGCATTGCACAATTTCTTCATCATAATGAGTAAGGAATTACTCCAACGGTTATATTCATAGGAATGGAAAGTAAAATTGCATAATGAGGCAACACTTTCTAATAAATTTACATATGAACATTCTATCATAGCAATTTAAACATTCATAGTGTTAGGGAACAATAAAATTCACAAACTGAAATATGAATCATACATTACATAACCAGTAACATGTTGGAATTAGAATCCAGATTTAAATAAGAATCATATACTTCTTAACCAATAACAAATTGAGGTTTGTCTTAATTGCTTTATTTCAATTTAGAATCTAACTTCAATTTGCTATTGGTTAAGAAGTATATGATTCTTGTTACTGGCTATGTAATGTATGATTCATATTTCAGTTAGTAAATTTTATCGTGCCCTAACACTATGAATGTTTAAATTGCTATGATAGAATATTCATATGCAAATTTATTAGAAAGTGTTGCCTCATTATGCAATTTTACTTTCCATTCCTATGAATATAACCGTTGGAGTAATTCCTTACTCATTATGATGAAGAAAATGTGCAATGCTTATCATTGTATGTAACTCAGTCTGATGTTGCTCTTTACTGTTGTAGTTGAAAAAATGGCTATGGGTTGGTATGTAAGAGGGCCCTTTCCAGAAAATTCTAAGGTTGTGATCATGGTGACAATTGTGCAAGCTGTAATAAATGAAAATATTGTTTCTTTTGTGAGATCTTTGTGATATTTATGTGTGTTTTTTGTTCAGGTGCATGGCTAGATAGTCCTTCATTGGACCCGTTGACCATGAGTGCAACAAGTGGTATCAAAATGAAGGTTGATCGTGGATGAACATTGAGGAGTTGATTTAGGTAAATTAAGGCATAAGCAGTAGGTAAAACACTACATTTCATTGTTGAATTGTGGCAGTGAGAGCTTGTGATTAGAGTGTCAAGTTCAACTATGAGGCAATTTGCAAGGATGGTTTTGGGCAAATAGTCGACTCAAGGCAGTTTTTATCGAGTCAAGATGCTACCAAAGAGAGGATAAGGATTTATCAATGTTGCTAGCAGAATGGAGGATATGTATGAAATGTTAAAGGTAATGAAAAACCAAATAGATGCATTTGAGCAAGACTACTAAAGGAACCCTAATCCTAGGGCCAAGGAGAGCAATGAACCCCGGGGACACGTCCGCCCCCCCCAAAGCCCTAGCGTTTCCGGAACAGGGACGTCCTGGAGACGTGGGGACGGCGTTCCCAAGTCTCTGGTGGCGCCACCATTTTTTTACCCAATCGCCGAAGACGCAGAAACCTCTCGGCATCTTTGAGACACTGAGGGAGACGCCTGGGCGTCCCTCGAGCGTCTTGGGGACGCCCAGGCGTCTCCTGCGGCAGACAGTCAAAAAGAGCATTTAAAAAAAAAATTAAGACATTTTTCTAATATTTTATTGGTTCTATTCGAACCCTAAGGGCATGTGGGGCCAATCTACACTCTTACATGCCTTCAAAAGGCCCTCCAATCTTCATTTTTATTCACATTTGCATTTCTAGTTGTTTGCTACAGCAAGAAGAAAAAGAGTGAAGGCTGAGCAAAGAGTGATTGGAGGGGTGAAAGGAGTGATTGCAAGTGAAAGAGGAGTGTCAAGGAGCAAGAAGAAGAAGAGGAAGATTCTTCACCTTGTTGAAGAGATTTTTCAAGCAAAAGGTAGGGTTTTTAACTGATTTTTTATTTTATTTTCTGATTTTCTGTTTCAATGTTTTAAAGTTTTTTCATTTCTTCATTTTCTAATTCTTTTTATTAGTTATTTCATTTCTTGTTGTTCCATTTTCTAAATTAATTTAGATTTTGTTTTGCAATTTAAAATTTGTTAAAAAATTTAAAATATAAAGTTTTATTTTTTTAATTTTAAAAATTTAAAGTAGGGCCATAGGCTGAAACTATGTGTTTATTGATTTTTTTTTTCATTTTGTGAAATGCAGTGTCAAAATAAGCTCCCACAGTCATGAAATGAGTGAGGATGAGATGGAAACTCATTCTCATAGTGCAAGCCAATCAGAATATGAACCTAAGCATGAGGATGAGCCCAATGAAGGGGATGAGCATGGATCAAATCCGGAAAGGCAAACTAGTTTCATAGCTAGTGCACCAATTTCTACTGATTGCCCCTCCCAGTTTTTGGCAGAGTGGGCTAGGGGTCCTTATGATCCCAAATCTCCTCTCAAACAGTTTGCAACAAGATTAACAACCCCAACGTCATCAGGTGGTGGTACAAGGAAATGGAAATGCAACATTTGTGGTGATGATTCGTTTGGGAGCATGAGCAAAGTTAATGCACACTTCCTTTTTTGGCCAGGAAAAGGTGTGGGAGCATGTGAGTTTTTGAAGAAACCTAAAAATCTGAAATACAGAATTGAATTCAACAAGCTTTGGGGTGTTCCAGATGACATGGCAATTCCAATGCCTACTACTTTGTCTAGTAGGCAACATATTATGACTATTCAGCAGATTCAGGAGCAGCAAATGCAGAGGTAGCCACATATCTCTACTCGTACATTGCATCAGAGAACAAGAACATTGTCAGGGTCAGCCTCAGGACCTTCATCCACTTATAGCACTATGGCTGAACCTGGATCACAACAAGGCAAGGGGAAACGAAAGATGCAAAGTCAACCTAACCCCATAGCTGATTTATTTAATGTGCACCAGAAGGATCAGATAGATGATTCCATTGGCAGGTTCTTTTTTGCCAATGGAATCCCATTCCATGTAGCTCGATCTCCTTATTATAAGGAGATGATTTCGATGGTGGCGAAGGGAGGACCATCATATGTGCCACCAGGTGAGCACAAATTGAGGACCACGATCTTGGATAACAACTATGCCAAGATCAATTCATTGATGGGGATGATGAGGGCATGTTGGGAGGAGTTTGGATGCAGCATAATTATGGATGGGTGGACGGACATTAGGCATCATCCACTCATCAATGTCATAGTTACATGCTCAGAGGGCCCATTCTTTCTCAGGGCAGTTGATTGTTCAAGGCATCGAAAAGATGTTGATTTTCAGTTTGAGATCCTTCGGGCAGCTATTGAGGAGATTGGGCCACAAAATGTGGTCCAAGTAGTGACAAATGCAGCACGTGTGCAGAGCTACAGGGAGGCTTATTGAGGCAGCATATAGACACATTTGGTAATGTTGTGTGCATGCCATGAACAATGCACTCAAGGACATGGGGAAGATTGAGTGGATTAGAGGAGTGATCAGCAATGCTAGAGATGTGCAGATGTATATCTGCAACCACCACACTTCACATGCCATCTTCAGGAGCTTCACGAAGGAGTTCTTGAAACCAATTGAGACTAGATATGCATCCTATTTCATTCTTTTGGAGAGAATGCTTGAGTTGCAAGAGCCACTGTGTAATGTCCCCTTCTCGAACCTGATCTTTCCAGTGACCGTTGGCCTTTTTCTGGAAACCCGAAGGCTAGTTGGAAGGTAAAATTAGGGTTTCCTATTTTTAAGGATGTCTTTCCTCAGAGCTGGTGGATTCAATGGCGGATTCTTTCTGGGTTTTCAGAGAGCTTCGCAGTGGTATGTTCGTCTCGGCATTCTGAGCATTTCCAGGAATTTACTATTTTTAGTAAATTCTATTTTTGGCAGTAAACAGGTTGGTCTCAGGCAGTTGACTTTCCTCTTCAATTGACTCCAGTGGCGTTTTCAGTTTCGGGCTTCAGAATGCAGTTTTGGGGGATGAGCTTATTTCACTTAAAAATAACATTATATTTTAAATGTTATTTTATCACCTTGGCCTAGTCAAATAACTTAATGTTATTTTAAAAGGTGGACTTGAAGGGTGGCGCAATCATTGAGGATATATTAAATTTATATTGAATTTTCCAAAGTCAAAGCAAGCTAAATGAGGGCGCATTTATCAAGGTGAATTTAATTAAAATATCAATATTAAGCTTGAAAGGAAAAGGACGCCATTTTGGAGAGAGGATTAGGGTTTGGCATTAAAGTGGATTTTTAGGGTTTCGAGAAGTCAACAGGAAGTTATAAAAAGGAGGCCTTGAGCATCATTTCCCATCTTTTGTCTATGCTAATGTTATGCTGCCGAAATGGTTGCGGAATTGCTTCGAGGAATGAATGCCTCCTAGTCTGGGCTCGACTTCGTGCTTGAGAGACAGCACCTAGTGGAGAGGTTTGCTTATTTGAGTGTTTTGTAGTAAGTTTTGCATTGTAGCTTGAGTTAGTGCTTTGTAGATTAAATCTGCTCTTTCTTCCATTTTCTGGAGTTGCTGTTTTGTACGGCTGAAGGTTGTTTTTAGTCATAGATCAAAAAATATCAAAAATCTTGTTCTGGGTATTAACCCATTCTCCTTGTAGGGTTTAAGCGCCTCTATTCTCAAACTTGCAGAATTTTTAGTGAAGCCATTAATTTATGAGAGCAGATCGCCCTTCCTTGAGGGCCGTACCACTGCTGGTTGCTTGGGATCCGTGCATAAATAATCTAAGGCTGTTTGGTTTGTTTCCTGTGTCTTAGTTCAAGCGCCATTCTTCCTAAGGAGTATTGCATTTTGTTTTAAGTCAATCCATTGATTCATGTGAGAGTTATGAACTTTTGAGTGGTTTCTTAGACTGCTGTTTATTCATGAAAAGTGCAGATTTGTAACAAAAATCAGGAATTAGTATCTTGATCTTTGAGGCTGTTTCTTGTTGTTAGTTTGGACACCATCTTGATAATAGTGCTTTGCATTCAATACCACGTCATCTGTGTATTTAAGGAAAGAGTTCTAAGCTGATCAAAAAATCTGTATACAGCTGGTTATATGATGAAAGATGCAGGTCAGTAATACCAGTTCGTAGAAATCTGCAACTTCATTCTTGGTTGAGTGTTGAGAGCATCTCAAAGACTTTGCGGTGGCTTCATTGGGAATTTCCCCAGTCGAAAGGAGGTTGGACATATTTAGTGATCTTTCATTTTAAGCTATACTTCTCAGCAAAGGAATACACTAATATTGTACATCTCTATTTATATGCTGCTTTGTATTGTTAGCAAGAATTCATCTCTTAAATTGTAAGCTGGCAGTAGTACTGACAGCCATTCAGATTCTTGCTTTATCAGATTGTAATAGACTTCTTACTTTCAACAGTTGTTATTGTTTTAATTGACCTCCGCCCTATGGTAGCTACTTACCCATTCTGGGTTAGCAAGCACATTCTGGGTGTTGAGTGTTTTCAGCTTTCAACATTTCTCTTTCAAGCATTGTTATTGTAATCACTCCGTCATATGGTCGCCCCTCACTCCGCATTGGATTGGGTAGCACATACTTGACGTTGAGTTCCCTTTCGGCACTTAGAGTAGAAGACCCTCTGACCATATGCTCGCCATCATCGGCGCCATTCTTGGTTAGAGTTGCTTTCAGCATAAGCAGTTTGAATTTAGATCCTCTGACCAATGCTCGCCCTCATCGGCGCCATACTGGTTAGAGTTGTTTCAGTACGTTTGGGTTTATCTTCTAACCTTAACGGGTACTTTGATTGTAATGTTGTACTTTGCAATTGTTAAAAAATCAAAAAAAAAATTGGCTCGGAATATTTCAGTGGTATCAAAGCCAAGATCCTGCCATCCTGTGCCCATCAGAGTTCACTTGACAGAGAAAACAGATTCTACATCAGAGGTCAGAGCTGAGTTCAGTATTAGTTTTCAGGAGTTGTCAAAGATGTTGCATTTTCGAAGGCCTATGGGTCGTGAGAAGTCAGATTCAACTATGGCATCGGAGGAAGGAAAGGTTAGTGATGTCGTAAGGGACTTCATTGAATATGCCAGACAGTTTAAAAGACAATGTGAAGATGAGGCTGTCAAACTCCGTGAGCAATATCAAACCATGCCAGATGATTATAGGTACAATGTTTCATTTGATTCCCATTTGAAGTGTGGCGTCAGTGGAGCCCGAAAAGTGGAAGATGGTGGACCACATTAGGAAAAGGATAAAAAGGGAAGCAGAACAAGCTATGTTTGAAGAATCAAAGAAGGAACGAGATGAAGTGCCTATTTGTGGATTGCAGCCGACAAATATGCAAGTTGAAGAGAAAAATCAGTCATCTAGCATTGAAGATGGCACAAACAAGGTGCACATATCACATCAAAAAGAACGTGAGCTTGATGAAGATACTTTGGAAAGTGAAGAGTTAAGGGTAGAGCCTCATAATACGCCCCTTGACTTGCATGTGATAGCAAGTGAAGAAGAGCAAGTTGAAGGAAAGACTATTGGTGTCTTTGAATCAGCTTATGACCGTTACCAAAGTGATGATGTTGGTAATGATTTCGAGGTGTTTGTACCTCCTCTTGTTGAAGATTTAGTGATGGATAGTTTTTCTCTTGTTGCTGTTCAAACTCCTCAAGAGTTTTCACAAGATGAATTTATTACAAGTGATCAAGAAGACCTTTATGGCATGCATATGACTGTTCATGATGAGATCAGAAACATACCTATAGATGATAGGTTCATTGAAGATAAGGACGATAAAATTTTTCAAACAGCTAGCTCTAAAGATTCCTTACTTCCTTTCAGTGACAGTGCTAAGGGTGGTTTTGAGTTTGAACTTCAAACCCAACCATTGGAGGGAGGTACTTATGAAGACATCAGCTTTAGTGATTTGGGAGTTGACCTATTCCAAGAATCAACACTCCAAATGTTGCACAAAGAACACTCTTCTTGTGATCAAAACAATCAGCCTCTCACCATTTGGGATCCAGGTTTGAAGGCACTTAGTGATGACCAACCAGTATGGGATGAATTTCCCTTTGATCCGGATGAAGAAATGGAACTTGATAAGGGTTCTCTATCAGCAGACAATGGGGTTAATATGCTTAAGTTTCGGGCTGCTTTCAAGTTTGATCAAAGTAACATGGGAGAGGAAACAGAGTTTGAGGGCCATATGGCTCTTGAAGATGAAAGGTTTGGAGGAATTACCAAACACAAATCTGATTTATCAAGGCATGAAGCTGATTGCAATCAACGAGTTGAAGACTTAGTGAAGTATGATGCTTCCCAAGACATTGAGCATTCTCCACTAGTTGGTGGTGAAGTACAAGAATGTTGGGGCAACAATGAGGGCAGCAAATGCGTGAAACGAAGTTCTGATTTTCAGTTGCAGCCTATCAACAATTTACCATCTTCACATTCTTATGGGTGGGAAGATCAATTCAAGGTGTCCGTTAACAAGGAAGTGCAAGCTCTATCCCTATTTGATCGCACACATAGCTTGGTTGAAGAGCTTTACTGGAGGGCTCAGCTTGATGAGAGACGTGGAGGAGTGACAGATGAAGTTGCTCTTTCTAATTTGCAACTTATCAAAGATTCCTTGGAGACCATGAAATCCGAGTACATAGGCTTGATTGAAGATAGAGATCATGCCGTTGAATATGCAAAGAAGGCCTTCATTGTTTTCGAAAAAAAGGAGAGTATGGTTGATGAGCTCACTTTGGAGCTTAAATCAACAAAGGACAAGTTGAAAGAAACTCAGTTGACTCTAAGAAAGATTGAAGACCAGTTTGCAGATTTCAAACTTTTCAAGGAGCAAGAGGATGCACGAAGAGCTGGAGAAATCAAGCAAGTAATTGATGAGATTGATAGTCTTCGAGAGGAGTTTGATCTTGAAGGTTTCACAAGAAAATCAAAGGTTGCATGTGCAGATTTGGAGCAGCAAGATGAAAGGAATGACTTTCAAGTTTATGACAATCCTCTTTTTCAAGAAGGTGAT